>CALSBV010010145.1:615061-642110 GCA_943590825.1 Bovichtus diacanthus
ACACACACACACACACACACACACACACACACACACACACACACACAATTCTGCCAACAACAAATGCTGGACTTAATTAACTCAAAATCACTGATTCCTTACTTTAACATATGTACTACTGTAGTGTATATATATTTTTTAATACATTTTGGTGAGTGCCTTCTGTTATGCGTCTGTCAACGTTATCTTTTGTGTCACTTTTTGTGCAATTCCAATTTTATGACAGTTTAGTCTGGGAAATATCCACTGAGAACCAATTTAGCCCAGCAGCTGGAGGCCGGAGCAATCAGCCCACTCATGACTGCTTGATTGTTCTTTGGCGTTCAAGAACAATTATCAAGATTCAAATATTACTTATCATCATATTAGATAAAAACAAGATTAAAAATTTGTTAAATGCATTGTCCTCCCTTCAATTCTATTCAAAATCAGATTTTTTTTTGACAAAGTTAAAGGAATTGAACAAACTGGAAAGCCCAGTGAGTGTCATGTTGGTGTAATCGAGTATAGAAAGGGTACATGTCGATGCCTGAGTAAATGAATGATATCAATAATACATTGTAATCCTGGTACAGAGTTATATAAAGATATGGATGATGGCTTGGACAAAGGACAAATATGTTTATCTGCTGTTGTCTCTCATGCTCAGTCATTCATGCCCCTCACCCCCCACCCCATTCACACTGTCCTTGATAAGTGTGCTTAATGCTGATATGAAATTCTCCCCACATCTCCCACCCGAGCCCAAAGGCATCGGGCAACAGGACACAGTGTCACTGGCGCAGCAGAAAAACCGTTAAGCAGATTTACTTGCACGCTTACTGGTGATAAAAGGGGGGGGAGGAAAAAAATGATGACATTTTTCCTACACTGGCTGCATGAGAGACGTCTCTTTTTTACCGTCACTGAATAAACGGTTTATATATGTAAAATCATGTCCCCTCACTGGCGGTAGCCCAAGGACCTAACACCCCTGAATACCATAACGCGATGCCAGCAGCGGGGCCTGAAGGGCAGCGAGGAGACCAAGAGGAAAATATTAAACTCAGAGGTTACAGTCAGCTCAGGCTCAACCTGCTTCCTTTCTGAGATTTCTAAAATAAAACCAAGGATGGAGGCAACAAATGAATACTTGTACTTTCTGCCACACAAGTTGTGTGCCTAAGGGTCTGTGAATCTGTCCATCCCAACATGTCCTCCAAATTAAACAAGTGTATCCATGCCCCCTGGAACACTCGAGAACACGCCCCTATCAACAGGATGACATAATCTGTTTTATGATGTGACAAAGGTTTGGATGCAAAAACCAATTGGGAAGAATCATGGTTTGGGTTAAAATAAGCACTTTGTTAGGATTAGGGGTTGAAACACAGACGACATGGTTAAGGTCATGGAGTCATCAGGGTCATGCCTTAAAAAATTAGACTTTTGGTTGGAAATAGGAAACAGGCAGCGGCCCCCGTGTTAGAGTTAGAGTGATATATTTAGTAACGGCACTCCATCAGGCAGAAAAAGACAAAAGTCACTTTCTTTGATTTCATTATTAACTTTATCATATTTGAATTAAAACGTAATGAAACCCCAATCCTCTCAATCTTTTTACATTGCAGTTGAAATATGAGTAATGATAATAATAATAACAATAATAATAAACCTTTAACTGAGTTATCTTTTATTAAACAGGATTTTAGAACAACACTTTAATTGAATATCAACAATGTGTCAGAGCTCATTAGTAGATCTTTTAATATGGTTCGACGTATTAGAAATACTTTTATTTACCTGCTGTACACATTATTTTCTTGTCAGTTTCTTACCTTTGCAGTAATGACAAACTGTGTGAACAGTGTCAGTCATGTATAAGAAGCTGAAGCCTGTTTTAGTAAGGTTGGGTGGATAATCAAGTTTCAGTGGAATGTCAGCATTCGGATTTCACAGAAGGCTGATATTCTCATCATCTTGAGGAGGCTAGCAGCAGTACGTGATCTGCCATCACACTATTAGCTTCAGTGTGTAAAGAGAGGAAAATCAATATGGTTTTGATTGCCGGGGTTAATAACAAATGATTTTGCTAATAAACCACTTTCTCTCAGATCCTTTCTGCTGATGGTGTAAAAGTTGTAGTGTTTGTCTACTGGGATGATTTATCTGGTGGTGTTTCCCACTATACCTGTCTCCACTCAAGGGTAAACTCTGTGGAAAGATTGCCCTGACGATGCATTGGTAGGACAGACACGCTTTGCTCTGGCCCTTTTTTTCTTTCTGCTGGGCCAGGTGCTGTATTCAGATTGCCCTTGAAAGCTGTCCTCTGTTATGCCCTCAGTTTTCTTTATGAATTCATTTTTGATGAAATGATCTCCTGTGCCAACGCATATAAAGTGCAGCTGGGAGGTGACGGTCTACGAGGGGATTGAAATGTGCAAAAAGTGCTGCAGAGGACGGATACAAATAACCTAAATATTTCTTGTAAGAACATATGGAATAATATAAGTCCGTTAGATTTTGGTGTTGTCTATGAAAGGGCACCGGAAGTAGGCGGGGAGGAACCCCATTTTACGCCGCCGGCCCGATTTGCTGTTGCAGGTGGTGTGATCACATCTCAAGATGGTCTCAATTTTTTTTTATTTGAGACTTTAATTCAAAGCCGAGGAAGCATTTTCCTATTTTTGTATTAAGGTTGTAATTAAATACCATACAATATTTAGGGCATTGCTCAATATATTGATATATAATATATATCTATATACTGTTTCATTGACACATAGTAGTCAAAGCTTGTATTGTCATGCGTTTGTCATTACCAGCCGCGACAGTGACGCTGGTATTATTTTCACCTTGTGAGTCAGCGTGTGTGTGTTTGCCTATGGACACATTTTCACCGCGACAGTGTCACGACCTTACAAGATACAGTCATGAAACTTTACAGAAGTGTAGTTGAGATCAAAATGAAGGTTGAGTTCAAAGAACAGCGATTAAAAGTTGATTTGAATCCTCTATTTCCATTTCCACTTTACGCCCAGGCCCGATTTTGAGTTGCCGTTTGTGGGATCCCATCGCATAATGGTCTCTAGTTTTTCTTTTTTTCTTTCGTATTGAAAGAAAGAAAGTAAGCAAGAAAGCATTCCTTTATTAGTCCCACAACACTGCTGCCGTTCATATTCCCCCAGTATTTAACAGGATAATTGACTTGAATGTACTTCTTTGGAACTCAAACGAGTTTGAGAACCACTCATGTTGCCTATTTTACTGCAGCCAGGACGCCTTGGCAGAGTTCACACGTACACGCAGTCTCTGAGGAAGGCACAATTAACCTCAGAACACATCAGACCTTTTCCAGAGAGTCGGTGGCTGATAATGATGACAGACTCTAGGCTCTCTTGGTCCTCTGGGAGGAGAGCAGTGAAGAAAAGTGAGGTGTGTCGGGACTCACAGCAAACACTGCTGATATCGTGGTATAAAGGGATGAGGTGGGGTGCTTGGATGGCAAGTACGGCGGCGAGGAGGGTGGCATAGAGGTGAAAAAGCACATTGTCAGATACTATCACTCTCCCCAAAGGAACAACGTCAAGCCCCTCAGCACCTGCCTGAGCGCTGACTATGACATTTATCCATGCTGCTATGACTAAAGCGCATGTCAGACAACCCTGTCTGAACACCAAACATCTGACTGGCCCATCTTGGCGGCTGTGCTGAAATGAAGCTGTCATTCCTGCCATGGCTCTTTCACTGCGTGTCACCCTGCTGGGAGAGATTGATGCTCTTCCTTTTCTCCACTCCTATTCAGCTCCTTCGGTAGGATTAGCCGATTTGAAACGTTGATGAAGTACAGACAGCTCCAACTGGGCACAGAGATACATCTTCATTATGCTGTAAAGTGCTCCTAAAACATTATCATTAGTCTTCAAACCTCTGGATGGCAAAGTCTGGACTGCCACGTATAGCCTGTCATTGTAAAAGCAGACTGCAGCACCGTGGCTCTGGACACTATGTGCTGTGATTCAGCCATATGGCTCTGAGATGGGTGCTGACGTTTTCCAATATGTCTTAAAACGTTTCACCCACACACCCACACACACACACACACACACACACACACACACACACACACACATAATAAAGTCAATATGCAAGCTTCAGTCTCACATGACAATTAAGACAGCCACATCTGCCTCTCTCATCACACCTGTAATCACACAATAAATGATCACGGATTTCACATCTTCTAAAATAATATAATAATGTTGTTTGCCCAATTACAATTTGTAGGGAAATCACTGTGTTATGCCCCTGCAAATGTTTTTTTTAGGTTTGTACATTTATGTAATGCACATGAGTCATAGGGAGGTGGTCTGGGAGGACAGTGGGTGAACAAAGCGCAGGACTTTGACTCCAGAGACCGGGCTTGGTTTGCATTCCATGTGTGGTTAGGCTGAGGCAACAAACCATACTTGTTTTGGTTTAATGTTAATACTCTCTCTTTTGTTTCAAGTCATTGCATACTTTTTTTCTGTATTACACCATAACCATGATGTTGGCTTAATAAAATAACAATGATTTTCTTTTAAATTTTTAAGGAAAAGGGACAACACCAAAATGATTTCAGAAATTTTTTTTGTGAGTTTCCGCCAAGTCAAGCCTATGCAAAGTGCCAAAAACTGCAGTTCTTCAAATGTCCACTTGAGGCTGCAGGCTGGCTTCAAAAGGGAGTCAATCCCAACAGACCCCGATGTTAAAATGTCCAACTTTACAGCAGAAATACACATGTTTACAGTCTGGTACAAAAACGATTTGGGTCTCTATAGCTAATTTCTATACAACTCATCTGTTTTATATTAAGGCTTAAAGTTACACATTATTAGGGGCGTAGCCGCATTCAGTGACAAGTGGGTGCTGTCTCAGGTCGTTAGCCGCTAGCTGTCTACTCAGCTCCACCAACGATTTTTGGTTTAGCTGGGAGTTAGACGGCGGTGTCACCGCCAATATGGCGATGGCAGGAGCTGCCCACTTTGAGATTTAATGGCTCTTCAGAAACCTACTGGTGAACATAGTCGAGCATTAAGCAGCTAAAACCCAGATGTTTTGAGTTGGAAGAGCTTAAAGAGAGTTAATATTGGACGTAAAATTATCATGTGGACACAAACCCAACTCCAAGTGATTGATAATGTTGCCCCGTAACTACTGGATGTGTAAATAGGCAACAGTTTTTGTAGGTGGTGGTAGTCTAGTGGTCTAGTACTCTTAACCCCATGTTGCTAAATGACCTGTAATCTAAATATGTCAGCGTTGTGTTCACAACTGGTTTCTGCTGCCCCCATGTGGCCAAAGAATCTGTTCAAGTCAGCCAATTCAAATAAAATGCGGAATATGGATATATATATCATATGTAATATGTACAGCAGTATAGCATTTATGTTTGGCAGTGGGTAGGTACTGTCGCCTCACAGCAAGCGGGTTCTGGGTTTGAGCCCTTCTATGTGGAGTTTGCATGCTCCCTAGTGCATGGATTAATGTTTGGCATCTAGGCTCTGACCTCATCACTCACTAGTCATACAGCAGAAATATGAAATTGTATCTGTATCCAATTAGAGTTATTTTAGAAATCATTTTTCAGTCGTTAACATAGTGATGTGGTCTTTCATGCCAGCTTCAAAAGTTAAGTCTGGAAACATTATGATTCCATACACACTTTACCCAGGTAAAGGAACACACAAGTCTATGTAAGCACCTTAGTAATTGGGTAGCATTCAATATCCTGCAGCAGCATGGGGGTACTGTGACAAAATACTAATAAGCTTTTGGAGGTGGAGGAAGATGAAGACGGAGCCTGTCTGAGTTTCTAGTTACTAACTTGGCATGTGCTGGCCTCCTGGGAGGCACTATTTGAAGAAAACAAATACCTAGTTTGTTTTTTCCTTTTTTTGCTCCTTTATTTTTTGGAGAGTGTGTTTTAAATTCAGGTGTTTTCTATCTTGGATACCTGACTGTTTTGAAGGTAAATGGCCAGGGCTTCTTATTTGCAGTACATAAGACTGTAGGCCATGCACAGGAAAACACAGGTTCTCATTTCTCATCTCAGACAAGCTGCAAAGAGTTTAGTAAATGGAGCCCTTAGAGAATATCGGTGAACAGGCTTATAATCACAAGGTTGCTGGTTTGGATTTTGAAAGCTGGCTGGGAATAGATGAGTGGGGAAAGTGAACCATGACATGCTTCTGGGACATGTGCAAAATATATCTGCAGAGGGACAACATTGTATGGTAAATGTAACCCAAGAAAAATACTTTATTGTCTGTGATTGTACCTAACAACTGTGTGATCTCTATGTATGATGAATTCAGTTGTACAAATTACATGAAATTTAAAAAAGATACATGTATAAAGTAGGCTCTCTCCGGTAGTCAGTGTTACCGTTGTTACACGGTAATTGGGCACCGATAACATTACTAGGCCCACAGAGTTCCAACGTTGAAGATCAAAGTAAACGCTCTATAGATATTGAGCGTGTATAGACAACTATCTTCTCTTGTAATATGTCCGGGGTAAGCGATGTCGTCACATGTTTATTAACCGGTGGGAACGTTTCCTCACCGTGGCATCCCTAGTGTAAAGTGAACTGTGAACGGTGAAGTTAACGGTAGTGAACGGATGTCAGTGCTCTTACTTCGATCTGCAGCAGGGCCTCCTCTCTTTGGCGAAGCACCTCCACATCCTCCTCACTGATCTCAGACAGGAAAGCCTGAGCCCTTCCATCTGAACCTACTGCTTCTCCAAACAGTGGAACCTCCTCAATCTGCTCAGTGGACGGGATCTGAGGACTCTGTAGGAGCACACACACACACAAACAATAGATTATAATATATAGAGTGGTTACAGTGGTAATAGATACAGCAATAACAGGAAGGTACTTTCTGACAGAGAGCGGTTACTGCTCCACCTGATGCCCGGCAATGTTGGTGTTCTGTATTTTGAATGAGCGGCAGCAGGGCACAATTCCACAAACACGGCTACAAGCTACCTCCTGTGCTAGGAATAACCTGTACCATACAATTCAGCCTGCGTTAGGTTATGTGATAATGAGAATAAAAAAGGTGGAGCTCACATCACACAGCTCGCTGTCTGAATGTACCATAACAGAAAAGCCTGACAGCATTATCACAACTACTACAAGTACCAGTAGTAATACAATACTAACAGTATTCTGTAGTGAAGGGAATACAAGAAGTAGTAACAATAGTAGTCCAGTAGTAGCAGTAGTTATGATGGCAGTAGTTGTACAACATGTTGGCCGTGATCTGAGATGGACCTGAGGAAAATCTACCTAAACCAAACATGAATCAATTTTTTCCTTAAAGAATTATAAAAATAAAAATTCATTGTAAAAGTGACCCAAGGACTATCAGAGACGGCAAAGCAAGTCAACCTGAACACACCCAAACTGAGAGAGAGAACACTACTATTGGCAACAGCATGATGTGCCACTAATAATCTTTTTTCATACACATTCTACATCTCACCTAAAAGAAACACATTTTTCTCCTGTGATCATTGTGATGCACTACGGGATCAGAGCTGATTGTGGGTGCACTTACAGTACATCTGTAAGTCAACATGTCTGACACCGAACGGATCTGACACCTGATGGAAATAGAATTTGAATATGAACATATATACACACTGAATATAAAGTCCCACGATGGGTTACAGATAGGAACCAGGAAGACTTGGTGCTTGCTACCTAGTGGCAATGGACTTGATTTTATTACATTTTTGTAACAATTGTTTGTAATATATGTAAATGAACTTCCAGAGGTTAAATGACTTGTCGTTTGCAGTCAGTTTCCTTTTCACTTTAATATAATGTTGATTATCTAAATACCCAGTATACACTTACTCATATTTATATTTTTCAACTCTAATGGAGTTCAAGGGGAAATATTGTACATTTATTTGACAGCCGTAGTTACTTTTTAAGTTTGTACAGTTTAAGATTGTACATACAAAACATTGCGGTGTTATAGATTTAACTAAATGTGTACATAGTATTTCACTTTACCATGACCAGCTACATAAAAGTGTTGCTAACAAAGCTCATACATGTGACCCATGCATGGACGTGAGAGACCTCCAGGACTCACAAATTCATCTGCAACAACTATTATTTGTGAAATATAATGCTGCCGCCTTATGTACTGCTTGCAAATAGTTTTTGTAAAATGCTTTATACCTCCACGTCCACAGAGAAACACATGCTGGCTATTTCTCTTCTACGAAGGTGATCAATGTTATTCTACAAGTTCCTTTTCTTTTCCATTTCTTATCAAAGTAGGACATACTGTAGCTGTAGCCACCACAGCGGGGACAGAGAGAGTCCTCGTTTTCCATTGTGTGTTAATGCTGAGCTTATGTTTAACACAATGGAAAGATCAAACCAAACCACCTTCATTTTTGGATTTTAAGAACCGACAATTTAACGAAGTTGAATGTCCATTTGGTCTAGCCAATTACTGATATTTGAACAGTGCATGTTAGCTAAGTGCAGATAAATGTGCACATGTGCAAAACAAAAGTAAAGGGAAAGGGAAGAAACCTACAGTCAGAGAAAGTCCTGGATGGCTTTTTTTTTGCATTGCTAATGTGTTCCACCTTTGTGTGGCTGACTGCACAGCTAATTCATGGCAGAGGGGTCATTGTGGGTCAGAGCACATGGACCAACCCGGGCTGAGTCACAGCGCTCTGTCTACTGGCCACGATCTGACTCACAACTCCTCAACCAACTCTGCAACATCGTGCTCACTCCTCCACATACACACCCTACGCAAACGATGTAGAATATATTAGTACATCACACAGATGGGAAAGACTCTCAAGGCAATCGTTCTGACACTTATTGCGCAAGTTCATATGCTGCCGGAAAGTTCCCACAGTTCTTTGAGTTTTCTGCTGTCGACTCGAGTTGGTGAAGTCAATAGCATTTGCATTGATCTGAAAAAAAGGTTTGTCTAGATGCATATGTATGACATTTCGAACGTCAGGACGCCTCTCACCATTCGCTATCGATGAACCGCAAACGCTGTCCACTTCTTCTACAGCAGAAAATACTCTGCTGCTACTGCCACCGCTCATACTAGATGGAGCAGTAGTTTCAGCAATTAGTTCTTCCACAATGTACTCAATGATTAGTGAACTTGCTGCTATGCGTTGAGGGTAATCAGATTTATATAACATAGTATCCAGCTCCCCACAGCCCTTTAACTCCAATGCTAGCAATATAAAAGATCTTGATAATATGCCTTCAGAGGGACATAAAACTTTAATACATACAAATCTCCCCTATGTAAAAGAAGATGGACTTTTAGAGGCTCTTTGTGGGCAAAATGGTTCTTCACAGAATTGTTACTGTCCAACCAGTGGAAGAGTTGAAGCTGTAGCTGACGTTCTATTCAGTTCAGCAGTTCAAGATGGGTCCTTCAGTCAGAAGAGTTCAAACTTTGTCTGTTTTTACTGCGTGTTTCAGTGTTTGTTTGTTTTGTTCTCAATGTCGTGCACGTGCTGTAAAATTGAAACATATTTTCTTTGTTAGCTTTTTGTTTTGTCCATTGTGTTGCTGTGCTTTGAGAATTTGTGACCAGCGTACACTTCTGCACTTTATTAACAATACCAAACAACTGTGCAGAAACTAATGCAAACAAGTGGATGAATCATCATCGGTGTATTCTGAGCGCGACAGAAAAGTTAACTTGCTCACAAGGCTCTCAGTCACGCGGCCCTCCCACCCACACACATCATTCAGTGGTCAGGGGTCAGCTGTACACTGAAACCAAATGTTCCGCCTTCTCCTGTGACGGGGAGAGCGTGGCTTTAAAAAAAAAAAAAAAAAAAAAGTATTGTAATGTAATTTCTGTTGTGTTTGCTTGTGAAGAGAGCTCGACGCTTCTTTAGAAAACAAGCAGATGAAAAAATTATCTGTGACAAAACAAAACAAAAAAAGAAATTGTGAATAACTTCACTCATTTGTCGAGTATATTTGGAGTTCTTTGCACTGATCAACACTATTTACTTAACATTATTGTCCATTTGTAGAACATAAAAAATATGGAACCATGGGATAAACAACCTCTAATTCCGACACTGACCATCATGTATTTTGCTATTCTATATTAATATTACTATTTTCACATTTCTATTTCTTTTAGAACCATGCAAACATAGAGTCTTATTGCATGCACTTAATATTAATATTTGGTAAGAGATTACCTAAAGCAGGTGAGAAACTGAAACTTAAAGTAAATCCATTCACACGGTCAGTGTGAAGTCTTCTGTCCAGACCCACAGTACAATATATTTTCACTTTATTGTTGCATGTTTTGCGGTATTTATTACTTTCACGCAAATAAAAAAACAACGATAAATATGTTTTTTTATTATTTCACAAATAAGGATTCACAATTACGGATTACCAGGTTCTATTTCTGTTATTTCTATTTTCACAGTAAAAAAAAAATCTCCTGCCAGTAACCAACTTAGATTCAGATAAGAATCTCGGTGCATATGAGTCGGATGTGATGAATGGAGTTCACTGTAATACAACAGAGGGAGAGCCACTAGACGGAGCTTCAAAGGAGCCCTTGTGAGGATGCAATCGAGCAGGGAAATGCCATGTGGTCATCCTGCTCTTTTATGAATGACAGTGAAACAAAGGGCAGACTTTCGCCCTCCAGATCAGCTCACCTTCTTCTTATCTTTCTGTGCTGGAGGGAGCAAGGCCCTTGAACGCTCTGCAATTTTCTGAAAGAGGAGCAAAACGAAGAGGCAGCATCAAGAAGTGTTTTTTCTTCTTTAAGAGATCAGACAGAGTTTATTTTGCATGCAACTATGCAACATTTAGCAATTAGGATACGTACACATTTATATCTATGTGTCAGCTATTAATACAAATTTGTTGACCATACCAATGAATTTATGAAAGCGAAAAAAGAAATTCTATACGTGGATACCTTCTGCAGATCCCCATAGCGCTGCACAGACTCTGAGAGTTCAGTCTTTAGTCTAGTCAGGTGCAGACGGTCTTGCTGTGCAACAAAACAAGATTAGCCTTAATTAGCTCAAATGTTGTTTAATCCACTGTTTATTCTTCAAAATGACAGTGAATGAGGAAAGTAAAGGAAGCATAAAATACCCGTGAAGAGCCACTGATTATATCAGAGAGCTGTTTGATGAGTTGGCTTGTGCTGGTGATGACTTTGTTGGTTTGCTGCTGTATGGAGTGTCTGGGAAAAAGATTGGAAGGAAGACAGAGAGAGAGAGACGTCATGAATTACTTCCAATTATATGGGACTCACCAATATATTTATACACAAGTTGCCAAGAGCTGATCTTTTGAAGCAATACTTTATTCATATGTTATACAATATACCCAAGAGTAACCACTTTCAAGTCAAGGATGACAAGTTGCCACTGACACTGACTGACATCAGGGACGACCAAAACCAGCATCTTTTTCTAACCTTGACCAATGTGAGAGCTGGTCCCCAAAGTCAAACTGCTGCAAGGCCTAAAATACAGTGTACAACTTGTCTTTCACAGTCCAGCGGGCTTCTTTATTTGATTGGACGGGTAAAAATGATTTTGAACGGCTTGTGAAAGATTGGTACGACAATTTGAGCTGTGGGTGTCCCCTGACAACTTGCCATACACCAACACACCTTCCTGATGAGGGATTGTGTCCAACCATTTCCGAAACTGACAAGATGACTTTCACTTCTACAATAGCCCGTCTCCTCCGTCTCTACTATAGCTGGCTTCCTGTCATGCCTTCCAGTATGGCTGTAAACGCCTAGAAACATTTTTTCCCAACTAGTTTCCAAACCAAACTATTTCCCAAACTAGTTATTTTCCAGGCCTACCCAACCCTTACATACTTGATATAAAGCTAGCTTTACACCCTTAAGTGGATATGTCAATGGGCATCATGGGAATTTTAGAAAAATCGCTATGAAAGTTGCTTTGCCAAAAACGCCAATTACATACTTCATCTAAAATCACACAACAAAAACCGCCAACCCCTTTATCTAACCTTTCCAGGACTCTGAGCCTGCCTGTTCCCAGGTATGTATGGTTGAGATTACGACTGGACAGCAGAGTGACTGAGTATTAACAGCTGTCTGATGGAGTTGAAGAGTGTAACACAGCCAAATCCTCTCTGTACCTTCATGTTTTTACTGGGAAGCTTCGCTGGGGTGAAAGGTTGAAGGTGCAGCCATATTCATAACTCTCCAGCAGGTCTGCAGGAAGTCCGGGTTAAGACAGTTATTAAATATCTATGCTGTCATGTCATCCTGGGTTTACAGACCCCCCTCCCCCTTCAGCCGCCTCGCTTCCACCAAAGGCCAACTCCCATCCTCCAGACGTGACACTATAACCGTCTGCCCCACAGAGATAGGCAGCTACACAAACATAGCTCTGCTGCTGCATAGCCTACTCAAATATTGAGCTACGTGTAGCTGGTGGAACGAAGAGCAGACGGACCATAGTGCACTGGGGCTAGAAGGAGCATGTAATGTTAATTCAGTGTGTGTTGTGAAAGAAGCCAAAGTGTCACGATGGGAAACTACCTGAAACACATCTGCCATCATATCTGTGCAGAGCAGGGTTAAAGAGAGTTGAAGGGTCAGGGAAGTACACAGGATAGAAGTTAATTTGGCTGCTAGAAATACAATTTTACTGTGAGGAAATAATTAAATTGGACTTTAGCCAGTGTCTCTCCCTGGCCAAAGTCATAACAGCCAGAAATAGTGTCTTCTATCTGAAGACGTTTTAGTCTTACGATCTAATCCGGATTTAAGCCTTCACATAGCCAGTATGCTCTTTTATATCGCTGCTGTAAAGAGATAGTAAATCTATATATGCTTGAGATCAGTTAGTATGATAATATAAATTGAATATATTTATAAAAATAAATATTCCAAAGAATGGAGTATTGTATAGCAGCCTATAATGGACAAAATAAAAAAGTTCCATTTTACTTACATGGCTAACTTGTCTTGGGATAAGAACTTTGCATTAGTATATGCATATATGTTCACAGACACACTTGTCTCAGACAGAATTGTGGTGCACACACAGACATAAACACACACACACAACAGAAAGATTAACAAGTGCCAAACCTCAGCCTGAACCTAGGATGCGTCATCGTTTAGCTCGACAGCTAAACGATGATTCATTACATGTCTTCAGACGTGACGGAGTATTTTGAATTCACACTGAGCTAATGCTCCATCATGTTACCCACCAAAATTACACACTAGCCTACAGACTGTAAGGATGGCACTCTGCATTAGGGATCTGGAAGAATGACAAATAAAACTCAGTATGAATGTGCAGCTGTGACGCACAATGTGAAACAGAGTTGCATTTCAGGAACATTAAATGCATCCAACAATCTACAACATGACAATAAAAAAAGTTTCCCTCGGCAATGACATTATCCCATTCACCAACCAGTGATGCATATGATTGTTGCAAACACATTAAAGGGGCACTCAAAATGATAAGAATTGTTCATATCTGTGCAGCAAAGGACACAATCTCCTGACTTTTACTACCTAGTGTAGGTCAATTTACTCCGGATCCTAAAATTTCCCATGATGCAACTCAGTAGTATTTTTCATCATAGCACCTATGCCTACATCTTTCAAAGTCCATACTTCCACTTGTAACACAGGTTTTCTGGTAAACATGTGTAGACCAAGTCCAAAATCGAGCTAATCCTGATTCCATCACTATGACATCATCATAGTTATTTTCTACTCATAAAAACAGTAGTCCATAGCGCTACTGTACTACTTGCTGAAAACTCCTCAAAGTACCTTAATTATGGCTTAATGTTGGCACTAGACCAAAGGGGAAGAGTGTTGATGCAGTTGGTCATCGACCACACTTGACTTAGAGAGAGAACTTTAAGTGACTCAATCAACAGTGACTTTCTATAACAGATTCATTTGACAGGTAGAAGTAGAGGCAAGTAAAGGAAATCCTTTAAAACCTGCAGTCTAAAAATACAATCTGAGCTCTGTTTCGGTGGTCATGAGCTCTGATGGATCATCTATGAGTCAGTGGAAGCCCTGCCCACCACTGATACGCTGTTACCAAACAATCAGAGCTCGCCCACTACTTAGGACCCCCGAGAAGGCCTCTGCAGAAGAGCTGCACAGTGATACATCTGCTAGTCACACTCTTCCCCCACAACAGGCTCGAGAGCCAGGCGGCCAGAAACAGCATGCAAAAGATTGGAATTGCTCACACTGTGAATTTCAATCAGTCACCTCTGTTGTATATTTCTGCTGCCTGCTTGGTGTTTGATATTCCTTTGAGGTCTGCCTGGTCCCGGAGAACTGAGGAGTCTGGGAGCAGCTGGCTGCATGGGGAGGTGTGAAGGATGGAAGGGGTAGGTTGTGGGGCGACAAGGTGGTGTTGGACGGGGCGGGGGGGGACTTGTATGGGGAGGGGGAGCTGTTTTCTGAGTGCAATCATAGTTTGAGGGATTTACAGGATATAGAGGCGCTTATACTGGGCTCTGATAAGGATTAAACCACCAAACTGGAGTTGCTTCATACACACTGCTGACCTGCTGCTAGCTCAGATGACAATGCAGAACATTTTTAAAACTCAGCACTGACTGAATACAACAACACACCGGTGCTGTATGATGCTCTGACCACTTAGTGAAGGCAGCACATTCAACCACAGTATTGATGTGGGCTCAGGTGTGTTTTGGCAAAGCTCACTGCCCAATACCCAATCACTGTAGATACCAGTTTTGGGGTTAGGTAGATACTGGCAGTTTGATTTAATTAATAAATTATTGTCGTGGACTAACCCTTTATTTGTAATTTACTAATTAATCTAAATACAGATCTGATGGCTGATCATAAAGTCATGTAGTTATGAATGAATGTCAGTAAGCCATTAAAAATGGATGAATATGCAGACCATATTTGAGCATATAATGATTGCACTCACTAATTGTGTCCTTTTCAGTAACAACACAGATTTGTACTTGCGATTACTGCTTTGTGAATCGTACTTGCTTTCCGGGCCTGATGATGTCACAGTGATAACAACAGCTATATATTTATCACAGTGTTTTAAATAAAGGCAAGACTCTCCCTCAATGTTTATATTTTTATTTTGCATTCATGCAAGAGCAGAGCTCAGCAGAGTGCGGCAACAGGATGCAGAGGGGGGTCAGAGAGTGCAGCACTTTCCAAAATGATCTGCCTTTGATAAATTGCAGTTATGTGACACCACGTATGTCGGTGATGATGCAAAATTACGATATTTAAGATTCTGAAATCTCATTTTAGTCTACCTTAGAGTGATGGGAATAATAGATGAACGAATGGGTTTCTAACAGCGCAGTCTGCACATCGCAGGGCACAGTATGATGGGAAATTAAACAGCCTGTCTTTGAGGCAAGTGCCAAAATGAAAGCGGGACTATATGATGTTCCTGTGGCTCAAGCTATTCCTCTGATAGGCAGGCAGTGGCCATGACACAAAACAATATGTCAGCAATAGGCAGGGAAATGAAGACAAACATGGGTGTAAACAATGTAGTGACCCAAGTTCCGTCACTTTCCTTTAAAAAAAATCTCCAATGTGCCTGACACGCTGACTATACATGCAGCTCCTGGTACAAAACACACTTGATATTTTATAGATAAATTATAAGGATCTATTTCAGCTGTTTAGAGACTTCCAATGGGCGCAACTGGGAAATAGAGTTCAATTTCCAGATCACCAACACTGTAAAATGATGCCCACATGAACACACACAGCTGCAGTTATGAAATCTATCTGACATTTAAATGTGCATCTCCATCAGAATATACACCTACTGCAGGTTCACATATACACATGACTGTATGAAAGTGGCGCTTTAACGTGGGTTTGAGAGGCAGAGAGATGCCGGTTTGTTGTGTAAGAGTGGAGGAGGACGAGGTGCATCCACGCAGTCTGTGACACTTCTACCCGCTTCATGCATCTGTTTCCATGGTTGTAAGGAACGTTGATCTATCGGATTTCTAGGAATCGCTTGCATAGTTGTGATGTGATTACAGAGCACAGTAATTACCAGTTTTATGACTTGGAGGCCTCGAGTGTCGCTTCGGTAAACGTACAGAAACGGCCGATTAGCTCGCTGTGTGTTCACTCAAGGACTCTGGTTTGTGCAGGTCCACACGGTCACTCTGGGTGTGGCGATCCTAATGTGAGCGTGTTCTCACATTAGTGAGAGTTCTCTTCATAAAAACGAGAATTGTTTTATTCGTCAATGCTTTCGAAGGCATTCCATAACAGCAAGAAACCGTTACAAACAACTGTTGAACTACGCTAAGGCTCTACAGTCATGCTAGCAGCACTTACATACAGCTAGGCTTTGAGCTTAATACTCTCATGCTAACATGCTCACAGTGACAATGATTACCATGCTGACCTTCTCAGTTAAGCCTGTTAGCATGCTAGCCTTTTTCTAATCACCACTAACCAGCTGAGGCTGATTGTGGCAGTGGGGTGCATTTTCTATTTTAATCATTTATTTTGTATACATAAAGTGGAGGTCTGCAGTGGTGGAAGAAGTATTCAGGTGTTTTACTGAAATAAAAATACTACAGTGTAAAAAATCTCCATCACAGGTAAAGGACCTACATTCGAAATGTCCCTTTAGTAAAAGCACAGAAGTATTATCATCATAATGTACTTAGTATGAAAAGTAAAAGTACTAAATATGCATATCCACCCTTTTCAGAGTGTTTTCATTTATCACATACTATTAGATTATCATCACCGAGGCTACGCTTTGTGGATGTCTGTAAGCAAGACCTCCTTCGACCCTGTCACCTTGGTGAATGCAGCTCAGGATCGACCTTAATGGCAGCAGGCATTCTGCAGTGGGCTGCTCACATAAAAAAACACCTTGGCTAAACACGGTGAGGTAAAGAGAACGAAGAGGCAGCAAATACGACAGGACACCACCCCACCATCAAAGGCCCACACATGACACTGCGCTAAAACTCCCACACACAAGAAATGTATGGTCTTCCAAGACTGCAAAGCAGCTGACGATTGAGTCCTAGACCTGGAAATACATGAGGAAATCTGACAGAATAAGGGACCCTATTTTATAAAATTCATGAGAGCAGTTGAATTCTATTAAACAGATTGAAATTACCGAAGTGCAATGGCTGATTATTTTACTTTGAGACTTTCAAGACTCAACAGACAAATAAGTTCTTGGTAAAATGATTTTCAGTGTGAAAATGTTGACAGAGTAACTCTGGCAATCAGATAAAAAAGTACAATTTTCCCTTCTGAAATGTGGTGGAGTAGAAGGACGTAGCAGAAAATAGAAATACTCGAATGAAGTACACATTCCTCAAAACCGTATTTAAGTACTGTACTTTGTTACTTTCCATCGCTAGTAATATGTGAAAAATTTTAATAATAATTGAAGTGCTTATTTCCCACAGCATTTATGTTTCACTTGCTCTTGTTTAACTTCTTGCTGTAGAGTGTATCTGGCATTATGACGTGCTGTGTCTGCAAAGAGGCCGTCAGTCAGTCTCCAAACACAGCCCTGTGTCCTCTGGCATATTACAGCCAGAACACCAGTGAATGCCTAATGCGCTAACAAAGACAATGACACTCAGGGGGTGCCGGCCATTAATCTACTTAGACTTTTTGCCGTGTGCATTTCCACGATTACAGGGGCGGGTCAAATTCTATTAACCGTGAGATTTTTTTTTTTTGCCTGAAGACAAGCAGGCAGATGGCGGGTTCCCATTCTAACCATGGGCACAAACAAGACTTGCTTTTATTTCACAGCACTCAAGAGGCTTGCTTGTGTCTATATGTGTGTGTGTGTGTGTGTGTGTGTGTGTGTGTGTGTGTGTGTGTGTGAGAGAGAGAGATTAGTGCACTATATGCATTTATATGGCCTTTTTCAGTGTGAATGGATGGAGCTCAGATAGCTGGAGTCCTGTGCCTTGTTGTAGGGAACATGGCACAGGGAGAGGGGAACAGAGAGTGTAGGGTTTGTCAGTGGCTGTGTGGATGGGTGGGGGTCAAGGGTGTGATTTCCACTGGGTGATTGGGACATTCTTTGTTTTCAAAACCATTATAGATCCCCAAGGAATCCCTGTAAAGTTACTGCTCAGCCATCTCAAGCCTGATAAGAGAATGATCCGTCTGGGTCCGTTCATTAACTTCAAGTATCAATGGACCACAGATCATGTCAAAATTTCACGAGCAGCACCGATCTGGGGTGGTTTAGCCCTTAGGTGGCTCTCTAAAGCCCCTTACCCACTGGACGAAATATGCACACATTTTGCTAGAGAAAGGCTATAAGACAGCACTTCCTCTCAGTCTGTGTAAAAATCCTGCCTTCGTCGTGGGAAATTGGCAGAATGCAACTCCAACCGTGGCCCTGATCTATAACCGTAACCATCTACAGTATAATCTAAAACAAATTATTTTATTTGTGAAACTTGTTAGGGACTGAACATAGCATGACAGGAAGCGCTGTCGTCATCTATTGAAGAGATACCGGTATTTGAGCGTGGAGGTTAAGTCTTCACCTTGGCAAGGTAAGTTCAGTTATACGGCACATTTCAACAACAAGGCAATTCAAAGTGCTTTACAAAAACATTTAAATCATTAAGACATAGTGCAAAAGAAACACATTATAAAAATGACATATTGTACAACTACAACTTAGAATAGCCATTAAATACCCAACAGAATATATATAAAAACAATAAAGCAGAATAAGACAGGTACAAAACACAAGAATAAAAGGTACAGTGCATTGTAAGATAGGAATAATTATATGATTTAATAGAAGGCAGCGGCACCTTGATTTAATGAGTATGACCTTAGAAACAGCAGTTTAAGCCAATATGGATGAGTGCTCAGACCAACATCTACAATCTCAAAACACCTGGGCAAACTCAATCTGCTGATGAAGATCATGTGATATGATTGAAAGCTCAATAAAATATACTAAAATAACCACGTCATGAAAGCTATTGAGGATATCACTATGAATGGAAAAAATACTTTCAGAGCCACTATCTACCAGTACGTCATACATCATCGTGTATCTGAAGTTACATATATTTCCACCTTTTTGTGCCAGTTTTCTCTAAAACTGGCTACATTCGTTCGAACCTTACAGCTAATCACATTATTAAAACAGTAAATTCAGTCAATCCATCTTCACCAAGACACATTGAGGTTGGTTCTTTTAAATTGCACTGTGCTTTCTTTTTGTCACCCTCATACTCTACAAGAGGTTGTTCTATCTTGAGTGCAAGTGTATTTCTGAAGTGATTTGTATGTTTTTACCCCCCTGCCAAATTTGACTGTTGTTGCTGTAGAAAACATTTGCAATCAACATTCACCATATAGGAACAATGAAGCTACTCACCTAAAGCCTAGATAATGATATCATTATCAATGTCATTTTCAGATATGCATCTTGAATTTCATCAAATTGTATCATAAGAATCAGTTCGTGTTAAAGTTTATTACAAGCAAGAGAAAACTGTTGTAACAGCAAAAACTACTGTTTAAAACAAAATCCTTAATTAATGAGTTTTAAACGTCACTATTATATTCTTGAATCACAAAGCCTCCGGACTGGTTTCTGGAACAATATTTCAAAGCACAGAGCTGCTGCATAACAAAACAAATCATAGTGGAGGTAATTGGCATCAGTCAGAGGCAGTGGATGTGCTGTTTGCAACTACATCAATACTGCTGAAAGAAAATGGGCAGTTAAAAATAAAAGCAGCCAAGCATTGTCAGGAAGTCTCCAAGGCGATCATAAAAAATGTTCAATAGAATGGATGACATGCCAGCCAACACAGTGGGATATAATGCATTTTAAACTGACGCAATCATCTTAGATTGGCCACTTTGTCATCAGCTTTGAATTTGGTAATTGCTGGCAGCTCAAATAAAAAAGAAGAATCAATATAGAAGAGGGCAATGAAACAAAGAGAAAATAAGCACTTCTCTGGAAAGCAGAGATAAATGTAACCCTAAGCTGGACCACCAAGTCTGTGCGATGAAAGCGTAGGGGGTTGCTGGGAGATGTGTCTGTACGTGTCTCAGGTTGGGAGGACAAAGAAGAGGGGCTGCAGGGAGTTTGTATTGTTACATGACATTACATGTCATTTCATTTAGCAGGTGCTCTTATCCAGAGTAACTTACAGTGAACTAACTACAGGGACAGGAGCTCAATGGTGGCAGCCTGGTATTCAACTCACAACATTCTGGTGTTCTTTTAGGAAGTCTAACCACTAGACTACCACCTATCTAAAATTAAAGTCATACAATAAAAACGTAAAAAAGACAACTGCTAACGAACAGAAAGCAGGCCAAGAATACGCAAAACATTTCAAGCAGACTGATGAAACTGCGAGAGCCTGTCGAAATAACACTGCTATCAAGTTTTCTTCACGTATGGCCTCGGGCTATAGTTTACATTTGCCATCGTGATTGTTTACTTTGTCGCTAACCAAGGGCTGTACACTATATATACATATATTGTGAGGAGACCACTACGCCGGGAGGAGAGCGTGTGGCAACTCCGGGAGTCAGACCCTCCAGCCAGTGGCTACAGAAACTCAAATTCAGTCAGCGCAAACCCTAGTGGCAAGAATCACTGCAGGCTGGTGGCGTGGAGACGCTGGGCCTGCTCCCTCCCAGCGAACCAGTGGGGAGTGACTGAACCAGTGACTCAATATCACCTCACAAGGTGAAAGCGGTACTACGAGATAGTACAGGCTGGGAGATATCTCTGCAACACAACACAGAGACATCTTGGACATAACGTTTAAAACTTTACTTCTTCACATCCTGATGGTAATGATACTTCATTTTTTGATTGTTTTAAACTAAAAGCTGGGCATATCTTACACATTGCACCTTCAAAGTGACACCTTCAAATATCTTAGTCCAACCAAAATTCTAAACATTGAAAAGATTCATATGTAATTTAAGACAAGGAAATTTGAACATTTGACAACATGAAACCATAAAATGTTTGGCATTTTTGAATGAAAAATTATTATTACTCATTAACTTTTGACCAATTGACAAATATTTTTCATATCTTACTGTATGTAAATATGTATGAATATGTAGTGGAGTAAAAAGTAATACATAGTAATATTTCTCTTCGAAATGCTGCAGTCTAGAGGTGTTAATTGTCATCAAATAAAATGACTCAAGTAAAGTACATATACTTTAAATGTATGCTCAAGTACAGTGAGTATACACCTAAATGTAAATGTACTTACCACCACTGGCGTGTGTGTTACTCACAGACTCTGTCGTAGCTCTGCTGTATCTCTAGATGTCCCCAGAGATTGAAGATTCTTCTCTAGTGTGACAACTGGAGGGACAATACAAACATTGAGTGTGTAACGGACTCAAACACACTTACACTCATACACTTAAGTCTTAAAGAAAAGCCTTCCATTCATTCTATAACTTTACAATGAAACTGATTTAAGTCATAAAGAAAACCTTCCTTTATTCTATTATTACATCAAGTCCTAAGCCCTGAGCAAATCATAACCATGTTTAAAAGAATCTCTGCATTCATCCTTCATGAAATGGGTTAATAGATAGATAAAGAAAATGACAACTATAATGGAATACATAAACTAGAGATAAGGTTTAGAATTGCTGAAGATTTCCTTGTCAATCACCAAATGTATATAATCCTGATTTGAACCTAGTACTACTTCTAAAAATAACCCTAAACCAACCATTAGCCTACTTTAAGTGTAGTACTACTTAGAAACATACACCCAAGACATAAAACTAAGTCCTTATTTAGCAATAACACTACTCTGAAACCCAAACATAACATGTAATCCTAAACTAACCATAAATGTAATTACATTACATGTCATTTAGCAGATGCTCTTATCCAGAGCGACTTACAGTGAACTAACTGTAGCGACAGTCCTCTGGAGCAGCTCAGGGTTAAGAGCCTTGCTTGGGAGCTCAATGGTGGCAGCCTGGTATTAAACTCACAACCTTCTGGTGTTCTATTTGAAAGCCTGACCACTAGACTACCACCATCCCTAATTCAAACATACCGTAATTTCCGGACTACAAGCCGCTACTTTTTTCCCACACTTTGAACCTCGCGGTTTATACAATGACGCGGCTAATTTATGGATTTTTCCCGCTTTCACAAGCTTCATGTCGCCAAAAAACTGAGCACCGTCGCATAATGTGACGTAAATCGAGCGCGCTCAAACTTCCCATTCATTACGGTAATTAACTTTTTTACGAAATTTCGCGGTGTTTCATTCAGTGTACCAAATGAACCTCTAAAAACATTATGCCAACCTTCAATTGCATTATTAGTTCTTGGAATGTCTTCAGCAGCGGACATTATGAACAGCGGACATTTTAAACAGCGATTATGAATGGTCACGATTCTGATTACGGTAGTCATTTTGTCACCCTCATCATGGCAAAGACACGGAGAAAGGCATATGATGCAGCTTTCAAGTTGAAGGCGTTTAAAAGCCTATTTATTTTTGTTCCAAGCCGTGTTTCGTTAAAGCCTGTGTAAAGTTCATTTGTTTCAATGTACCGCTAGGCACCTGCGGCTTATAGACATGTGCGGCTTATTTATGTACAAAATACATATTCTTTAAAAATTCAGTGGGTGCGGCTTACATTCAGATGCGCTGAATAGTCCGGAAATTACGGTAGTTCCATTTTAAGTGTTAAATCTAAACACAAGACATAACGCTAAACACCGTAAAGCCCTAAACTCAACTAACTCTAGACCAGCACGAGTACCGGTTTAGATGATAACCATAAACCCACAAACCTTAACCAGTTTACCAGTACTTTAACTCTCACCTACTCATCCCTAAACCCAGATCTAATCTCAGGGTGTTTTTTTAAGTCATAGTGAAATTGATACTTTTGGTTTGTCTTCTATTTAGTCTGGTTAGGTTTCACAGTGCACTATTTAAAGTGTACCAAAGAAAATGAAAAAAACATTTGCTGAGTGTTCAGAACTAACGCCTCCTGTTAAGGCTCAGTTGTCAACAATATGTTGGTCCACTATTTCCAAAGAAGACGTGCTGGGATGAGACAAAGGTTGACTTCCTTCAATTGGGTGGGATTAGGTTCTCACTGCAATCGAACAGCACTAGGGCTCGCTTGGAAACGCTCCAACACTGCTTGCAAGAGGTGGTCTCTGTGGTCCGCACCAGGGTACGATTACTGCATTCACATTTGCACCAGGGGTTGAACCGCACCAGAGTTTGATGAAAACAAAGTAAATGTTTGCTTGTGAAAGCGCCCTTAGAATCCATATGAACAGAGGAAGACTAAGTCCTAATTCTCCTCGGTCAAAAGGTCACAATGTATTTGTGTTAGGACTGGAGTACAAGGACAAATGCATGCACGCACACGCACACACACACACATACACCTTTAGTGATGAGTGCTCTTTTTACCGTTGGCATTGATCTGGAAG
Source organism: Bovichtus diacanthus (assembly GCA_943590825.1). Taxonomy (NCBI): domain Eukaryota; kingdom Metazoa; phylum Chordata; class Actinopteri; order Perciformes; family Bovichtidae; genus Bovichtus; species Bovichtus diacanthus. The sequence goes on from CALSBV010010145.1 coordinate 638,642, forward strand.
ATATTGGAGGAGGTCTCCTGAAACACATCCTGCAGTTCTGACGGGCTGACCTGTGTGGCTTTGGAGAAAAGCATGATATCAGCGAACACTTCTCAGGCACGTGGAGTGTGACTGTGCTGCAGAAAGAGAGCTGATCACACAGTAACAGCATGTAGGGACAACTGACTTTGTACTTTGATTTACATATTTCCAACATGTGTTAAAACTGCATTAATCAACATTTTTAGATTACAAATGACAAATGTCTGTCGTAAAAGCGTCCTCCAAGTAAACAACCTACAGGCAATTTTCAAACAGTTTCTCTGAGCCATATTGGATCTTTTAGCCTATTTTAGTTCATTGTTAGGTTTCTTTCTGGCACAAAAGTTGCCTTTCACAATTTTCATTTATATTTTCAGCTTGTTGCGTTGCCCCCCAAAACATTCAATTAATGCAGTATAAACTTTATCTATAATGTCCCTTTACACCGATTTGAGCCTTCCATTGTTCAACTACTTGCAGAGATGTTACAAAATATCACAGCAATATTCCTAAGGAATGCATTACCTTAAAAAACATTTGCAATACAACATTAACACAAGTCATAATGTCTAAACATCTGAGTCCGTAGCATAGGACTTGGTTTGGACAGGAACCTTGTTCTCAGCCCAGCTTTGTAATTTATGCTGATACAACTGAAAATGTCAGTTCTATGCAGGCACCACCGTGGCCACAAGGCGATGCCAATAAACAAATGGCTGAAGGAGCACCACTAATGGCCACTAAAAATAAAGTTCTTATAGGCTGGCTGCTGCATGGCCCTCCCTCCTGCCGACTATTTGCCCAAACATGTATTTTCAAACTCTGATATGTGACATAAATAGTGCTGAACAGTAAAACCACATCCACGCACAATGTCCATGATCTTCTAAAGTCTGTGGTTATCTCTCACTGCCTCAAACGGAGGCTGTCAAAGCTGCCTTAAACCACACAGTAATCGATCCTGTCATCCCCTTTGGTCCAGACTGAAATATCTCAACTGTTAGATGAATTGCCATAACATTTGGTAAAAATGTCAGCTGGACTTTGTGTTTTCTTCTAATGAATGCATACTAGCATGCTAACACATTAAGCTAAGATGGTGGCCCTGGTAAACTTATAAGTACTAAACATAAGCATTTTAACATTATCAATTTAAACATGTTAGCATGCTGACATTAGCATTTAGTTTAAGTACAGCCTCATAGAGTTGCATGGCTGTAGTCTTACTAAATGTTGCTTCAAACGTTTATTGAACTACCAGAAAACAATATTGCAAAGTTGAACTAATATCCACTGTAGGTGAAATACACAGTGTTTTGAGCCCTTAAATCCATAGTGTGTGCAAGTGTTCCAAAGACTATTTTTCATTGTGCAACCAGGACGCAACAGCTGCACTCAAAATTAAAAGTAGATCAACTTTTGGAACACAGCAGTGCGCATTACATGTCATGTGACGAGGAACAACCAATCACAGCCGGAAGATTTCTTTATTTTCTTCCCATAAATATCAGTCTACGGTAAATATGCAGGAGAGGTTGATCATTTTAATACAGGTTTACCCAGAGTTTTAAGATCTGACCAGTAGTTCCCCTATATTTATTTTATGAGCGCTGCTGCTAAAATGTCACACGATCCTTAATATCCTCGGCTCCCGTCTCTCGAGTCCCGGTGTCCGGCACACAAGCATACACACAAAGCAGAGCAGAGACAGAAACAGCGTTTCCTAGAGAAAGCAACAGTGCTGGCCCACAGACAATATTTTTATGCACACTTAAAAAACAAAAGCCTGGAATAAGATGAAATTATAGGGTTAGCTGGTTATGGTCTAACCTGCTTCAGCACCATAAGATTTCGACACCCAGCGCCCAACCAGAGCGCCTGAGGTTTTTCAGGTGACACGGCATGTGTAGTTTCACACTGTAGTTTGGCTTGTTTAATTAATTTACAGCAATATTACTGTACTGTACTTGGTGGAATTACTATTCATTGTTCATGGTTCAGGAGGTTTATACCCGGAGCCGAATTATCCACAATTCTCCTCCTCTCCAAAACAAACACACCTATTGATTAAAACTGTTGAAATCACTGAATAAAGCACTACATAGCATGTAAAAAGTCATTATTCCCCGGTGGACACAGGTAAGAGAGTCTACGAAGTAAAGGCTAATGTTTGCTCAGATTTTTTTCTGATAATTTAGGATCCAGGATCTGATGACTAAAATCCTGCATCTGGTTAAAATGTATATTTGAAAACGACCAACATCTAAAAAATGTTTCTTGAAAATGAGATTAAAACTGGATTAAAAAAAAGACCGTTCTTGATAGCTTCTGCCGAAACAAAACGCTGACGCATGCTCAAAGGGGATATGATGCTATTACAGGAGACCAGATGAAACGCACGTTACCTATATTAAAATGACGGATTTCATTGGGTTTTGAAAATTGTTGGAAACATTTGGGATAAAATAACACATTGCAGTTTAAATAGTTTTACAATATCTGATTCATCAGGGAAAACCCCGCACCCACATGCTGGTGTGCGTACTTGTTACCATGGTTACCATATTGTTTTTAATAGGCAGGGGAGGTTTTCATGGTGACTATTGCTGCTAACTCAATATTGCATATTTAAAAGAACTGACACATCAAGGTTACAATGATTAATGATAGGAGATAGTCGGACAATTAACATTTACAGTAATTGTAATGAAATACTGGGTTTGTCATTGTAGTGAATACATGTGGAAATTGAATGGACATCAAAGGCAGCACTGATGATGATAGGGTGGATGGGGAAAATGGCATGGCAAGAAGCCACAGGCTGGCAGCAGGAGAGGTGAGTCTACTGTATAAGTTATGTGGGCAGCACCATTTTGCTTTTTTCAAAAGCACATGTCATTGCAAATGACAGGGAGGGTTAATGGCCTAGAGCCATTACAGCAGGCTGAGATCAACATCACGACCTGTATAAGCTGCACGCACGAGCTATCTCACCCACCCTTTTGTCAAATACTGCGCCCAGAAATTACTGTAATTACTGCACTTTTTTTCTCCCTTGGTCAAAGGTACAGGGGTATAGATAAAATGTAGAAAATGCCCAAAGGTCTGTGTATTTGATGCGAGGCGGATCAAATATTGGCATGAAACAGACGGTGAAGGCAGAGACAAAGCAGAGCTGGACAATTAAACAGACAATCATGGTTTGGGTGGAGGAATGGCTGTGATCTCCACCGTACATCACAAGTCATTAATTTTACTCACTGAGGAGCTATACTGACAAATAGTCCAGGTAATAACATGATGGCATGCAGTCAGTCGAGCAGCATTACAAGATTGTGATACATTTGGAAATGGGTAATTTTTCAAGTGAGAGACCTTTAGTGCATTTTATCTCACTCACTCACACACACACACACACACACACACACACACACACACACACACACAC
>CALSBV010010145.1:642510-686020 GCA_943590825.1 Bovichtus diacanthus
ACACACACACACACACACACACACACACACACACACACACACACAATCCACCTTTCATTTAGCATGATGGATGGATATCAGTGCATGCCACAGTGGAGGTGGCCTGGTGTTCAGTACTAGAATGTTTCATCCGTTGATGATCCCGCATGATCCCACAACACAAGTTTTTTTTTTTCATAGCCTAAGTTGTGCTGATTAATCACCCTGACTTCAGATAAAGAGTTGAAACCGGCCAACTTTAATAATAATAAATTAGATTTTAGATTTATATAGCGCCTTTTTAAAAACCCAAGGACACTTTACAAAATGGACACAACACACATTGGGGTGGGAACAAATTATTTGAGGTCATAGGCCTTGGTAAACAGGTGGTGCTTAAGCTTGGTTTTGAAGGAGTCCAGGGATGAATAATTTCTGATGTGAGCAGGGAGAGAGTTCCAGAGGGTGGGGGCTGCAGCACTGAAGGCTCTGTCACCAAAAGTTCGGAGCCTGGTGCGGGGTGTTGGTAGCAGACCAGTTTCTGAGGAACGGAGTGACCGAGCAGGAGAATGAGGGTGGAGAAGGTGGAGAAGGTCAAATAGGTACTGGGGGGCCATGGAGGGATTTGTATGTGAGCAGGAGGAGTTTATAAGTGATGCGAGACTTGATGGGAACCCAATGAAGGTGGATCAGTGTAGGGGTGATGTGCTGCCAGAGCTTAGTGCGGGTCAGAACCCTGGCAGCAGAGTTTTGGACGTACTGGAGCCTGTCCAGGGCTTTGTTGAGTACCCCGGACAGGACTCCATTACAGTAGTCAAGACGGGAGGTGATGAAGGCATGAATGAGGGTTTTAGCAACAGAGTCAGGGAGTGATAACCGGAGTCTGGAGATGTTTCTGAGATGGTAAAAAGCTGTTTTAGTGACGGATTTGATGTGAGATTGAAATGAGAGGGCTGAGTCCAAGATGACACCAAGATGCGGACCCCGGACGACAGGCAGATGGAGCTAAACTTAGCATCCTGCAAAATGGGCATGTGGAAAAGTTCCCTTCTGTCAAATGTGTCCGTATGCCAACTCACTGTATTCTGTTTGCTGGTTTCTGATGCTTTCACATTATTTTTATTTTGATGAAATGGATTCCTGAGATGACACACGCTATTATAGCTACAGGAACAGAAACATGAATTAGGAAACATGAATTAGATGGTACAATGTGAGTTACAGTTATTGTTGTGACAGAAACAATAACCTTATTCTACAACATGGTAATGCAGATTTTTTTAACCAGCGGTTATGACATTAATGGCAGCTAGGCAAAATAAAGCTCTGTCCGTCAGGACAGTTAGTCGTACTTAACAGAGGGCCTTTCCTTTACACTGCTCACTCTCTGTACAGCCATCTGAAGGCAGCAGGTATCTGTCCCGTCTGCAGTCCCTAGATGGAGTGATGTTGTGAACTGCAGATCGGCTGGTTACATTTTGTGCAACCAGCATCCGACTGTTGTAAAGTAACCACAGACACATGAAGACGTGTCATTTCGATGATGTGTTCCACAGTTTCTTCTGCACATCAACAGGTGTGTTGGACACTGATGTATTGAAAGCAGTTTACACAGCTTCTTCTCCAAAAATTGTGAATCACACAAAACCTCTTCCTCCGCTCAGACTTACTCCCTTAGTACCATTCTTTCTGATCCCACCCCTGCCTAAGTGCACCACAGGTGTGCCAAGGGAGCCTGGCCACCGAAAGCGCGTTTGGCTGCGATCTGACTGCGCCGATGGATTCACGAAAATAGAGCCTGCGGTGACTTCTTGCAGCACAGAGCAGCAACTAACTAACATCGTGCAGGTAAAGCGATAACAACAAACACAAAAGCTGCTGATTTTGATGACTGACACGACAGACATCTTAAACATGATGCATCATTAATAACATGTTGAATAAAACACCGTGTGCTGGTCGTCTGCATGTTCACACATGTGTTTTCTTTTGACTTTTCAACAGCAGCTCAGCTCAGGTTTAATTATCCTCCATCATTTAGTTTATCTTGCTGTAATGTTATTTCAGTTTCAGATTTGTTAGCCGTTTAATCTAAACATTAATATGCGTAAAGCCACGCATCTCTAAACATGAAATATTGCATGAGACCAAACATTACATTTTTAGCAGAGTAGCTCCAGGGCAAATTGAAAAAAAAAAAAAAAAAAAGATTGAGCAGCTTTTGCCACCACTAAACCTGCACAAATGAAACAAAAATAAATGGTGTAATTATCAAATCACCTGCAAAGGGTGAAATGCAGCCCTAACTGCACTTCCAAGCAAATAGTGTGTTGGTACTCCTTTGCTATTCGCACATGTTATATTAGGTACAGTAATATGCATACACTTGGTCCCTTTCTATGCAAATGAGCCTCATTGCGAAAACAGTCCAATTCACAAAGATCAGTGCTAATAGCCACATGCAGTTATGGTGAAATTGTTAGCATCTTCAGAGGGTTGGAAGTATATTTATTATGACTGTCATGCCCAGACTCTCCAGTCATCATGGCAGCAGTGATTTTAGCCCGTCAAAGGCCTCGTCAAGTTTTTTGTGTCGTGAAAATTATATGACTAAAGCTCCCCTACATGTAATTTTGGAAAATACATGAGGAAAACACGAGAAACAAATTAATAAAAGATAAGGTTATTATATAAACGAATAAACAAATTATTTCTTCCCACTCCCAAATTCCACTCAGTTGTAAAACTTTGTGGGCTTGTTTGAGCTGTAATATCATAAACTCAATATCTTTTGTGAATCCGACTTTTAGTTTGCAGTGGTTGCAAATGATCCGCAATTCATGGTGCTATCAGTGGCTGCAATCCACTTTTTGTGAATTCCCCCCTCAATGCAGTCCATTGGTGAATAAGGACAAACACTTAAGGCCTAGACTGCAATTCCTTAGTAGAAATCTCCTGTGGCGAGCAGGTAAAGGGAGCTGAGCAGCGGACTCGCCTCATATTTATACGGTGTGCTACTTACATTTATTTACTGGTGTTGTGTCCATTAGGTTGCTTCGGCAGAGCCTCATCTTCCTAATCAGCCAATAGTAAAGTCCTGAAAAGGGTGGAGCACCTAGAAAATAAAACTACCACTGTGGAGAGACACATCTACAGGGATTTCTTGCGGTGTCACAATACATCATGTTTCTACTCTTACCTCCTTCACAAAATACACAGTTAGAAAGCATAAACAAAAGTTAGTCGTTGGAATATCAATGAGGAATGCACCTTGACCACTGCCAGTCTTGACAGTTTTGTCTGGAAATACATCAGTGAAAACCTAAAGTGTTTAGTTGCATAAATCTATTAACCTTATATTTAACCTCAATTGGTGAAAACTATGTGCCCAGATCATGTATTTGTCACGCAAATAACATCATCTTCACTTAAGCTCAAAACACATGACCGGCATTTATCATTTCAAACACGCTGTGTTCCCTGGAAGGTTGAGGGATCCAAGAAGGTTATTTCACAACCAGTGTTTGGTAAATGGTTTGGATAATTTCAGCATCTTTTTATCTTTTCACATTTGAAACTTTTCTCTCACATTAACATGTCGACACTTTCACACGCTCATATCAGCATGCCACTTCAAAGCACTACTGATATGCACTGCCTTCACAAAATCAATCTTGGACAAATTTTGTCTGATGCAGTGTGAGCAGTGTGTCTGATACAGTCATTACTCAGATTTCGCCCTATATTATATCCCTGCAGAGCCATTTTGGAATGCTTATGAAGGGTGTAAGAAATATACATTTTATGATAAAATGTTAACTAGACTCAGAGTCTATAGCAGCTCTTTGTGCTCGTACTTAGTAGTTGGCATTGCGGGACTTTGAACTAAATGCTAAGGCCAACATCCTGCCATGCTTGCAATGACAATGTAAACATGCAGATGTTTAGCAAGTATACTGTTATAATGCCAAAGGCCTGTCAAGGCCAATGAGACTGTTGCAGGCAGGGGAAGATTTCTCAAGAGCTCTCAAGGTTTGTTTCTGTGTTGCACTTGTTTAGCAAGAGAGAGCAGCTCTCTCTGTCTTTACGCTTAGCTAACAGATATTTGTTTAGACCCGCAAACAAATAACTTCAGCTATTTTCAGAATAGTTCAGCATTAGCTAACAAACAACTTGCTTTTTAAGCATCCTAATTTGTAAAGTGGATTGACCCAAGAGAAGAAGAGAAGCTGTCCCAGCAGGTCTAGCAAAGCAAGCAAAACTGAGAGAACCAAATCCATGCCTAAGTGCGTGCCGATTTTCTCTCTCTGAGACAGACAAACGCGATGCTTTCCCAGTATGTCTTGGCATGTTGTATACAAAAGTTGCACTTAATGGCTGGAGACCTGTTCATACTGTTGCCAACTCGGAAGGACTTCCCTGGAGAGACATGTGGTGTTCATATTGAAGTAGCTAGGAAGCTCTGATGCTCGCGGAGACCCTCTGTTGTCCGGAGTCGTCGAATCTTCTATGGTGTTAAAACTCAAAGGCAGAGACTATGAAGGGAGAGCAGAACAGTTGTGGGGGGAACAGTTGGATGACACCATACCGCTGAATACATGGGCATGGAAGAAGACTCAGACAACTTCACGGTCTGTATGGACAATGGACAGCTAGGTGTGCTATCTTGACAATGAGATATCCCTCACTGCTTCAGGATTTATGGAGAGATTCTCAGTGCTGGAGATCTCCCGACCAAGACCAAAGTACCACCCTGGCCTTAATCGAGTTATGCCGCTGAGCGCCTCGAAATTCCATGGACAGCTCTACCTCTCCTCCAAAAGCGAATTTGTGTAGCAGGCAACATTTTTTCCCCTCAGCAACTAGCAACAGTGAGACACAAATGCTTGTTTTCCTTGACTTTGCACTGGAGCTCTTACTGTCCTGAATATCCTCTAAGGTTCCACTCTCACTGCCGTTTACCCAGTTCTGGGTAGACATGGACTCCGCCTGATTAACTAACATCCCCATAATGGACGAGACGCTGGTCACCCACCTGCACCAAAATATCCACTTGCCTGCACACATACTACAGAAGAGACCTCTTGGTGGGTATGCACAGCATCACAATGGATCATGGAAACTATAGTCCAGGGCTACAGACCCACATTCAGAACGCGTTATTGAGGCATTGTGATATCAAAAGTACATCCATCGTTTGGCGATTTGGATACATCCAGGCTGATAGCTCACCTGCAGTCTCCTTGATTTTGTCATAAACTGAGAGAACAGCTGTCTCATCCCCAGTCAGATCTTTTTTTCTGGAGTTGGACTCTATAGACAATTTGGCCCGGTTTTCATCCCGGAGGATAATCGCCATCAACAGATGTACATCGCTGCTTCAGCCACACGTTGTTGGTCTCCATGATGCTATATCCCCATGATGTTATATGTTGTAGTGATATGTTGTACCAAGTGTACTTAGTGAAAGGGAACTGGGTTTATGAATACAACCTATCTTCCCTGAGGGATGCTGGCCAACTAGGTGAAGTGCAATGTAGATTGAGGACAGACGGTGCAGGGTCTCTTGTAGCCCTAGGGGAAGGCCTGCATCAGTCTCATTGGCCTTGATAGGCATTTTGAGAATGGTCTTCAGGATGGTCTCATGAGGATGTAATCCCCATACTTATGTGTTGTACCTAGTTTCCCTCAGTGAGCATATGTAACATTCATGACCCCCAGTTTACCATGCTCAACATCTTAATCTAGCTTGTTAGCCAACATTTGCTAATGATAATACAACAGTGGTAATCAGGTGAGTCATCACTTTTCCTGGTATTGGTTCACAGAGCAATATCCAATAGTTACTTTTCAACTAAAACCTCAAACACCAAAATATGTCAATGTGCTAACCCTAACCCTGGAACGACACAAAGGGGCATTTTTAGCAGGACAACATCATTTATCTGTGACAATAATATGGTGAAGGTTTGGTTTGGTTAAGGCACAACAACAAATTGGTTAGGGTTAGGGAAACCTCTGGGTTTGGGTTAAAAAAACATACTTAAGTAAGAAATATTTGGTTTGGGTTGAAATTATGGATAAAAATAATGTTGACTGTAAACCAGAAAATAACAAAAAGGTTAAAATACTTTGAATAAAATAGGGATAGAATGTTGTGTTAATGTTATGTTAATCTACTGCAGAGGAGTTTAGTTTACAGATGCAGGTATAAGGTTGGTTTATATTACATACTTGGTATGTACATTGGTAAAATCTTACACAGTACAAACATCAAACCTTGTCAGCTCCACCTGCAGGGCCAGCTGTTGGGATCAGGCCAGGTTATCATTCCCTCAGTCAGCTGCTCAGTGGCTAAATTGCAGATTTTGGGAAGAGTAAAAGCTGTCCCTCCTCACTGCAGAGAGACAGACACGGACTTCAGGCATAATAAGATGGGAGCTCTTGATTAAGTTCCTCTCCGATTTAAGAGTGTAATTGAACATGTTGCAGATAGCACATTTGTGCTATCGATAAGCTACTCAGTGAGGGCACGATGGTAATTCCTCCCCGGCATGCTCAGGACTCTCACTCATTACAGTTGGAGAATTCTGGGCACTTGGTATTGATTATTCAATGCTAAAAAGGGAGAAAAAGAAAATCATCCACACGGTTAAAGTGATCATCATCTCTAATCAGCTCAACAGGGTTTATCATTAGGAACTGGGGGATATGCAAAGTAAGACTGTGGCCTGCCTATACAGCTTTCTTTTCTCTAATCCCCCTTCAGACATTTGCTCCTATTTTGACATCTATGATACTTATGTAGAGCAAATACTGAAAACTCAAAATCCTATGAACGACACATGAAGCAAAGAAAATTATTGTGTATGTGCATTCCTATGACGATCCAGGCACTATGATGAGTTAAAATTATAAAGAATTGTAAAATAAAGTGAAACTATCAACTGATTTGATATATGTTTGCATCATTCTTTTAAAAAAAAAAAAAAAAAAAAAAAATGTGATGAAGGGAATTATTTTCTCTCAATTAATTCTACTTGACTAAAACATAATTAAGAAATGTACACACTTCATTACCTTAAGATCTCAAGATTAGCCACAAATCTCTGAAGTGGACATACTGCTAATAGACTGTATCCGTCGAAGGTACAATGTATAACACACGTAACATATGATGATGCAAATCTAGCATCCACATAGCAAACATTCTGAAGCTTGCCATTGGCTCCCCCCACTTTACGGCCCAGGCTGCATTTGGAGTTGCAGCTTGTGTGATCCCAGAGCAAGATGCTCTCTAGTTATATCCTTCTGTCATTAATCATTTCCAGCTGCTGTGACAATTAGTCCAGGATATTTTATATTGCATTATTATATAATAAATAACTTTAAGATTTCTAAAAGTAGTTCAACAAAATAGCTGAATATCTTGCGTCAGTATGAAATGAAATGGTATGGCACTGTCAATACAGCTGCAAGAAGGACTGTGCTCGGGAGATTCAAGTTTCTAAGTTCATACATGAGTGATGCTACAGTAAAGAAGCTGGTAGAGCAACATGATCATGGACAAACTTTTTAAGCATCTGACTGAATAAAGCTTGGAGAACAATTTATTCAAGATTCACCTTGACATCACTAGCAGGAGGCGTAGCTACCCTCCACCCTCCAAAAACACATACACACACATACATTGTACATTTTTGCGTCTCCTACTGTGTAATGCAAGTGTTGCACAACAATTTCCCTCGCGATAAATAAAGTTCTATCTTATCTTATACACACACATAGTGTAATGCAGCCACCCCACATGCAGCCGTCGAGAGGCGTCCTGCTCTGTTTGGTGTGCTAACATTAAGTCATTACCATGAGGAGCTTTGTGCTGATCGGACTGAACACCATGCTGTTCATGTGCTTTCATTTGGACAAACATTTTTGTTTTCTTTGATGAAAGCTTCCGCGTAATTTTTGCATCGCTCCTATGCTCAGTGGGAGATGGACAAACAGTGAGGAAAAGTTTTGCAAAGATAAACATTAAGTCATCAAATTGATCTAGCTTGAACATTTGAAAAACTGCTTCAATTATGTGATATCAAATTCATAAAATGTACAGTTTGTTGACCACAAACTTTGATGTCATGAACTGTGTTTCTCTTTCCTTATGCACGTTCAGACTCTAAATGATTGTTCACAGAAAAAGAAAGCAATTATCACTATCACATACTTAGAGTAACTCTGCAAACAATGTTTATGTGTCCAAATCTGTATTTACATTGGGGTCATTCTTTTTGGTCGTTGCTCATTTTCATCAAAGGTTGGTCAGTTGTAACTGATTTTACCTCGAAGGTATTATGAAACCAAATCTCATTTCTCCTGTGGCTGAGATTAAGATTTAATTTCTGACAGAAAGTTAAGAGAAACATAAAACCAAATTAATAAAATACTAGTTTAACTGTTAATTATGCTAATTTTAACTCACATTTTTTTATTATTGATTTGTTTTATCCAATTAAATGTTAATGTTTAATACATTTTCAAAATAGGGGTAAATTATCTGACTTTAAAACCAAACATACATGCATAACAACTGTAATTATTGATCAGAGCATAGCAGTAGAGGAACAGGGGCATATCAAAAAACATAATGTCCTACCCCTCTCTTTCTGCAGTCTTCATACATATGTTCACTGTCCAATCTTGGCAAAAGTGCAACAACAAAAAAAAATCTTAACATTTTGTTGAGCCTTTGATTAGTTGTTGGAAGGATGGAATGAATAATGTTGCCATCTGGAGGCCATACTGTCAGTGTTGCCGTTGTTAGTGTAGTCCAACCCCAGTTTGATAGAACAACTCATAGATAGACACTGACATTTGGCATCTTTCCTAAATGTACTGTACTGTATGCATCATCAAAGGGGTGAGGGGTTTCCTTCATTTGCTTGTTGTCCTGTAATTGTTCTTGTCCGTTTTTCATCAGAAACTCTTTACTCTGACCGAATTCTCTTAATATATCAGTTTGAGATTTTATGTCATTCTTTATCAAACATGTATTCCCAAGCACTGTAATTACATGACTCTGGCGGGATTATTCTCGCATAGAGGAATTCAAGATGCAAGCAAAAGAAGTGTCCTTTTGTTATAATCCAATATAATCAACACTTTCTTGAATTTACTGTGAATAAGAGAATCTTTTCGCTGCCAGATAACTAATTAATAATTTCTCAAACGAAACCCACTATACGCAGCTCTACAAAGCACAGAGTCCTGTGCTGATAGATCTGCTTCCTGCCTCTCTGACGCATTTAATTCCGAAAGCTCGCACTAAACTCACCCTCGATGACATCTCAGGACACATTTTATTGTCCCGACAATTATCAGAGGCACGAGATTTATTTCAGAAGACCGAGGCCGAAAAGTGTGTGTGTGCGTGTGTGTGTGTTTGACACACTGCACACAATTTGATCACTAATTTTCTTTCCGATCCGCCAACAGTTTATCTGCTCAGGGCTCATCCACCTGCTGTCACTCTGTCTCTCTCTGCTGCTCATCCACACACGCCCTATGGCCATACACGCTGCCAACGACTAGAGATGCACCGATCGAAACCGACCCGTTGTCAGGCTCATATTTCCGATTTATTTGCTCATCAAATTAACACACATGTGCCTCATGGCGGTTTATACGTCGGAACACAGCCACACACAACATTTACGTCCGTGTGGAAGACGTAAAGCTCACAATTTGTAACACCTGCAAGTCCAAAATAAGCCACGGAGGAACAACCTTAAAAACATTTGGAACAATTAGCTTAATCAGACACTTATTCATTTATTGTAGTTTATTCCCATGCATGCTGCTCAGAGTAATCTCCCGAGCACAGTCCTGCTTGGCTAAATAACAGCTAATATAAACGGAGTTTCCCTTGAGTTAAATTATGATGCGTTCAGTAAAAATGAATATCGGGTGAAGGGGAATTAAAACGTTACCATGATGTGTTCAAATGTTATCTTGTAAAATGTAGTTTTTGCCGAAAAACTTGAAGATCTTTACAATATAAAATAGATATGAAAGAGGGAATTGTGACCGGTTTAACTTCCTTACACTAGCTCTAATCAATTTAAAATATTTAATAAAAACTGCTAATGTCAAGATTTATAAAAAAAAAAGAAGCAATTATTTAATTAAAAATACAATTATTTATTTCCTAATCCGGCCTTGGTCATTTACACAGTGTAGTACGGTGAGCACCAAAGCTTGCGCGTGGTGTAACATTTTACAAGTTGTTTTCTTCATCTACTCTCGTTCGCTATGTGGGACAAAGGCATAACGTGGGGGGGCCAACGAGCCTTACTGCCCTTACTGTTACAGAGAATAGCTTTTTACTACTGTCTTAATTTTCATGTTTGTGATAAAAGTTTCACATCATTTCTGATTTAATACATTTTCTTATTATATGACATTTGATATGTATAAGGTGATTAAAATATATAAAAAAAATCTAACCATAAATCTAACCATATAACATCAAACACAAGTTTGGTACCAAAATGTGTCAAAAAAAAATCATTTTTATTGGGAAACCCTTCAATTTCCCTGGGACCATCTCAAATATGGGTCCCCGGGACTCACTAATTTAAAAAGCTATGAACATCACTGAAAGTGTGCTGCCACCTGGTGGCATCAAAAGTTCCCAGAGCTATTCAGAGAGAAGGTGCAGAGGGCACAGTGAAGCCAAAGTCAATAAAAGTGCTCATACAAAGATGCAAGGTCACAAAAGGCTGGACTTGAGATCAATGGTGTCTAAATTGGTCCATTAATCCATGCGTGGCTGTCTCTAACATGGCCCACTTTGGCCGCTTACTGCCCATCAACAGTGCATGGAGCTGGAGGAGCAAGTGCTCATCACAGCCCTGTCACAGCCAGTCCACCATCCGGCTCCCTTCATGCTTAATAAGCAGGGCTATGCCTCTAGAGAGCTCATCACAGGGAACTAACAATGTGGACATATCCATGGGTCAGGTCCAACCCCCTGCCTGCTGCTGGGATCCAGGTGGGACACCAGGCGTGGTGGGATGGGATACTGTTGTCAAGCAATGACAATCTCAAATGTGCCCACAAGGAAGTAAAATCACCTTTTATACTATATGCATAATATAATTTGAAGAATGCTCATGCCTTCCTAATCCCCGGAGAATACATCTGAATTGTTTGGATGTCCTCAAACAAGTTCTATTAATTCAAATCTCAGCAAATGATTTGTGATTGTGTATCAAAAGAAAACCCATCTAATGTTATGCAGTACATGTTACCCTTCTATAGACATGTTACATCTTTTCTTTGGCTCTTTGTCACATTTCTCGCAACTTTATTGTATACCCAAAAGTTAAAAGTTTGAGAAACATACATTCTCACAACTCAGTGTTTTGAAACTCAACACAGTTTAAAAAAACAAAAAGCCCCTTGAGGCAAATTTGCGATATAAATAAAGTTGTCTTAGATTTTTCTTGATTTGACAAGCTAGGAGGGAATTTTGGATTTGAACAATTGGTTGCCAGAAACAAGGGAGAGCATCTTTTGAAATGCAATCAAGTACTTTAAAAAATATACAAAAACAATATAATACTATCATACTATGACAACTGTGGCTGCTGTAAACTGTTCTGTATACCTTTCATTTTCAATACAGCATTTATTCAAAACAGCATATGGCATATCAATATGTGTTGATATTAAAGCTGTGTTTTCCTGTCATCCTGAATGAGACAGTGCGGGAAGTGACACACCACCCCTCAGAGTGGAGGGTGTAGGGTGGAGGGTTGAGAGCTTTTGCCGGGAGAGGGAGGAGAGAGATTAGCCTAAAAGACAGCTCTATTAGAGACTTAACCTGGGCTTTGATCATTTCCTAAGCTCCCCTTCAGATCAGCCTGAGCAACAGACGGCAAATCTGACAGGCTCCTGGTCCCCCCCCCCCCAACCCCCAACCCCCAACCTTCCCCACCACCACGCATATCCCTCATAATGTACCCAGGCTTCACTGTGATCAAAGTCCCCCTTTCTGGTGACTGATGCTCCCATCTGTCTGCCCACAATAGACAAGACTTGGAGAGAGAAGCTGACTGTCACACAGAGTGAAAGGGAGTATTTCAGGGCACACATATGAGTACAGTATGCTGGAGTCCAAAGACAAAAAGCAAATGTGATGTTTATTTTTTTCTCCCTCACATCCTCCCCTCCTCGTTCACCGTGTATCTGGAATGCAGCACAGTGACTTGTGCCAGCAACTCCCCTCGAGTGTCAAACGTGATTGGTATGAACGTACACTCAGTATACACTGCTATACATGCACAGTACAAAGCAGACAGATAAGGGCCCATTCATTGGGAGCTGACTGGCCAAATAGGGAACATTGGACAGAAACAAAAAGCCCTCAGGCCTTATTCATGAAGCTCAACACTAACAGCAGTGGATTGCACGACATGTTCTGCTCTGTTATTTGAGTTTTTTCATGAATTGACTGAGGCTGCATACCTTCCCACAGAAATAACTTTGGTGACAAACAATACGAATCAATATGGTAATCAAGTTTTACATAGTTAACACTGATTATGTGTGAGTAGCTAGTAAGAGTGAGGGATGGCAAGTGTGCCTTCAAAATATCATGTAAACTTCATTCTAGCTGGAAAAAAAGTCACACTTTACATATCATAAAAAAAAAATGTAACAACAACCAAGTGAATCATTGCATTAAACCTGCATTGAAAATATGTGCAGATTGTTGCATTGTTTCATTGTCTCTAAAGACTGGATGAATCTAGATGGTAGTCACCAAAGTCAGAAATCTTCAAATCCTATACATAAAGGGAAATACAGCCTCAATATTTGCCAGGGCCCTCCTTTTTTACATATTTGAAAGTTTACAGTTCTGCTAGCAGCTCTGTGGGGCTGTTCTTATAGGCACAGTGGTGCTTTGAGATAGATATTAACATTAGAACACTAATATGCTCACAATGAGAATACTAACATAATGATGTAAAAATTATTTAAAAAAAGATTTTAAAAAAAAAAACACAAAGTGACTAATCCTGAGGGGAACATGAATCACATTAAAAGACTATACATCCAATAGTTGTTGAAACATTTCACTCAAAATGAAATATGTCAACCTCATGGTGGTGCTAGAGGTAAACGTCAGAGGATTGGCAAAAGTCAGCAGAATTCATCCTCTGGGGAACATGACACTTTATGACAATCCATCCAGTAGATATTGAGATATTTTAGTCTGGACAGAAGTGGGGGACCGACCAACTCACCGACGTTGCCGTGGGTGGGCAAATGTCTCTATGATGCGCGTTTAGCGTCGGACGAATAGACATGACTGAGAGATAGTTCTGTATGGGTACCAGCCATGCTGTTAGAGTTAAAAATTTAACACGTGTCAGCCCGGAATGAATAGAGAAGATCAGGTATATCAGTCATAGGTGGAGCCATGTGTTATGATCAGTGCCACAGAAGAGAAATTAATCTGTTCATCATGTCTGATAGCATCTCTCCACTGCGAAGGCTTGACAGCGTTGCCCACCATGATTAGCTTAGAACCGGCGGTCTTCAGACATGATACTTAGTACAATCATTCTTGTACACACAGCCATCTCAAAATGAGCTCCTTCTACTGCGTTCATTTCCAGGGTGTGGCATTGAGACAGATTTTGTAAGGAAAACATAGATGATGGCGTTATACATTTGGGTTTACTACTTTTTCCTACTTTAATGGATTAGAGTGTATGAAAAGGGTCCTTTGTAGGGCCAAACCCACTGAGAATTGACACCAAACTCCGTCAGGTGGCCAGAAACACACCTCCAATTGGATGATAAAGTCTGCGCTCAGTCTTTCCCGCACTAAGTCTCAAAATCACTTCACATCAGTTGAGATCTCTATATTATTATTTGTGTGCCCAAGAGATAGAAAGACTTATCAAGCGCTAATTTGATACAGACAGCATAGTGTATATGAAAAGTATGTTATTCCATTATAGGCCTTTTTATAAGGCATCTTGCATATCCCTGTTATAAATGTATGAAGGGACGGTAGAAACTGTGGTCGCCATTCTTTTGCTTTTGAATAATTGCCTCTAAATTGGCTCCATATTCTGTTATATATAGACACCCTTTGAAAGGATTTGGAATGTATTTGGTGAATTCCTTTATGGATTTTGAGGTGAGGTGGCCCGTGTGTCATTTCAGCCAATGATGTCATGAGTTTCTGAACGCAAGAATACAACAGAATTTCACAGTTTCTCACTAATACACATGGATATTCTTGACTTTCAGAAATATCTCTTTGTCCTGCCCACATCATGAAACATTAATTCATTATACTTGCCATCTATTCATCTTGAACTTTATGTGTATTGAACCTCTCCCCATGTGTCAATCTTTCTCTCTCAAGCACACACACACACACACACACACACACACACACACACACACACACACACACACACACACACACACACACACACACACACACACACACACACACACACACACACACACACACACACACACACACACACACACACACACACACACACACACACACACACACACACACAAGTTTTGCCTCAGGGGCTCAGTCTTGCTCCTACCCCATTACTAGGCTAATGAAAGCAGTGAGAGGATCAAATCCAATGAAGCTGCTTTTCACACTGCTTAATCCTTATGAAAACCTGTGACCTCTGCACAAGAGCGCACACACACACACACACACACACACACACACACACACACACACATTCTGTAGGTAATTATATACAATGGCGAGAAACTAACGTACATGTTGATTGCTTGGATTGTTTCTTTATGAATAGTTGTGTTTTGTTGTGATGACTGGCACACCTGACTGATGATGTGAAGCATCTGTAAAAGTGCAATACACATCTAACACTTTTATTTTTCAACTGATTAATTTCTAACATGTCTTAGCTGCACTCTCCCCCTTAATCTTGGTTCCTACATTCGTTAGGTTGCGCACCCTGAACCAAAAGTTTTAGATAACTGTGCCAGTTAGGTGCTAGTTTTACACCTTTGTTTACCAACAGTAAGATTTTAATGTGGTTTTATAGGATGAGGAAGCGAATGTAAAACTGCTGCACTCAATGTCTGCAATACGTTGATATGCAGACAATGCACACCAACTTTCAGATAATATGTACACTTCTTCCTTTTATATTCTGTGATCTTTTTGATTTGATTTTCGCACATCTGGTGAGCAAGGGTCCGAGCTCTGGTATATTTGCTATTTATGCTTCTTAACAAAAGAAAATCTAAGTATTTTGATCCATTAGCTCAAGACATATTTTCAGAAGACCCACAGCAATGAATCAAAGAAACCAAACGTGTGTGTAAACCTTTGACACCACAACCGAATGCACTGTAAAGGGTGGTAATGGAAAATCATAGACAAGTATTTTATGTGTTTGAGGTAATTATGGCTGTCTCAAATTTAAACTGATTATTGCTGTAATTTGCTAGGTGTAGGACTTTCGAAAGAGCAGCATCAAATTATATTTTCATGAAATCATAAAGAATACGTTTTTGTCCTTACCTACGGGCTGGTAGCCCTGCCTCGTAGGACCTCCAAATGGGTTGCGACTGCCAAAAGAGCCTCCGTCAATGGATCCATATGACATTCTGTCTGATGGTTGGTGGCGTGTCAGCTGCAGGCGCCTAGGGAAGGAACAATAACAAGAATCCCAAAAAAAAAAAAAAAAAAACACAATTTATTTCCACTTTGCTCTTCCGGTCTGAAAAATGAATGCACTCACAGCACTGACAGTAAGTGAAGAAAGTAAGTATGATTTGTATAAAGTCTTTTTAGACATAAGCCGTGTACAGATGGCATTCCTAGAGGAGAGCTGGTAAAGGAGGTTTAACCAGGGTTCTTACCAAACAAATAACCTACTTATTACCAATCACAGCATGCAAAAAAATCTTTTTATGTAAAATCCGTAACATCACTCACATTCTGAGGCTCAAATTTTGGTGAAGCTTGAGTTACCGCAGCCAGAAAATCTTAATTTGGTTAAAGTAGGGATAACCAATTCAGGATATTTTTAGGAACAGCCACCACTACTTTCATTCTGTGAAAAAAAACTACTTTATCCACCAGGCAAACGTGCCCTAAAGTATTATTTTCTTTAAGCTTTAAGAAATGGCTGTAAAACCAAGAGACATATCACATAAACTGAAAAGCCAGTGAGATTGAATAATATTTAGTAAATTAAATATGGCCCTTGTATTTTGAGAATAAATTTGGCATATATTTCAGTAGACTTCAATTAAATCCATCTATTGGGTATTAAGTTTATTCCATCAAAAGGTGTATTTTGCAATCATTTTGAACCTGATTTATCAATAGTTTTGATATAACATTAATTCAAATCCCAGTGTGGAATATGAAAGTATTAGTGCCTCATAGTGGCAAAAACATTAACAACCATCGCTTTCAACAACCGACTGCAGACATCTGGTTCCAAGACAAAACCTCAAATTAATCCAATGTACTCTATCTGCCCAGAAGAGTAGACAGACACATAAGAAACCTTCAAAACATCATGCTGTGTCTGTTACTTATCCAATTAAAATAAACATTGTTGTTTTCTACCGTCCACCAGGTCCTCTCTGGGAATTCTTCAGGGAATTAGACGTCCTCCTATCCAACATCCCTGAAGATGGCCCCCTGCTTGTACTTCTCTGTGACTTCAACATCCACACAAAGAAGTTAATGTCTGACATGTTTTTCCTCTTAATTCATCTATCGCCCCCCCCCCCACCCCACCCCCCACACGCACACACACTCACAAAGCTGAACAAACTCGACCTGATATTCACCAGGAACTCCTCTAGCACTAACCTCTCTGCTACGCCTCTTCATGTCTCTGACCACTTCTTCATATCATACCTTCTCCCCCTCCCTCAAACTCCCAAACCTCTCTCTTCGACACATACTGTCCATATCTGCCTCAACCTCACTCCCTGTCTCCTTCCTCTCTTGCTTCATCTGTCCTATCTTGCTTCCCCTCACCTGACTCCTTCTTACTCATGCCTCCTTCTTACTCATGCCTCCTGACTCTGCCAGGGACACTCTCCTCTACTTTGTCCTCCTCTCTGGACTCTCTCTGTCCTCTCATCTCCCGGCAGGATTGCCCTACCCCTCCAGCTCTGTGGTTGTCTGGCTCAGTGCGTACATATGGAAACACCCTACGGGCAGCAGAAAAAAGAAAGTTAAAAGTCCAAACTCTCTGACGACCTCCTAGCATACAAATCTCTTCTCTCGTCTTTCGCTGCATCCTTATCTGCAGCTAAAAGCTCTTTCTTTCAACCTAACATTTCAATCTTCCTCCTCCAACTCCAAAAAACTCTTCTCTACCCTCCTTGATCCCCCCGCTCCCTCATCTCCCTCCTCTCTTCTGCTAAGCAACTTTGTTAACTACTTTAAAAAAGAAAATGAATGACATGTGCTTCTCATTTAACCACCCACCTGCTGACAGCACGAGTCCTAAGTCTACCTCTTCATCTTCCACTCTAACTTCCTCGTCACCCCTCTCTCCCAATGAGCTACTAATCCTGGTTATCTCCCACCGCCAAAACGCTCTTCCTCTTGACCCTATCCCCTATCACCTAATCAATTTGCAATAATGATTTCAAAACATTTACCGCATTTTTTACGTGGCTACCTACTAAATTTATCAATAATTTGACACAAAATATTAATTTAAAAAAAGATTTTATGGACATCATAATGATTGTATCGCCTTTGTTAAGAAAAATTGTTTGTTGGATATTACTGCGTAGCAATGGTGGGAACTGCGGTGATAGCAAGTCAGTTCTTAACACTGCCAGGGCCCAACCGTGTTTTACTGTTTACTTCATGTCTGTCTTCTTCACTCCTGTCGTCGTCCAGCTCTTTGTGTCTTTTCACCTCTCTTGCTTTTTCTGCTATTTTTCTTTCTTTACTGAGGACAGTTCAGACATCAAGAATACAAAGTGTTGTGCTCTCCACATATATAAAAATGAATATTAAAAAAAATACTTCATGGTGTTTTCTGAAAAAAACACAACCCAAAAAACACAAAAACTGTGTTTTTGGCCACAGCTGACGTTACATTTACCGGACTTCTTTCTGCGGATTGATATGATTGAACATGGTCCTATGATCACAGCGTCCTTAGCAACAGTCTGTTATATATAGCAACGGTCTGCTATACAGAAATAACAGACCATAGAATGTTGAAAGAGACCAATCAGAATAGAGTATTTAACTAAGCTGTGTAATAATCCTAGTTACCTTCCACCGCCAAAACACATGCCCTCTTGACCCTGTCCCCTATCACCATCCTCAGTATATCGCAACTGACCTTCTTCCTTTCCTCATCCATCTCATTAATACCTCTTTAAGAACAGGTTGTCATTCTTAAACAAGGTAGTGAACCCTCTTTTATAGAAACTCACACGCATCTTCCGATGCAAATAATTACAGACCTGTCTCTCTTCTTCCAATTCTTTTTAAACCCCTTTAACTGGCTGTCTTCACTCAACTTTCTGCATATCTCCACTAAAACAACCTTCTTGACCTCAACTAGTTTGGTCTCAAGGCACTTAACTGCCCTCCTTGCCATCACAGAGGAACTCCTCCTCCATCTGCTGTCATCCTGCTGGACCTTTCAGCAGTGTTCAACACGGTGGACCACCAGATCCTCCTTTCCCTCCTCCAAGAAGAACATTCTACCTCAAAGACCACACTTACAGTGTAACTTGAAGAGAATCTGTGTCTGATTCTTATTGCCTCACTACTGGGGTGTTTCAGGGTTTGGTTCTTGGTCCTCTGCTCTTTTCTGTCTACACCATGTCACATGGCTGTTACATAACTCACAACAGCTAGGTAGATGCCACTCAATTGATACTGTCTTATCCCTAGTCTAAAACCCAGGTGACTGCACACGTCTCTGCTTGTCTCTGCTGTAGGTGACACTGGATGATCAACTGTCCTTTAAAAAAGTTAATGTACTTGCATGATTCTTGCACTTTTTGGGGTTGTACCCACATGGTTGAATGCATTTATTGTAAGTAGCTTTGGATAAAAGCATCAGCTAAATAAAGGTAGTGAAAGCAGTTTAGAGTGTGGATTTGTTAATCCCGAATGAAGTTATCTTGGGTGACAGTGCACTCTCATTTTTTAAATAAAAGGCACAATGAGCAGAGAGTTCAAATCATGTGCCTGAATGCATCCTGTGTAGACACAGATGGAGGTCTAAAACGGCTGCTCTGCTAACATGCTGTTCATGCTATGCACCCTGTGTAGACATGGTGTAAGGGCTGCTACAGGGGCCTAAACCTTTAGTCATTTTAAAGGGTTGAGCATGACTAGGTTTAGAATTATACATGATGAATATATTAGGAATAATGTCACAGTGTTACAATATTTCGGAGTCAGCCTCTTTAGGATGTTAACCATAACCCACTTACATGAGGGGAGGCTAGGAGGATACAGAATACTCATCTGAATACAGCTGAAAAGGTCAAATCACCATGTGAACATGTGTTTCACCCGCGGCCAGAGACACAGATGAAACTCTAATCAACAAACCCCTCTCAGCACTTCACCATCTCTATCAAAGGTCATAATATCATACTGGTCAAGTGGCCAATGCTCTTTCCCCCACCGTGAAAGACAAGCATTCAAACGAGCAGGAGAATGTGATTACACTCCAGAGTCATTGTGCAGCCTATTGTTATGGTGAAGCCAGTGATTCCAGCCTATAGGACTGGCATTATGGGTACGAAGCAGGACAGAGGAGCGGCCATTACAGGGAGACAGATTCACTGGGCCACGAGAATGTTTAATCCGATTAATTTTTATAGAGAAGAGAGATTAATTACTTTTGGCAGTCCATAAACAATCTTCACTCTGCTTAAATTCAAGCCCAGTGACTGCGCCTCACACAAGTGTGGATACAAACCGCCTCTATCTGCACACAAGATGCACACCCACGGATGCACAAGTCTGCACACATACGCACACACATTTGGATAACCTTAGCCTTAGAATTATAAAGTCACTTTTTTACTCATTCAAGTGAAAATTGAGGTCATTGATGTTAGGAAACATTAAAAAAAACCCATTCCAAATAGGTATATTGCTGTCTCATTACTCTTGAACATGATGGCATCATCTTAAAAGAAAATTTTTTTTTTTGAAAGAAGTAAATTGATAAATCTTGACACATTGCAATTAGAAATTGATGAATTTGAATGGCAATTTGTCATGTAAATAATTTCATTCATATTTAATGATTTACATATCCAAAATCAGCAAGCAGGGACAAAAATTACCTCTGTGTCTTCTGTTAAAAGGAAAGCAAAGCAAACTTTCAGCACGAGTTTCTTTGAACAAGGGAAACTGGTCTTCTGTAAACTGTATTAATGTTCAAACCTGTCTTTTACAAAATGACCTTCCCGTACAACGAAACTGTACTGTCAATTACGTTTTGGGGGAAATGTATTTCAACTGGATTACGCTCACAGTTTTAAACATGTGGTCAACGTTTTAAATTGAAACAAAGCATGAAACGTTGAAAACAAACGTAACCCTGCAGAAAATACGTTTCCCTCAACATTGAAAATGCAGTTTTGCTGTAGGAGAACGTCATTTCAGGCTGTGATGTTTTGTAAAGATGTTTTTAGAATCCACCAGGATGCCACAAGATGACATCACAAATCAGATTTAATGAATGAATTTCAACGTACGTATGAAGTTCATATATTCTGTCAAAAATAGTCATGTGTTTATGCAACACCTGAGCACTAATACATTGCACAGGCATCCATTTATTCATATCAGTTTTTGTTTGGCCAAATGCTGAGTTTCATGCAATTTATTTTCAGGGTTCTGAGAAGAGCTGTTGCCATCTTGCAATGTAAATATAACTCTTTGATAATTAAATTTTAATCATTTTGTATTATTTGTGTTTTTCAATGTTTGTATTGCCTTAATCTCTTTATTATCGTTATCATTTCACTTTTATGTTTTTTCAATTTCTCATTGGCATTAATCTTGTTTTATTTTTTCTATTTGTGCTGTCCTTTCATGAGTAAGTAATTTGTAATGCAAATTTTTTATTATAATAACCTGAATGAAAGACAATACACCTATTTATCTGTGGATTTGCATGTTATGTTTAATTAGATGTTTTTGACCTGTGTTTTGTTGTGAATCTTACGTCATCGTTTATTTCTACTTTTATGAAAGATCTATATTTGTTTTTTTTATAATTCAATAATGTACATTTTTTTATATATACGGATGAAATGGATGTCTGTCTGTTGGTTGTAAAGTTTTTTCAAAAAGGTTTTGGGAACAAAAGCTCAACTTAACTCACTCAATCAATGCATGTACACTGAATAATATCTGTACAAGTGAAATGTTCCAGTGGTGAGAGAGAAGGGGACCACATAATCCATCAGGCTGTGGTGCTCTCTGGAACTGTAAATAAATATTCATTTGTGAATACAACGTTGATAAATGGTCAGTAGTTTCATGTGTTTCTTTCATCTTTTTAGAAAACAAAAGGTTAATTAGCTTCTATTTTATCCTGTGTAAAGCTGAAGGCCACATTGTGCAGTGGGATCCAGCTCTTTTGACCTGCTGGTTCAGAGTCTATCAGCATGTCATTGTGCCATATTTGTATTGCTACTTCTATAACCAGCAACCATTAGCTGTGTCTTTAGCGGGAGAAAGCTACATATCAACAGGGCTTTTAATGCTATGATTTTGCTTGTTTCCCATATTTCCTTGTATGTTTACATGGTGAAATGTTACAAGATTTGCACATTAAAAGAACAATGAAATGGACATGTGGCACGTGAACCCTCTTTGGGAGTCTCTCATGGAAAAAAGTGTGATACCCGATCAAGGAACAGCCCGAAGAGATGAACACCTCCTGTATGACTGATAATAACATGAACAGTACAACACTTCCTGTATAACACTTCTAAAATACATATGTGAACCAAAGTGGCTCATTTCTAACAATGTATTTATAGAAGGACACACAACCACCCCCAAAGACGAGGAGTTGATAGCCCTTTATTACCACCCTGACATGTAAAGATCCAGCAGTTCTCCTGTTTACTCGTGCTTGGGAAATATGTGTTTTCTAAAAGCAAATATATGTCTGTTAAAGGCAATTTTGCAGCACACAAAAACAACATACAAACATGTCTGGGTGGTGAAATATTTTTTCTAGCCTATGAAATGCCACTGATGGATGCAGACAGGCCTCGCTATAGAGAAAAAGGCCCTCACACTGGTAAACAGAGTAGAAGTAAGGTGGAGCAGTGTGCATCCCTGTGTGACGCTGCAGGACACAGAAGGATAGTGAATATGCCCTGGCAGGGAAGAGGGACTGGATTCACAGTTACTCCCCACCCCCACTGGTTTTTCATTCAGTCCCCCACTCCTTTCACAGCTGTCATTATCAGCAACACAAGGCTTAGCTTAGCCAGCGCAGGCAACTGAGCAGAAATAAGCCTACACCCTGGACACAAATGCTGCATTTATCACAAACAAGCAAGGGGCCAACCTGTGGCGGGACTGGGTGGGCGTCTGTGTGTGTGTGTGTGTGTGTGCGTGTGTAGGAGGATTCAACGTATTTTTTGAAGGCTGATATCAATATTTCTAAAAGGAAGTCACAGGTAACGCTGTTGTTATTCCATAGTTTTTTTATAGGAAGAAGTCCAAATAGGAGATGTTTCCATTGGTCTGGGTTGTGAGGGAAAGCCTCTCAAACAGCTGTAAGTCAAAATGTATTTGAATTCTTGCTTTTTAAGGAAATGAGGCAGGTAATGATAGTGGAGCATTTTCCTATGGTATCGGTTGAGACACAACCTAGAACTCGTGTCACTAGGAGACGCCACGTCAACTCTGCGGTCATTAAAATCCACACAGCGTTAGCTCTTGATGGTGAGCTGCCTGTGGCTTTACAACATTCAGGTTTGTATTCCACTCTGTTGGCCTTGCTTAATAACTTCAGCACTGATTCCCACTAAGTGTTACTTTTCTTTTAAAGTGAGTCATTTAGTGTGTTTTAGGTGGAAGGACTTTGTGTACTGATAAAAGAAAATTGCAACAAAGTGTGATGGACTAGATGTGTGTGCAGCGATGAGGAGACCTCAAATGAATACATGAGAGACACAATAATTAATTCATTAATATTTCTCTAATACCACAGGACACTACATTTAAAAATAAACACTTGATTCATAAACAATGAAATGGAAATATAAATTGGGTACATATTGCACAAAGTTGCTAAACTTCAAATGTTATGTAAGCTGTCCAGATATTACCCTGACGTTGTTCTGGAATCTCTCAGTTCATTTCAGATTTCCAAAGAAAGTGAGAATATTTTGATATTTTTCAGAGAGGACTGAGACATTCTGTTTTAATTGCAGTGAAAGAAGAACAGTTGGCACAGTTGATAAGTACCCCTGATTTACAATTTCAAAGAAAGCCTTGAAATTATACTTACATAGAAAATGGTCATGTTGTGTCAAATGTATCCAATTATGAGTTCATCATTTTGCAGTTCTCTCAAGTGAAATATTTTAAGAGTGAACAGCTTCTTATGTACTTCACCTTCCATTTTCATATAATCTGATGTGTGTTTTTTTCATGATCAACACACAATTACATAGACCAGAAAATCTCCTGTTAACTAAAACATACCAGAAATCATGAGAACATAATAACTCTAAGTGTCCTCTGACAATGCATAACTGCTACAATAATAAACGTGTTACTGTTGCTGTTTGGCTTTAATGAATTACTCATTTGAATGAAATGTCATTGTGCTTCAAGTCAGATTTAAAGTAGAGCCTGGTGATATGAAATCCATTAATGTCATGACTCATTTGTCACATTCACCTCAGTAATAAAAAAATTAATTATATCTATTTAAATACACCAGTACATATGATTCTCCATGTTTGCAGTGGACCTCTGAACGGTGTATAAAATAGGTTCTGTTTTACATCTCTTGCAATTATCGAATTAAGCTTTATGAGGCTAAATATACGGGTTCAGAATCACTTAACATTAGAAACAGTGGTTGAAACTATTGTACCACAAGGTCCATTTAGTAGCTGTTGTCAAGCTTTTAATCATGTCACATGATCTTCAGCATCACCTAAATGTAGATAAATATAATAGATTTGAACAGCACATGTATGCCTTCCATCATCTAATTCAATCTGTGGGATGTTTTAGGGTATACAGTAGGTAGTGATATTAGCAAACTACTAAAGAAAAGACTACTGCATCTGAAATATGGCCTAGTATACAACCCTGTCTCTTAGAAATAACATTTAGACAAGCACCAAAGTTATGGAGGAAACATCGTTTCTAGTCCAATAAGTATTACATTCTTAAGTCGTAAGGATGTGGTCAGGCTATACGGATTGGGTGCAAAGCAGAAAAGTCCTGTGTCCTGAGTGTCTAAACAGAACTTTAGTTTGTACAAGCAGGTTTTGCAGGAGAACAAACAAAAAAATGTGTGTCGCTTGTGTGTCAGGTGATGGAAAACACTGCTTGTGTGCACTCCAACACTATTTTCCACAAATATTTTTTTTTGCATTTAGCTTTTCTTTTCTTATGTACGCTGACTGAAGCCAAAGTGTGACCAACTGCTACAGAGTCGCAGTTGGTCTCATCTGCACCTACTACAGCCATAGCTGCACATTCTCATTCAACATTTAAGTGGCACTCTCCATCCAATGTTAACCCCACTTCTGTATTTACACAAACCATGACAAAAGACTCAAGCCCACACAAACTGACAGTGACTTGTTGTTACTTTTATCTATATGTAATTTGTTGCTGTGTTCTAGTGCATCAAAAGGTTAAGCTACGAACGACAGCCTGTCTGAAATTTACCATGACAACATGACAACACGTTTCTCTTTTGTATGGTTTATTTCTGAGCCCTATTACAAAGCACATTGATATGAACGAAAACTAACGCCTTTTTGGAAGGTAGAGAATCAATCTGAACATGAAGACTACCAGGTGAAGCACCATGCATGTTCGTAGGCAGCAGGAACTCTGGGGTACATTGCTGCCTTTATATGAGAGTGGACAGCGGTTGGTCAATATGCAATATTTAATATGGCAGAGCAATATATCAGTCTATCCCTGCTGTGTGTGTAAAATGTATCAATGCATGTCTGCACACACCAAAAGCTCAAGTGCTTGTCTGCTTATTGAAAGGCCACTGACTGCACAATGAAATGACATTTTAAAACAAAACAAATGACCAGAGGCCCGTTTTGCTACAGACGCATTATTGTCAGTGGTCTGGAATCACATCAGTGAGACATGATGGCCATTAACACCATGATGATGTTTCTTAATACAGGACTGACCCTAATCAGCCAGGCTCCCTTTGACCAATCTGCTCATTTTGACATCCAACTCTGATGGAAGCTCCCTGCCTAATTATCTCACGCACACAATTCAATTGAGTGACTCTATCAGGTTAATGGATATATAAATGTGTTAGATATGATTCATTTACTGAGCCAGAAATGTCTGTTGGAATTATTCCATCTTCCACAGTGTGCTGTAATGGTTCTCATTTAACCCTAATGTTTATCTGTAGCCTTGGGCAGATCGAACAACTCTGTAACAGCGGGGTGGAGAAACAGAAATGGCCAAGAAGTTATCATCTTATGTCAAGATAACAGAAACTGCCACTCAGAAGGAAGCATTGCTGCCACAAAAAAATCATAACTCTTTAAACAAGATGAATAAATCTGGACAATTGACAAGGCGGCACTTTAAGACACCTAATTGAAACTACTTTACTTTTACTTTTTCATATTCACGCAGTTGTCTGATGGCACAAACAGAATCATCTGTATTGAGAGATCTGCTGTAATGAAACACAAGTCAGAAACAAAAGAAAACTATAATTCAGAAACTTTAAGACGTCCTTTACAATGGGCTCATTAAGTTTCAACCAATGGGTTTATGAATGGTGAATACGCTTTTTACTAATCATTTATAGATTAGTTATAAAGCAGTTTTGCTCACCAGCAGCGCTGTGAGGCTTTAACCTAATTGCTAACATCAGACATTAATATGCTGATGTTTGGCAGGTATATTGTAAACCATGCTCTCCATATTAGTTCAGCACAATGTACCAGTGCGTTCTGGTTTCTGTTTGTTGTCTTATTGCAGTATTGACCAATCATGTTTGAGCGGGCGCTCTGGTTGAATGCAGGTAAACAGTCCGTGTGGAGAGCAAAGGAGGCGAAACGTATTGGCCGAGATGCAATCTCAGAACCCATTTGCTATGGTCTAAAACGAAAAAGTAAAACTAAACTGTTAACTGAGTGTGAACTCAGACACAAACAATCCGCTCATAGATCATAGTCATTTCACATTTTTCAGTGCAAAATCCAAAATTTGGTGAAGTTTACTCCAAAAGTCCATATAAATAACAACACCAGTATCCTTCAGCAGTGGCAGACTCTGCATGTATCTGACAGTGTAAGTTCAATCAGGAAGACGACCTTTGAGCTTCATTCTTCTCTATTCTCTCTCTCACTCCCCTAACTGCTGCTAATCAGCTGTTTATGAGCATCCACTCTTTTAGGTAACCAACTATATTTGGCCACGATCTCCAACAGCCAATCATGTCGCTGCCGTCAAACTTCTGTGTGTCCTCCTCTCTGCTGCCGTCAGCTGTCATCTTAGCAGATATCGCTGCGGCCCTCCTCCACCTCCTCCACCTCCAGTCATCATCTCCAGAACTTAGGTTGAGCTCATCAGAGGGGGGGGTCCTATTTTAAAATATGTGTTATCATGATGGGGTCTAAATCGCCAAAAACTATTCACATTTCTCATCGTTCTCTACACATGTCAATACATTATTTTCCACTCAGAATGAAGTCTCTCCTGTTTGAAATACCCTGAGTCCAGCTTGCTGTGATATTGATTCCAAAGCCCCATAGCTACATATTATATATAGGCCACATGCCTGCTTGTAATTTGAGATTAAAGTGAAAGGACATCGTGCTGATACCACAAAGAGAACCAAGTTATTGCTGGTTTGATTGCAAGCCTTTTGATGTGCACACTCAGAGATACAGATACACAGCCACATGGCAGATTTGTACGACAGGATCAAAGGGAAGGATGGAAATCAAAAGGCAGTGTGTTTTGAGGCTCAACACTCGGCAGACAGAAGAGACAAGAAAGATGGACTCAAATCAGTGTATTTTTTCTCCAGTGGGAGAAGTGGCTCCGCTTCATTCCCTTTATTGTCACCTCTTCAGCTGACACAGCCAAACTTAAGGATTGCTCGCGTGTTTACTAAAGCCTCCTCCCGTCCCCAGTCTGATCTCAGGCCTTTCCATCAGCACTTCTTCCCTTTGAAAACAACCTTCAGCTTGGTTAGGAGAAAAAAACACCTCTGGGCAGTGAAATTGCCTTGTCACACAAAAAGGAGTCATTATTGAGATAAATCACCCCATTCTATTCCATAACTAAACTCTGCCTTCCCGTGGCACCTGCCATCCAGGCTGAGCTATCACATGTACACTCCAGACTGAAGCTCTGTCTGCCAGGAGGATTCCATACTGCCTCTGGTTGCTTAGGTTTGGCAGTATGATCTACACAAACAGTGTTCATTGAACAGGTAAGGCCAAAAGCTAAAACACAGCTGTTTAAAACAAGACAGTAAAATATGCGTGTCACAACTTCAGCCAGCTCCTAACATCCATTCTGTTCATGCCTGCTCTGCCAAATACTAACTCTCCCCGTCATGGCAGATCCAGCCACTCCCTCCTGCACAATCCTGATTTCCCCTTCCATGTTCTTAACTGCTTGCATAAGAACACCTCTGTCGGTCCCCCACACACCAACATTTATAATAACACAATTTCCGACCAAAATCAATACGAAGGAATTGAATGAACACATTCGAAGGATTCTACAGTGGCCCTTCAAGGGCAACGCACTTCAACGTAAGAAAACACAAGGAAGTGAAGAAAAACAGCTTCATCAACGTGACAACACGTGTAGCATTTCCAAAAAAAAAAAAATTTTAAATGGAGCAAAGTCACTAGCAGAAACAGAAACGTGCAGAAAACACATTCAAAAACAGGAAACACAAACGG
The DNA here is from genome assembly GCA_943590825.1 of Bovichtus diacanthus. Lineage (NCBI taxonomy): Eukaryota > Metazoa > Chordata > Actinopteri > Perciformes > Bovichtidae > Bovichtus > Bovichtus diacanthus. The sequence continues at coordinate 670,726 of CALSBV010010145.1, forward strand.
ATACAGAAATGCTGCAAGTCGTACAGAAGACAACGGGAATGAGTTACAAAGCAACAGAAGGTTCCAGTAAACAGGAAAAGGAGGAAGACGATCACGCCTGCAGACGCCTGGGACACGCTACCTGCTGCCGTGGTTTGTGGCTCATGAAGTTACTGAAGTCAAATACACGTCAGAGGTGTTGGAAATTGCTCAAATAATAATAAGTTTAGTTGTTAACATTCTGATTGAGTCAGACCTCATGGCAGATATTTGCTGTTCTGTTTCATGTGCAGTGTTTCAGCATTTGGTTGTGTCATGTTTGTGTCAAGCATGTTTTCTGTATTTTTTTTTTTTTTTTTTTTTTTTTTTTTTTTAAATTGAATTTTTAAATCTATTTAGCATTATAGTCATTCTCACAAACTTAGTAAATATCTGGCTTTTCCTTCTTTACAGTTCAGAAACACTAATGGTATTGCCCTTTTTTGGCAAGATAGTTATATATTCTTATGGAGTGTACAATGAGGAATTGAACTACAAAATAATCGTCTTCTCCAATGTTTGAACCCCCCCAACAGGTGTATAAACAACATTAATAAATAAGAATAAAATAAGATACAAAACCAAAACATGAAGATTCTAAATGGTCCGACTTTCTATGACACTAATGTCTATAGTGCATTATAACCACTTATAAATACCCATAATGCTTTATGCTTTATAACAATAATCATAACACATTCTAACTCATTTTAATGACTTTTAATTATTAATAAAAAATTTATAAAATTTATATATTTAAAATGTTTAATTTAATTTTGCAGACATTCTTTTCAAGCCCATGTCTATAATGCATTATAAACATACTTATAATGCATTATAATACATAAATTATATGATTATAATGCATTATAATAATGTGTACTATAATAATACATGATGATCCTTGCAAAAAAAAGTGACAAGCAATTTTGAAGTATTATGGTATATATACCTTATATAGCGTTAGAAAATGTTTTATAATGTGTTATGATTATTGTTAGAAAACGTTATGAATATTTATAAATGCTGAAAGTTTAACCCATAAATCAATCAAGTCTAATTACAACATGTAGGACAGTATGCAAGTCTGTGTGCATGGACTTCACAGACATCTGAACCTTCAACCTGTTGGGCACCACAACGTTCAGTCATAGCTTCAAAGAGAGAACTGGGACCACTGTCATCTGCAGCACCTTTAGAGAAGATGACCCCCCCCCCCCTGTGACTGCACCCCACTAGTAGAAAAATGCTTTGAATAAATGTTTTTGTCATGTGTCACGTGTGGGGTCGAAGGAGGGACTAGCCCAGTTCAATCATTAATACATTCTGTGTGTGTGTGTGTGTGTGTGTGTACCCTAGTGGTGTACAGCTTTCATGGAAATATAAACAAAGGCAATTTTTCACTTTTTCTGCTTTTTCTTTTTTATTCTGTCACTTCAGGAAAAGTCAGCAAATTTCATGTTGAAAAAATATAATTTAGGGGATTAAAACTGCTGTCAAACATTGTTAAACATAGTGGCAGGTCATTTTTGACCCTTGAGACAACAAAAGGGTTAAGCAGCTTTATTTCCGGGGTTGAAGCAAAGGCGGGTCATTGTTTACTATCAGGACAAGGGAAGTTTACAGAATGTTGAGACTACACATTGGTTATTTGCTGGACATGTTGTCAAATTATTTAAAAAGAAGCTTTTGTAATCTGATTGCGTCATAACGCATTAGAATTACATTAGAAATACATAAGCAAAAAATGTAAAAGTTTAAAAGTAAAAAAAATTTATTACAATTTTAGTTAACTTTATTCTGCCAGTACAATGAACTGTGTTCACTTGTTGTCCCAGCCCAGGATCCAAGGAATTATGTCCATATGATTGTGAATAATTTTAGAGTCAGACCGAATTTCAGCTTTGTTGGCGTCGTTTGCTGTGCAGTATACAATCTATACAGTTCAGAGAAATTAAGAACTAAAGACACAACATGCTCACGAGTAGACCTTTAGACTGGGTGCTGAATCCTTACTGTAGATTATAGAAAAATTAAGACTAGGACAGCACTCCAATTTTACGTTTTAATATTGCCACACTGATGTTTCGGGCAGGACGTCGTTCTTCAGCGTGTATTTTAGCACATCTTCACAATAAATGTACACAGGTGGGGTTAATTATAGGTGACTACAACCAGCACAGGATCTGGTTTTGGCTGCCACTGTTGATATGTGCTTTCTGTGCTGGTTGCTTTGGCTTTACATCACATACAATTTACTCTTACAGTATGAGTTAAACAACAATATTTCTAAAACTGTAGAGTGTATACCCAGCTTAAAGCAAGCACAACTTGCTCTGACTGAACTATTTTTTTTTTTACATCCTAAAAACTTATGAAATACCATTTAGAAAATGTTTTTAATTGCACTTCCAGAGCACCCAGCCATCAAGCTCCTCTACTGTGGAACCAGCTCCCAGTTTGTGTTCGGCAGACACCCTCTCCACATTTAAGAGCAGGCTAAAGACTTTCCTCTTTGATAAAGCTTATAGATAGGGCTGGCTCAGGCTTGCCTTGAACCAGCCCCTAGTTATGCTGCCGGGGGACTTACACCTCTCTCCTCCTCCTTTCACTGTCTCTCTCTCTCCTCCTCTCCCTCTCTATCTGGATGCTTTCATGTGCCTTAAATGCCTGTTACTAACTCACCATCCGGGGCATCATCCCCAGAGTTTCTGTGTCTCTCATCTGGCAGACTGCCACTATTAAAGGTTACATATGGATCATGAATCCTGGCTTCGCCTCCAGCCCCGGTCCTGCCTGTCACCCACGTTTATTAATATTATTATTTTTTACATTTTTGGAGGCAACGGGAAGCTTTTTTGACATCCTCCTAGATCCATCTTTTTTATATTTGATCACATCATGTAGTATTTTTTACTATGTTCTTTGTTCTGTACACACGTCATCTATTAGTCCTGGGAGAGGATCCTCCTCAGTCTCTCCCTGAGGTTTAGAACTTGTTTCTCCTTTAATTGTGGGGTTTCTTTTAGGGAGTTTTTCCTTGTGGGGTGCAAGGGTCTAAAGACAGAGGGGGTCGTATCCTGTACAGTCTGTAAAGCCCACTGAGGCAAATATGTCGTTTGTGATATTGGGCTAAATAAATAAATTTGATTTGGTTTAATCCAGTCCATTTTATTTTGTAACTTGTGTGGTCTAACTTTGCACTTCCTATTACAACTTAAAGTCAGCCTTGTATCTGTTAGCACAGAGGTACTTTGGAGATGGCACAGTAGAGCAGTGTGTAGGCATAGGCGAACTCGGCGGTCACCTCTGGTGCCAGCTGGAGGGTCACCTCTGGTGCCAGCTGGAGGGGCACCAAAGAGGAGGAGTACTATATTTTGTTAAAAGTCACTGACATCCAACGCACGCATTGCATTGGAAAGGAAAACGTACAACATCATGATGCTACATTGTCACATGTGAGTCTCCCTTATGAAAGCCAAGTCATATTCTGACATCACATCTCTGCTATCGTTCTATGCTGCTTTGAACAAATATGCAGCTAACCTTGTGTCAGTGCTTAATGGCTCTGAAATGCCAGAGCTCATCAATATGTTTCCTAGTGATTACAAATAATGACACCACTGCTGCTCCAAAGCAAGCTAGCTAATGGAAATACACAGTCATAATGTGTAGCAGTTAGCAGCCTGACACTGCCTTTATCTTCCTCACCCTGCAGAACACTTCATGTCATCACACCAACAAGATCTTGTGCTCTACAACAGCCCTTTTTCTTCTTCAATAGCATGTGTGGATTGGCAGGGATACAGTAAACTGTTAGAGGGGAGGTTTTGATGGAACACAAAGGATGTCTTATCTGTGTTTGTTTTCTGTCACAGCTTTGGCCTTAGGAAGGCAGTCTGGCTCAATACGCTGTGTAAGGAGAGAGCTGGAACACACTGCTCTGCTTTTATTAGCTCACACATGTTGATGGCAGCTTCTGGGAGGATTTGTTACTGATGCTATATTGATTGCGTATGGATTTCAGTCCGGGGGTTAGTAAATTAATCCATGTACATTATCATGGCATCACCACCACAAGAGAACATCCATCGACAACAACAACAATTTGTCACATATTCTGTCACAGCCTAAATCTCTATAATGCCAATTTGCCACCAACTCCAAAATGTGGGCAGAATAAAATACTGTTGAGCTCATACAGCTGTTTAATGACTGTCGTATGACATGTAGATATGTAGACTCGGATGAATTAAGAGACAAAAGTACAGCACTGTTAAAGTTTATAGACTGGAGGGGGTTGCTAGCCTACAGGCTGAGGCCAGGGTCTTCAGGCTCTTACCTATCACACCCGAGCGCTCTCCAATCTCTAATTGGAACATCCTCTTTAATTGGGTTTGGAAACCATGGAGACAGTCACTCCGTCTGGGAGCTGATAAACTGGAAGAGACACCTTCAACAGAGGAGATGACGCTGAGTGAGGCGGCCTTGGCTTGGCAGTGACTGAGAACTGAAGCAGACGTGACCGGCATCAACCTTCACACACATTCCTGTGCTACAGCTGGTCAATAACACACGTTTAATAAAAGTGACAGCAAGCAACATACAGCAATACAGCAGTTTCACCATGGCTTGAGTTGAAGTTTTACTTGACTAAAACAGTTTTACAGACAACAACTTGTACTGTAGGGAGAAGGATTCTTTTATTCTGTGTGACAGTAGTAGATCAATTCAGGGCCCATTTATTTTATGGTATCGACCCACTTTGAATTTGGACTATTTGCAAGATTAAAAACTAAATGCCTCAGCTAAAACATATCCCTTTGAAAGGCTAAATGTAAAAAAAAACAAAAAAAACATCCTCTATATTTTGTTCTTGTGTCCTCATTTGAGTGAAAATCTTACTCCAATACGTTTATAGGACAGGTACTGTTACTGTTTAGATTAGAATTCAACATTGTCATGTTTCAGATGTCTGGGAGTTGTTAATAGACATTTCCCTTCTAAACCTAATTAAATGATGAGTAATTATTCCACCACTGAATATCAGGACCCAAACTGAGACATGTTTGTATTATGAGGACTGAAAGCATAAAAATAATGACTGGCTACTGATGTGTTCCCACCTCTAGTCATTATGAATTCAGCTTGATCCCACACAATGAGTGCTGCCTGTTTCTTAATTAGCTAACGCAACCCTTCCTGCTGCACTAGTCAAACTGCTCAGCAGAATTAGACCTATATAAGGACTTTTTCTTACTTCAAACATAAAATAAAGTTAAGATAATGATAATATTTTTTTACCAAATACATGCGTTGTTTCTGAAACGGTTAAAGGGGCACAGTGAAGATCAGCTGACTCCTCGTGGTTGGTGCTACTCAGCCTGTGTCTTCTGTGGTTCTGGAGGAGATTTGTCAAATCTGACAACATAACCTTGATGAAAGTTAATGTCTTTCACATTAAAGCACATATTTGAGACTACATCTGTGCATACTTCTGCACAAAACTACCCTTCTAAAAACTGCACAGCTCTTTCATTTTAATTCAGACATAGTGTACATATTAATTAAATGAATGAAATGTTGTCTTACTATGTTTATGTTAAGCACCAATTCACCAAAAACAAATTCCTTTTATGCGAAAACCGGATTCTGATTCTGATGTCATAGTGATGTCATCAGGGTTATGTTGGATTGGGTTTGGAGACTACACATGTACAACAGAAAGCCGTGTTACAAACCGGTGGCATGGACTTTGAAAGATGTGGACATTTAGCAAGAGGGGAGGGTCTAATGGCAACATGCTAACAAGTTGCATTATGGGAAATGAAGGAATCATCATCATTTGTTTTTGGAGCTTGACCAATACTAGGAACTAAGAGTCGGGACACGTCTGAACCGTATCGGGTATGGCAGTATAATATCCATACTAACAGATATACTTACCACTGGTTGAGTAGTCGTATAGCAGCACTCCCCATTGCTGCAATATAAACTGGCAGGAACTACATTGCTGCTGTCGTGTAGTAGCTGCACACAGTATAATTACACTCAAAAATAAAATTAAATACTGCAATTCAATTTTGTATCTGGTATGATCACATTTTTTTAAAACATAGGTGTTTAATGGGCAGGGAGAGTCTAATAATAGATGCTGATATGTTGCATTACGGAAATTGGAGATTGACTAAAATTCTGAAATGTGCTACTTTTAACCTTTGTCTCACAGGTCCCCCAACTGTGATGAAGTGCAACACTCAATCACTGGAAACTCAGTTAATTACAACCCAAAAAAATATTTTCACACATTTACAAACTCTTTTTTCATCATGACAACACTATTTCTACACCAACAAACAAATGTACCTCCGACTTAAATACAGATGAAGCAGACATCAACTGGCAAACTGTAACAATACCTTCTCCATGACACGCAACTCTAGACTCATTCAGTACAATGTCCTTCAGAGTTCACATCACCATTCACAAAATGCACCATATGGGTTTCACAGACATCCATCGCTCTTTTAGGTGATCGCTCCTCTTCCACAATCCCACAACATCTCCAAACTTTCATTTTCATAGCACTCACAGTAGCCAAGAAAAACCCTTTTACTCAACTGGAAAGACAGAACAAAATGATCAATTAACCCCAGGCTCGATCTATAAACAGAACACGCAAACCTGGAACAGCTCACACCAGCCCTAAAGGACAATATGATACCGTTCAGTAAAACCGTTTGGGCTCCTTTACATCCAGGAGATTCCTCTTCAAACCCTCCCAACACCAAAAGAATAACTGGAAATGATAAAACAGAACAATATCCTTTCCTTTTCTTTTTTTTTTTTTTTTTTTTTTTGTGAAAACTGATGTTTGTTGTAAATACTTTTTTTTCTTTTTTTTTAAATAATGTTGGTATCCACTATGGTAAATGATAACAAACAAATGTTTAAATAAAAAAATCTGATAAAGGCCAAGACAGTGGAGAGCTACAAATCCAAACTCCAGGCTTCAAAACATCCCTTCAGAAACCTGGAAGTGGTTTAGCAAAAATGCTCTTTGGCTTCCCCCACTAAGGTTTAACAAACTCAACAATCAAAATAATTTCTATTTACACAGCACTTCATGGAGAACTAAAACTCCACAGGCAAACACTCAATCAAAATATATGATTGAAATCTCCATAGAAAAAAAGATCAATGTGATGTCCACTTTTACCACTACGCTCAGACTTTGTGCAGAAGTGCATCACCTGTCTCTCATCCTGCTGGTTGCCTTATGATTGAACCCAGCACCAGACAGAATCCAAGCCACCTGCATCTCCGGGGACACAATTAAAAAAAAAAAAAAAATCAATCAAGAATTTCCTTTACCCTGGCTCTCAAAGACTCAACACTGTTTTTAGAAAATAAGAAATCTTTGCTTGTTCAGAAAAAGAAAGGTGATGATGAAAAAAATACATTATTCAATTTTTTGACAGTCCAATGATTGCCGCAGGCACTTGAGGCACAGAGTTGGCCGAAACAGTCAGAGATTAAAGAAATTCAGAAAGTCAACATGTATCAACTTATATAAGAAAATCATTTCCTTTCTTGTTCATGGAGGGAAGATGTCTGAAATGTTCACTTTTTAAGAGAGTTTAATTGGAGAGTTAATGAAATATAACTAAACACAGGACACATCGAGATAAATGCCATCAGCACAGCATAACTGGGGCAGGGAGAGCAATCATGTGAGAGACAGATATCGTGCGGCCCGTTGTTTTTTTTAAATAATGTGATCTCTTGAAAATTAAAAAAATCTGGAGGAAGTTGGATTGAAGTGAGTTTACTGTAGCTCTGTAGCCCTCTGCTCATCTCTGCTGCAGGCAAGAGGCTTGACGCTACATTTGCCGCTGCGAGCACAACACACCACATTCTCTGACTGCAGGCGGTCAGGATGCATTGTGGGTTATGTAGTTTTGAAGCCTTATTTTATTGTTTGCTTTTATTTTGTCTTCCAAATACGTTCGGATACCTTGAGGATTTGTTGACAACATGTCGGGCTGCTTGTGTTTCTTGGACTTCTTTTTGGCAATGTTGTCATGCTCCCAGATTGCAGTAATTAACTTGGTGACATTATTATTATTATTACGGGTAGGAATAATCCTTTCCGCTTTTGGTCAGATCATTGGAAGAATCCATAAACTGTTGTGTCAGAAAGGGATCCGCTGTATCTTCATTAGTGAGGCAGGTATCCGGGCACAACACATACGACGATTATCAATAACACGGTACAGAGGGCGAGCCTACATGTCCCACCGTGAGACAAGAGCGCTTTAGTGAAAGGTGACCTTGAGTCGGAGGGCTAAAGCGCTACGCTGCTTTCATTTGTTTGAAAGGACCCAAAAGGTTGTCCTCTCTGCACTTATTTGATTGGATTGTCAATGGCAGGATGGGAGATTTTCTGCCGCACGTTGCCTTGCATGCATACGAATGTGGCGTGGAGCAGGTGATGTTCCTGAGGGGAGACTGTTCATTATTCCGCAAACTCCTCTCACTAATCTGTGCATAAGAACTGCTCTGCTCTCTATTTCTTCAGACTCTCTCCCTCTCGATATCAATCTGGTTTGTGGCCTTTCTCTAAAGGACAGCGGAGCGTGCAGCAGGCTGGATCTGGCCTTCGTTTCATCTGACCTTTGAAAAACGTAGCGATTATGTTACCTTAGGGTTGTGTACCATGCACCCACATGCCTACAGAAATATCTCAAATCATGGTATTCAACAGTTATTTCAATTGTATTTTTAGAATAGCGGCCCTTGAAAGCGAGGGAGAAAGATGGGGGAAAAAAGCAAATAACCAAAAGGCACATGTTGGATTATAGTTAGGCTGATTTGTATGTAAATGTTTTCCTGAGTTCAAATGTTTACACTTGGATGATGTCATAAGCAAAGCGGCACCTACAGCATGTAAAGGGGCTTCACTTATGAGACGTCCAGACAATAGAAAGTTATTACAAAGTCGCAAAATCATACACATTATGTACAACTGTTTTCACAGGCTGAGTAGTTCTCCCCATATACATTTAGTTTGGTGTCCCTTTATAAGAAAGGAACAAGTAAAAGAGAAGGATCGATGTTCAGGTGGGTTATGATGGCTATATGGCATCAAAGCATGTATGCTGAAATAAAACAGGAGACTTTTTAAGAGTCTACAGCCAGTGCTGGATCTACACACAGGTATTCTCGGCACATACTTGTACATAAGGCCCCCTTGCCACTAGGATGCCCAGACAGAGGGTTAAAGAACACCAACTGCTTACATAATGACAATATTTTAAAATATATGTCAAACATTATTCAATGTAGGCTACATCTAAAAAGAAATTATAACAAATATAATATATATACGCTCTATGAAGACATTGGACTTATATATAGACGCTAACATTGACCTTGACCCTTCACACTCCCTACTGCTACTGGTAAATAAACCGTTGTTGTGTCCAGCATTGCAGCCTGTAACAGCAACATTACACAACGTTACTGTTTCAAAATGTAATGCGTTTATTATTCAGAGCACTCACCTAAGAATGTAGCACTAGCAGGACGCTAAATATTTTTTGAATTTATGAACGATTCTGTCAAAATTAGCAGGGAGGGCACAAACAAACAGCTGCATGTCGTGAGCAGGATGCTACTAGCTAGCAGGAGTTGTGTGTTCTGTTTCTGCAGTAATGTCTGCATATTCCTATATAACTGTAGCCAGTCCTACAGTCATTTTTGCTCACAGCTACAGTATTTTGTAAATCCATAGATACTTTCTGTGCTGACGAAGATTTAGATTTTGATTGTTTATTCGTGCTTGTTGTCGTAAAATTCTTGTATACATTTGCTCATTCTAAATTTATGGATTTCAATAGTGTAGCACATTAGTCCTGTATTGGTATTATTTGCTAATGTTTGTTGTGTCAAAACTCATTAGCACTTTTTAGAAACAGTCCAGCGCCGTAGCTTCACCAATAGAAATTCTTTGGCCCCACGGCTGATAATCATGTGGCAGTTAAAAGCATTTTGTTTGATTATCAAATATCAAAATGTGAGTGTAGGGGGGCCCAAAAAATACAGTCTGCCGAGTTTAATCTATCCATTTTCCTACCATCAGCATATTAACATGTTCCCAATGACAACACTTACATGCAGATGTTAGAAGGTATGAAAGAAGGTTGAATGTCTGTACATTTCATGGCAATCATCCTGTAGTTTTTTGGGGATATTTCTTGCTGCAGACCTGCCTTCAACCACATCGCTAGTGTGGCTAAACCTACATATGTACCTGTGTATGACCTTGAAAACTACAGAAAACATTTTAAGATGAACACATTTTGGTGAATAAATATCATATTTCAGCATTGTTTCAATTCATGCATGCACAACCACCGCATCTTGTAGCATCACAGGCTGTGCTGTCATGTGAAACTATGTGAAACAGCCATTTACAACAAAAACTAAATAACCACACATAATTATTCTCCCAAAGGTATACTGAAATAGTTCTTTATTCATCCTGCACATTATGTATAATCCCTAGTAAATCCCTAGGAAGCTGTGAGTTTGGTTTCCTGATGTATAAAGTATATAACTGTTTGATTCCTTAAAATTTAGACACAACTTCTCTCTGACTCTGTCAGATGTCACAATAAATCTAACTGTGAACTGAGCATTTTATTTTATATTAACAGTATAGTAGGACCAACGGCAGTACAGATATTGTCCCTAACCAGCTGTGGAATGCCAATAGGTCTCCTCAGGCCGTGTGGCCAAGCCTCTTCTGAGCAGTCTGGTAATGGGCTCCCTATTTGGAGCGGAGTGGAGCAGCCCGAGGACTTGGCCCGAGATAAGGAAGAGTAATGATCTCTGGCCGATGAATGAGCCATGCTGTGGCCGCTTCCACTCTAGCGGTCTCATGCTGCACACCAACAAATGCACCGCACGGAGTCATCGCTCCAGTCGAGGATGTTTTCTGGAAGCCCCACTGAGAGCGTCTGAAGCTCACTGTCTGGGATGTGCCCAGGATCTCCCGGGGGAGACGAGCACTGTCCACCGGGCCCTGGCATTTGAAAATGTCGTTTCTTCCTGTGTGGTTTCTGGGGGGGCTTCCTGGCCCTGGCTGCAGGACCACAACAGATGGCCAAATGGACATCCACGATGCGGCCTTCTGGTGCCATCCTCATGCCACATATGCTTCATCCCGCGGCTATGACTTCCTGGAGATTGCTTTCTCACAGTGCCTCACAGCCGTCACCACGGCTACACAATCCCAGTTGTGGAGAAAAGACCTCAGCGTGCGTGTGTGTGCGCACACACACACACACACACACACACACACCACACACACACACACACACACACACACACACACACACACACACACACACACACACACACACACACACACACACACACACACACACACACAATTATTAAATCCCTATTGAATCCCTAAATCGCCACATGCATAGCACTACAAAGCCACAGTTGGATATTATTTTATCAGCATAACACATTCTGGTAATGCTGGACCGTCACTGTCCCTTATATTCCATAATATTCATATTTCACATGTCATGAAGCCGAATCTTTGGTACTAGATGTTAAGATGTGTCTCAGTCAAGCCTCAACAAAAGCTGACTCTTCAGTGAATGGATTTCACTCTCGGTTATGACAAGATAATCAGAGGCATTTCCAAACAATGCCGAGTAGTCATCTGGTCATGCTTTGGGAAACAATCAGGGCCGCTTTGGCTGACTGATAAAAGTGACTGACTCAGGCCAATCTGTGGAATACTTTGAAAGCAAACATGATTGATTATATTGCATCATATTGGCTCCGCAGAGCATTGTAGATGAGGTACGCAGGCATGTGCAGAAATGGTGGAAAGTACACATGTACACACGAATGATAACTTTGAAGAAGCTAAATCACAATTACACAAGCTGCTATGCAGACCAGTTGTGTTGGGCTTTTTTCTTATTAGCAGCATTTGAAAGCTTTAAAAGGAACAGTCTAGCATTTTGGGGAACGTGCTTTTTGTTCTGACACAGCTTCCGGCATGATGACATCACTTGTTTCTGCCTTTCAAAAAGGCTACAAATCACTGTTTAAATTGAAATTTAAACTGTTTTAGGATGTGACATCAGAGAAAGATCGTGGTTAGGGTTTGAACGAGTACTTTGTTAAGGTTCGGGAAACAAAATGGTTTGGAATCAAATGAGTACTACTAATGGGTACTATGTTAAGGTTAGGAAACCTGCATCATCAGGGTGACAATAGTAAACGTGTGAGAACAATCGTGGTAATGCTTCAAAGAAACCTTGACTGTCGGTTGGACACTGAAAGGGATCAGTGGTCTTTCGTGTTTAAGTCTGATGTTTGGTTGTCCCATCCACCCATCCCAAACTCCTCCCGCAGGGGACTTTGTCAGCAATGTCCTCCGACTCCCTCCTTTGCTTCTTCATAATAACAACGTGTTTCTTGACTTGAACTAATGTTTACAGGCACTTACTGAAGCGGCTGTTGTTTTTCTTAGTTGGACAATGTCAGACATTCAGACCAAACATCACTGTTGGTGAGGTCGCGTTACCTCTGGTATAGGCTAGACAGTCAGTCTGAGTTTAACAGGTGAAGACCTTTGACAACTTTTCATATGGCAGCTATTATCACGTTATCCTTTGTCTCGATGGCAGAATCAAACCAATAGACTTAACCCATTCCAGGAATGTATGCTTATTGGCCAACCCTGAATTGCAACCATAGCTGAGCCAGGTTCAACTCTTTTGCCGGACGACCCTGCATATTGTTTGCAGGAGCCCTCTGCATCAGCACACCTGCTTTACTAGCTAACAATGTTGTTATTGTACATTTCTGCAAACCACGGATACATTGAATGTCAACATTTTTGCAAGTGAGTACAACGAGCCATGCGCAAAGCAAGGGACGTATATTGAGTGACCGTTACTGAAAGTTACGTGGTATAATAACGAATATAACATGCACTGAAGACACTTTCATGAGGGATGTTGGATGGGTCAAACAAGTGCAAAACTTTCACAAAGGAGAACATTGTTCATGCCCTGTGTGAAACAAAGAGTTGAGTTTTTTTTACGTTTTTACGTTATGTCTTGTGGTGTTGTCATGTGCCGTTGTCATGTGACGCTACATTACTGATATGACGTTGAGTTCGTAACTCAAACCATGGTTTTTTTACAAAACCATACCGTCACAACGTTATGCATGTGGCATTGTGTGTTTCTGCAAGCGTGATACAAGGCTGAACTGAAACATATTTTTGGTTCAGAAAAGTTGACAAACAACGGTATCCACTGTTTTGCAGAAACATATAATGCCAACATTATTTCTGGGGATTGAGTTGGAAATAAATGAGGAGATTGAGTTTTTCCTGTATATTTTTTCATTCTGAACAAACCTTATCCTTCATCTTTAATGACGGCACAGACAGTAGCCTTCAGCCATTGGCTGCACTAACCAATGACAGCTCTGCAGCTCAGGTTCAAAGTTCACCATACTTCACATTTCTGTTGAGGAATGTGTAAATTGTAAGTTTTTGTGATAATTTCTTGTCTCTTGGTTGTGGGTCATTTTTAGACGGGAAAAGTCTCAAAATCTAACTTCTAGATATTTATCATTGTACTTTTTATTGCGCTCACATGCTGCACATGCCTAATATTGTGAGCAACTTTTTCCCTAACAAATTCTACCAATGACCACTTTTTAATTATGTGAGAAAAATGACATGGATCAGAACCTAAGTGACCAAACTGTGTCAAATGTGCGCAAAGCACACACTCCAATATAGTTCCAACACTGTTCAGGCCTTGTGCCTGCCGTACCACTGGACATTACACTAACTGTTGCAAATAGAAGTTTTCATGTCCTCATCTTTATATTTCGGTCAGACACATGAGCAATTACAAAGAGACAACACAGACACAGTAGCTCATTATCTGCATTCTGTTGTTCTATCACTCCATTCTCTGGGGATAGTAAACCATGGCATCCCTATGCCCTTGCCAATACTTTGTGGAACAAACAAAGTTGTGAGGCAGAACCAGGAACTAATTTCATTAGCGGCTGCCATTTGTGACTGATTACAGGCTGTTCTCAGTGGCTGGCAAGCAGGTCCAAAGTTCTGGGAGGTTAATAACCAGTAAAAATCAATTACTTAACCAATCTGATATGATCAATGGGGTTTCCAATCTGGCAGACAGCAAGATGAGTAGCGGAATAGGATAAAACCTCAAACATGCTGAATGCTCTCCAGCAGCAATGAGCTGCAGCTAAATTGTTCCCAACAGCCCAACAGCTCAACTGTTTTGCATCAGCTAAATGGAGAGAAATTAAATTTCTTCTTTTTTTTTTTTTTTTTTTTTTAAACGAAGTTGCTCAAGCAAAACTATCTAACAGAGCACCACCCCAATAGAGTTCAATCCACACAGGAAAAATGGAAGTCTAATTATTAGAGGACTAAATATGAATGAAAAATAATGGTCCTATTAGAAAGAAACCATGAGCAGAATCATATTCAAACAAAACGCTCAGGCAGAGGTTGGATCACAGTACGTCTGCGTTGTAAGAAAGAGAAGCGTGCACCAGCAGCATCTTAATTAGTGTACTATCAACCATCAGTAGGCCTCCTCTTGTATTGCCGTGCATCTCTGACCACATCAGGACTGATTATTCTAATGATGTCTAAACCTCTGTCCGGCCATTATTCACACATCACAGAGTTTGTTATCTCTGACGGCGAGGCCTCTTGTCTCCCCAAATCCACAAATTAAATCCAGAAAATTGTCCTTACAAAAGGGTCTCTGTTGTCATCAGGCATTCAAGTCACTTACTATTGCTATTAGGTGAGCTACAATACTCATTTTCCACATAATTTTTCTGATAGGCAGGAAGAAAATGTTGAATAAAAATTCATTCCCATAGCATATTTGTGTCATAACAAGACTAAAGGTACCTATAAAGCCCTGCTCGAGGCTACAATGTTTATTTAACCAAGCAATATTAGTGTTGTGCATAGCAAACAACATGCTGCTGCTACAGGACAGGCCATGGGAGACAGGTCTATTATCTAAATAGCTAACAACAATTTGCTCGATAATTTACATGGCATGTCTGTGAGATATTGTGTGTGCAATGTAGATATTTTGGTTTTAGAAGAAAGCTCATGGAGTGTCCAAAATAGGTCCATGCTCCAGTAATCATGGATTGTGCT
>CALSBV010010145.1:746020-764404 GCA_943590825.1 Bovichtus diacanthus
ACACATATATATACATATATATATATATATATATATATATATATATATATATATATATATATATCACACAATACCAAGCAAAAGCAAATTATCAACACAGTGTGACTGAGACTGTGTGCCAAAGGATGATCATGTATTTGTACAAACAGCACAGCAGATGGCAGTTCTGAATGGGAGCCATACGTAAACATTATTCACAAATGTGTTGGAGGCTGAGGGTCTCATGTCATGCTGACACAGCTCAGTGCCTCTGTGGAGGTTTCAATACTACACACTTTAAACCAGACCAATTGTATAAATCCTCACCTCAGTGTTCTGCACTCAAATTGATGCTACAACAAGAAATGCTCATAATTGCTGTGGACAGGAGAATTTGGTAAAAAAATCGTGTCGTAAAAAAAGGATCAGGGGTCACAGAAAGTTGACAGTATACTGTCTGCTATTGAGGTTTATGGTTTATTACATGGTTTGAGCAAAGAAATACAAACTGTAACATAATGCAAAGAGTATTACCAAGTTTGTAGTTTAAATTGTGCACTAAAAACTGCTGCTGCTGGGATCAAGGTTGATGAGAGCCTTGAGACGGAACCAAAGCAGTAACTTGTCGTCACATCATGACATTTTTCACTACACACTTTCACATTACGCACAGTCATTTGATCCATTGTTTTCATTTATTAAATATTAATGCTTCAATTTGTCATCTAAAGATATTTATAATGGCTGTTTTCCATTTAGGTTTGGCAGTTCTTGGGCCTTGCTATTGTGCTAGCTCTCATGGCTTCCTCAACTGGTTCCTCCTAAACCAGTGGTATTCAATTAAAATTCTATATATAAAGAGGTCCAGTTACTAAAACGTCCTCCCAGCACAGGTCCGTCCATCAAACAATACCAACAATGTATATTTCCATATCATTTCAATGATATGTATTGTCAATTTTCAAAGTAGGATACTGTTAACATACAGAGACATTGACCTTGGTATTCAAAAAGATATTTTTTCAAAGAATAAAATCAGTCCTGGCACAATTATTTTTTTAAGTAAATGAAAACAAGACAGAATCTTTTGAATAAAAATTAAAAAAAAAGTTTCTCCTTTAGAAATAGTGAAAATAGATTTCAGAGCAGCCCCTTTTCTCTTTATTGTTTTAAAAAAACATAATTCTACTTATTTTCCTAGAGAGAAATGGGCCTGTGACTAGCGAACTGTCTCCTGGTAAACAATCTAGTGTCGCTGTATCAACTGGATGAGCTGTGCCTGCGCTGCATAGCTGCAACCGTCGGGAGAAAATCTACACTCTGTAAGGATTAGGATTTATTTTCGTTAATTTATCATAAATTGCTTCCCGGTCCGAATAAAAGCGTCACTGTGACCGTGGTCCGCCATTATGTGATGCCCGTACTAAAGTATTACAAACCCAAAAGCACTATCGGCCACAAAAGACCTTTCAGGGAGGACAACGCACTCACCACCGTGTTTGGCTGCGACACCTGAACAATAAAAGAATGATCACAATTTAGGTCAACATTTCGTGGCCCATGACCCCATCATAACCCCAAGATCTTTTACTGACTCTAACAGATGTTTTTCATAGAATATGTGTGTCAGTTTCAATATGGAATACATTTCTGGAGCATGAGAAGAGTTCTAAGGTTAAGCTGGGAAAAGTTCTCCCTGCGCATCATAATACCCACTGATTTTTAAAAAGCGTCTCGTGTTACTCTGTGGCACAGAGTGGCCCCACATTAGGTCCCAACTCCCAAAACCACGGTCGGTGTAGTATAAAAAAGTATTCACTAACACTGTGAATCATCACTGAATAATCATGACGGAGCGGTACGAGAGTATAGTGCTGTCCATACAGTCATACAGAGAACTCCAGCATTCAGCATCCTGTTGCATATACTATGCTGTCACAATTCATTACAGACATATATGATACAATAAATAATATATAATGAATGAATAAATAAAATGTGGAGAGTTCAGATTACATTGATGAAACACTTATGTAATATGTACATGGAACATTTGTTCAGGTGAATCTTACTTGCAACACGCTCTACAGAACCTGCTGTACAGATTTCAGTTTCATAGTTTATATTCAGAAAACAATCATTTATCAAATGTCCTGTGTTGTTGTTTCTTCTGTCCTGCTGTACAGTACTTTGCTGTGTTCTGGTAATGTTATTACTACAGAAATCAAGAAAGTGTACCTAATCGCTTAAAATATCTTCTACTATGTGTACATGATATATGTGTAACTATGCCAGCGTACCAGACTTGCCGCGGTGGTCGGAGTTACACGGTGTTTGTGCATACATCGATTCCATTAACCACTACCATTTGTATTCTATTTTTATAGAAATAAAACCCATTTACTTCATTTTCACATAGGCTATCATCGCCCAAGGCCATCAAATAAAAATATCACGGGATGACAGTAAGGAGAGCCGACAGACAAGACGATGGCAGAGGATCTGGTGTCAAAGCATTTCTGATTTAAAGTCAATGCTAACAGATAACAGGAAACAAACAGTAAAGTTAATACGATAAGCAGCAGGGACGTAGCAACACACCCCCCCCACACACACACAAGCCTAGATCAGCAGCTACAACTCAGGTACCAACACAGTGACTCTCTCAAAGGGCCATAAATGCTTCTTGTGAGGGTCAAAGCTCCACCGCCCGCCCCCCCGGTCTCTCCACAGAGACACTATTGCTTCTCGTGGCTAGTTAGCTCTGACTGCCAGCTCTACGTCTCTGTCCCTGCTCCGCTGTGCGGCACTCAGTCAGACTCCCCTGTGTTCAGTATAGCAATGCTGATTTACTGAAAATAGTGGTACTAGATTGACAAAGAGAAGGGCATGCAATTTGCTGTATAATGGATCCCACTTAGGTAATGAATATTGGTCTAAGTTTTTTTATTTATTCAGAGTTGTTGTGTGATTGTATAGTTATTTTTCTTTTTTTTTTTAGCTAGTGTCAATCACCCTCGCTGCCCTCACTTCACTGACATGGTTGCATTAATAAGAAGGCCTATCTGGTTTCTAAAGCTAGTAAATCATAAAAAGACACTAAACTTACATTAGAAAAATGCTGCTTCTAACAACACAAGCACAATTTCCTTAGACTTGAGAGGGATGTAAAGGAGACTAGGAAGGAAATAAAAATCAGGAATCATCATCATAATTCTGGCTTCCTGCCAGACAAACAACAGATAGCTCCTATGTTAAAAAAGGAACTTGCTGTAACCCACTCACATAGCCATTTCCTTTCTCTTCATCATATTTCTGTATGTATCCAACAATATGGCATCCTTCCAAAAGACACAAACTCCTCACGCACAACCAATGTTTACAGCAGATAGACTTACACGATGCAAACATCTGTGCTTCCTTGCTTAAAGAAAGCAACGGAGAGGCATCCCTGATGGCCTCCCATCCCCCTCACCCCTGCCTCCCCTTTCCTCCCCTCTCCTCCTCCTCCTCTACCTCGTCTGTGTCTGTGTGAGGCTGCAGCGTCCGTCACTAAAGGCATAAAAACAGTGGGTGAAAAGGAGGGATTCCTCCAGCTTTACCTTTCAATGTAGGAAGTGATGTGGGCTTTGATTCAGCTCAGATGTTGCTGCTCCTCAGCCTCGGCTAACAACATCATGTGACCAAGCACCACCTGCTCTCGCTGCCTGGTCACATGACCAGATTAGTCCCGGGCAAGGATCTCTGGGATTTGTAGTTGAGGGGACGACAATGATGGGACTTAATTCAAGGTGCTGTGTGGTGGAGAGGTGTGAATGTACTTAAACTTAAAATATAGCATAGATCTTGGATCTATGAACAATATTTCAAGATATTGTGATTGGTTCCATTAAATGTGTGTAAACAAGTTGCGCAATGACAAGATATCTATTGACCGTTACAATTCATTTCAGATACAGGGACTTAAGTATTTGATAATTTGGTAAATATGATCTGTTATTGCACAATATATGTAAATGACATACTTTTAAAATTGCAGTAAATGTTTACATGAAGGTCAGAAGAAAGAAGAAAGTGCTGCTCTATGTAGTACATATTTATGCATATTTATAGTTGTACTTTCAGTTATATCATATGATGACAACATAACATAATAATATAGAACATCCCAATATCAATATGACAAAGATCCTGGTTATTGTGCTCCCCACCGTGATGCCGCAGTGATAATCACTTTCCTACATTTCATTCCTCTTCCTGTATTTACTTCAGAAGACGAGGAACGTTAATCTACATTCCTGTCAATGTGCCGGTGTTAGCCAGCTGGCTAACTTTCAATTGTAATCTTCTAGCAAAACTGTTCCGAAGTGGCACGTAAAAAATCAATACACTTGTATAATGACATAAGACAATAAGACGCCATAGCAACAACAACAGCAAGATGAACTTTCTCCACTGCAGACAGTTCACGATGGAGCAACAGTCATGAACATTGATGTGACTACATAAGAGCATCCACAATTTAGCATAAGTATCCATGCAAAGCAGTATGAAGCAACACTGTTTATAACCACATTTAGCAAACAGTAGCCGAGCAGAGCAGCATTAATAGAGTACACTGTTAATATTAATCCTAATAAAATGTTAAGAGCAATAACTTACACACACATGAGCACGCATGCATTTTTTAAATATATCCTGCGAGAGAGGGATATGCAGAATTCAAGGGTGTAGTAACCATTTAGCAGTGCAGGAAATAATTACACTGTAATAGTAATAAATAAGCACTATATTGTACACTGACTTTTCAGAAGCCAGGCCTTAATATCTGATATACACAGTTTTGTATTTCAGTTGGTGAGGTATTCCAAATTTGAGAAGCTCTAACGGAGATGCAAGATTGTCTGAAGGACAGATTAGAGGGCCTCCTCGGGAGCGGGCCTTGTTCCCAGTTGTTTGATCTCTTCTGCTTTATAAAAGCACTAAGCAGGGGGGGACAGGCAGTGTTTTTCATCAGAGCCAATATATCATGTATTTGCTTTGTGCTATGTGTTCATTGTGTGTATATGGTCAATGTATATATGGAATATTTTGTCATTTATGCTTTAATTTGTCTGCCCTGTCCACCCACACTATGTAGCATCTCATAAATTATTATTATTATTATTATTATTGTTATTACATGTTTGGAGACAAACAAAGTGGTGTCGGGGTGCACATGCAGAACGTCCAACACTCTGTAGCTGAAGCCTGTCAGCGAGCCCAGCTGGACTGCAGGCCTGAGCCAAACCTGACCCTCTCATACCAGATCTGGCCGCTCCCTTTCCACCATGCCTGGTTTACAGGAGCCATGTAGAGCATGTGGTTTAGGGCTTCCCCCTCAGACTCATGTGAAGGCAATGTGAATTTTAAATGATCATGATGTGATCCGGACTCCGCTGTCAGCAGAGGCCATTTACACTGGACAAGCTTCTCTCTTTTTGTTTCAGCACAGTCGGGTTCAGAAAATCAGAAAATCAGAAAACCTTTATTCGTCCCCCAGCGGGGAAATTTACAGCGCTACAACAGCAAAGGGACAGTGCAGATAAAAGGGCATATAAAATAAGTACAAAATACAATAAAAAACAACAACCGTGGTAAGTAAGTAGCAGGTTAACATAATACAGTAAGAGAACATGTGAGAGTAATACTCTAACAACCAGTAATAACAATAATACATCTTATAAAAATAAAAATAAAAATAGGGTTCCCATTAAGACGAAACACAATCAAACTCAAAATCCCTTGTTACGGCATCACCGGAGTGTTTCTATTACCGGGCAGAGAGCTACTCAACTGTGTAAAATGCTGAGCGAAAATACTCAGGGTGTTGACTAAGTCTGAGCGTAAACTGTTGAACTGAACATGAAGGGCATAAACTGCACTGCTGGCTGGAACGCTCAATTTCAGTACATACATACATGATACATGTACATAATTAAAACCAATGAAATAAGATTTCTTTGAGAAAGATGAATTTATGCCAACATCAGTTCAGAGAGAGGCTTTCTGAACGGGCAGGTCGGCCCTCAGATATGAGAGTCCCGCATGATATGGACGAATAGTGTGTGTGGTTACATTAAAGTTATGTTGTGAAAGTCTGATTGCAAAATTGTTCATTGACAACATTATTTCTCTTCACGTTTCAGTAATACTTGACTTTATCCTCCCATTTAGCATTCATAAGTAGTATCTAAGCAGGGACTAAATGGTTTATAGCGCACTGTAATGTGTGTATACAGATATAAGTGTTTGGTCATGTATTCAACAACTACACCTCCTCCCGTGGGCACCCATGGGTGGAGGGTAGTGTATAATCAGACGATTCATAATAGTATAACACAGTTGCAATTATTTAAAATGCATTTTCATAGGTGAAGAAGTTAGAATTGTCAATACTGCACATTGATAAATACATCAAATGTAAATATATATACATAAAACAACATTATAGACCATTTACTAAATATTTATATGGAGCTTATGAATGCTAAATAGGGGGACTGATTGTAAAAAGAGTTAAAGGAAATGATGTCCTATCGAGGCTTTTCCCCAGCGTGAGCAAACACAATGGAACTTCTTTATCAGCACTTTAGGTTTGATCCTCTTTGGTGTTGAATGTAGCAGATATGTTCCTTCTTACAGTTTTTTCACGTGCAGGTTTTGGTTTAACTCCGGTATTAAAATTCCCCACAGCTCCGCACTGCTCGGTGTCGTGCAGTTGAACCCTGCTCTGCTCTGATGCCGCAGCTCTTTTAACCACAAACTGGATCTCTCCAGGGGCATCGTGTCCACAGAGACATCTGCCTCGCTGACACCAAAGTGACCTTCACACCCTCCCGCTGCCCGATCAGGACGCTGTATATGGCAAGAAAAACTGCAGAGACCAGCTGTCCTGTCCACAGTGAGGCCGATATATCTGGTAATCGAGCTGTTAATGACTGTTTACTCAATCTTGATACGGTCACTGTGTGAAACAAGCTGCCCCACTCTGCCTTAAAATGCTTTGACTTGTGACTGAAATTTTTTTGATTTTGGGACGCGTTGAAGAGGTCATTTTGAACGTCCAACTTCTCCTCATCAGTAGACGGTGCCTCAACCCCAGAAGTTTACTTACTCTGACTGACTCCAAATAAACACTAGGCCTGTTGGAGTCTGAACTGTTGCTGTTTGTTCTGTACACACGTCACCTATTGCACGTCTGTCCGTCCTGGGAGAGGGATCCCTCCTCAGTTGCTCTCCCTGAGGTTTCTTCCATATTTCCCCCACTAATTGTGGGGTATCTTTTAGGGAGTTTTTCCTTGTGCGATGTGAGGGTCTAAGGACAGAGGGTGTCGTACTTTGTACAGGCTGTAAAGCCCACTGAGACAAATGTATAATTTGTGATATTGGGCTATATAAATAAACTTAATTTGATTTGATTTGAACTATGATCTTAGAGCTCACCAGGAACTCCACTTATCTGACCTATTTTCCTACAGACCGCTCTCCTTTTTCTTCTCTGTACGATCATGAATTGCCTTCATAAAAAAGGTTGAGAATAGGCGCTTAAGTTCAAACATTTTTTTAACTCAGAGAAAAAAAAAACAACGTCTTTTGGTACACAGACAAATTACATAATTTCTTTAAAATAAACTGCTCTATTTCCAGAAACAATGTACACAATGCTTATAGATATACTGATTTATTAGCAGTGCATTCATACAGCAGCCACTCCTCCTGGCCAACATTGTGCGTTTCTATAGTATCTAGACTAGTCTACTCTTGAAACAAAAATGTTGTATAAATATAAAAATTTAAATCAGTAGGAGGAAACTCATTTAAAAATGACAGCAGAGGTGGTGCCCCAGTTACAGCAACTGTATAAACATTTAACATGGCAAGTAGAAGAGTGTGGAGAATGATGGCAGCGTATGCCAAACACAAAGTGCACGAGCAGAGAGGAGCAGTGGTGGGGAGTGGCAGCACGGACAGAAACAGACGGACATTTAAGCGGACAGATGCTTCAGACCACAGTTCCACACTGCACAGGACGTCCAAGGATCTCCAAGGAGGACTGAAGGAAACGACTATTTCAAATATAAATTGAGCGCAGCACAAATGATGTGTTTTACACAAATATCTGCTCTTTCTGAATTCATTTTTGTTTTAAGGTTTTATTTTGGGAAGCCTTTGAGGAAAACATAGCAATAGTTAACTAATATTTCCCGTTTTCTTAAAAGATAGATTTTTCAAGTCTAAAAAGACTTAAAACAACACTCACATGCAATGTGCACATCGAGGGAGTTCCCGATTGTTGTAATCATTCCTCTGGTACATACTGGCCATGAAATGATCTTTTCCAAATGTTAAGCCACTGTAAGAGGTGGGGGAAACATCCACAGGTCATGTTCTGCTTAAGTTCAGCCAAAACTAATATTAGGCTTCAGCAGTCTGAGGTAGCAAAATCTTCACCCTCCAAGTGGTATGTAAGTTTATTGTGTGTCCTGGTTACAAACCTACACACAACTACCAAAAGGAATGACAGATCAGTAAACGCTGGAAGAGAGATTTGTGCACTGAAAATAAGTTACTTTGGAGAACATCCACTCAAAGTTTGGCCGCAGCCGTTTGAACACTACAGATCAGATACAGTATGGACAGCAGTATACATATGGTTACAATATAGGTCAGATATATACAGACAGTAGAATAAATACAATATCTCTAGGTATTCGAGTGCACATACTGTATAGCACAAGTAAGTATTTGTTCACTAGTGTGGCAGTAAGAAGTAAGTATGACCCAGCAGTCATTGTGGTGCATTGTGTAGTTCAGTAAGTTGACAGCTAATGGGAAGAAGCTGTTGCTGTGCCTGCTGGTGTGGGATGGCGTTGATGCTGAACTGAAGTCGATGAACATTCTCACACAGGCGTTGTTGTTGTTGTGCCGGAGTGTAGCGCCATGGATAGAGCATCCTCCGTACACATGTTCTAGTGGTAGGTAGAATTGGAAGGTTGTCAGTGTTGGTAGTAAACAGACCACCGCTAGGCCAATGAGGGAAGACGACTTGTAGCCATGCTTCTTCTCTGCAGCCAAATCCTGCTTTGTCTCTCTTTGGTAACAGTGATGAGACAGGAAGAGAAGCAGCATGAAACTGCCTCCAGATTGAATTATGCATGCCTCCATCTGCTGACAGAGGACAAGTCTGTCAGGCCTTCTCAGTGTCACCACGCACACATAGATATATACACAGCTCACTTTACTCACGCTGATCTATAGCTCATTGGCCCACTGCGTCTATAACAAACAATCCCTCAGGTTAATTGTTCCATTCACTTCACTCTGCTGCACTGTTGTGCATCCTCGTGAAATTGGCCGATTTAAGGGCAAACATGAAGACAGCTTCAGTATTCCCAGCAGGACTGTTGTTCCCGAATATCCACAGACAGTACATTGCACTTCTATGCCACTATGGTACTAATCACATATTTTAAAGTTGACTGTGGCTGACATTTTGTGCACTCTCTTTTCTTTTAACAGTGTGAGAGAAGCAGGCTTGTGACTTGAGGCTTGCTGATTTGATTCCTGAGCAACTGAAAGAGCAGCAGACAAACCTCCATTCTTACCATACAATACATGTGTTGGATGTATTGTATTTGATGGGCTAAATGTGCAGCAGCAGAGCAATCTAAAAATAAAGGAGGCAAATAAAATGGGTAATATAAAAAATGATATCAAACTATAAAAGTTAAACAAATTCTGCACAAATATGATAATCTTTACAATATTCACATTTAAATAATATAACTAATTCATTTACTAATCAATTATAAATATGTCAATATTATAATCACATATTTGTATTACAATAAAATATTACAAACTCACTAATGCACAAGCTGCACATTGGGCGCGACAGGAAGTTCAGTGTCTTGCCCAAGGACACTTTGGCCTGTGGCAGGGATTGTTCTATTGCCTTGTATCCTGCTTTTGATTTGCCCTGTCTGTCAAAGCGCTTCGTAAACTCTGTTTTTAAAAAGGTGCTCTAGAAATAAAGTTATTATTATTATCAAACCGGCAGCTCTTTGAGAGCAGCTCTACCTCCTGAGCCACAGCCGCCACAACTAAACACTCATGTCTTTGAAGTAAAGAGTAGCCGAGCACATTATGATGTCACAGATAAACCCAGTTATGATGGATCGTTTAGAAAATATATATTTTTTTAATTGTTGTGACACATTCAACAGAGCTGAATACAAGGCACCAGTATAAAACAAAACTGAGGGAGCAGGACAAGGTAACAAGAAATAGGACAAACCGGCATGAGGGAACACCAGGATTAACGCAGACGGAACAACCACACCAGGAAACATGGACGACGAACCGACAAGGAACAATGGGACACACAGGTGTATAAATGTATATATGTATATATATATATATATATATACAGACAAGTAATCACATGAACAGGACACAGCTGGAGGAGGCAGCAAAGACACAGGGCAGCAGGCTGACTAGACACAGGAGGATCAAATCAGGGCGGGGCAAAAATCACAAAAGGCGGGAAAACACACAAAGACAGGAAGTAAAATGAGACATGATGCAAGGCGATTTTTCCTTACAAAGTAAAACAGGAAACAGAAAAACTAAAAGCCAGGATCATGACACATGCTTTGTAAAAAAAAGAAAACCTGAATAACTACAATTGTGTCTTGTAAAGGCTGATGGCGTGCCGGCACTCTGTATTGAACAGGCTGGTAGTTGTTTACAGTGTGTAGCTCTCAGCTGCTATTCATGTCTATGTTATAGCAGCTCACACACAGTTCGCTGTGTGACTCTGTGAGCTGCAGACAGCTGGGCGGCGTGAAGGCTGTGTACTTTGATCCTCCTACCCAGATGGTAGTGAGTGCAAAAATCACTCACACAGAAATCATCCTGGAGACACCTGGAGAACCAGAGCAAGAGCAAAGACGAGAAATTTAAACCAAACACTAAGTGAACCACTCAGTCAGCCTAATAAGGACCCAAATTATCGTATGAATGAAGGGTGCGCTCGCCATCCCTCCCACTCTACAAAATGAAGGCTATAAAGTAAAAACGTTCCACAGTGTTGATTATAGAACTGCATCAAACCACAGCAATGTCATTTGATGGACCAAATACATTTTCTACTCAATTTAATGATAGCTGTCTATACAGGGCTGCACACAATTTAGTATGAATACAGGCACAGTCAATTTGTATCCATCATTAAAATGACTGTGTCTTTATGTGAGCACATGTACAGTTCAAGTTTCATGCAGCTAGGATGGAACTCCTCAAAAAAAGAAGCATTTCTCATCATGATGCTAGGCAGGAACAATGTTAACCAAGTTCACCATTTAAGTATGCTAATATCTGTGAATTAGCACAAAACACAAAGTGCAGTCAAGTTGATAGGAATGTCATTAGTTATACATAGATTTATGCATAAATCCAAGTATGGGACACATTCAATAGTTGACCTAATGATGGCATTAGAAGAAGAATCAGATGATTACTATATTCATCTGGATTCATCATCTGAGAAGAATGATTGACTGTACAACATTTCATGGTAATCCATCCAGTAGTTGTAGAGATTCAGTCTGGACCAAAGTGGTGGAGCATTCATCCCTGTCTCCCACAATGTCAGTCTACAGTATATACAGTTCATTAAGACCCCTTCACTTTTCCACATTTTATTATGTTGCTGCCTGAAGCTAAAATCATTTGAAATCAATACAATTTAAATAAATGTAATACCACATAAAGACAAAGCAAACATTTGACTTTAAAGGTACAATGTGTATGATATGCCATCATTTAAACTTAAACATTAAAACAATGAACTAACGTTATGAACAGAGTGTGAAGAGGTAACAGTTTTGACGTTATGTCAAAGACGCCTGTGTGTTGTGTTGCAGAGATATCTACTGAAGTGAGCATGCTAACAGCTAGCTGCTCCGTCCAGTGTGTAATACCACTTGTTCCTCTAGAGGTGACAGTGAGTCAGTGTAGCTGCAGTCTGCCTCAGTATAGAGGGAGAAGAAGTCCAGCTGCCTCACTGACTGGCTTGTTAATATAACAGCCGTGTTCCGTGTCTGTTTTATACTTTGCTTATAGGATTACATTCAAAGTGGCAGAAACGAGAAAAACCATCTGCACCACCTCTCCTCGTCTTCACAGCTGCCAGGAGGCTGTTTCTCTGAGTGTGTATCTGTCTTCAGCCCCATGAAACGCCGTAGCTTCAGTTAGTAGTTAGCTTGAGTTCAGCCTCAGCATGGATGGTCTAATCCTGGGGAACTGCAACTTCTGTTGCTGCCGTTACATAGGTTAGGCCCAGCGCTCCATCATTCCGCAGTGAATCCCGGTGCTGAGGTTTTTGCCGGCTGAACTCGAGCTGCTGCAGCTGCTAACTGAAGCTCTGTATGCCAAGGCTTCGAAACAGCCTCCCTGCGCAACTACTGGATAGATTAACATGAAATGTTGTACAGTCAATCATTGTTCCCAGGTGATGAATCCTGATGAATATGGTGATCATTTGTTTATGCCCTCCCCGTACCCAAGCCTTAAAAACAGAACGTTACACAGACCATACAGCCCGCAGTTAGTGCCACAGTAAACACAGATATTTAAGCCCCACATGAAGATTATAAAATAGCAGAGATATTTAGACTCTCAGAGTTTCAGCAGTCTGCTCTAATGAACTGACTGACAGACAGACAGACATACAGACAGACAGACAGACAGGCTTACACAGGAGTAAAACATGTAGTTAATATATCAACACTAGAAGAGAGAGAGAGAGAGCCGTAGAATACAATACACAACATAAAGAAGACATTAGAATACAATTGATATGTTTAACATACTATAGTTGGCTTTTTTTTAATAACTGATGGTTTTGATGATTGATGAAATTGTATGGACCTAGTAGAGGTGAAATACTGCCCCCTATATATTTGGAGCAGGAGGCTCAGAACTACACATTGAACCTTTAAACATTTTTAAAAATGTAATAAAAATTTAAAAATATCACATTGCCAAAAATATTCAGCTCCATTTATTACCGTGCTCTAACAGCATTTAAGCTTCATAAGTAGTAGTCCATGATCCCGGATTTTGTCTCTCAGCCAACATGTCAGCTGCCTTTTCTTCTTGATGGAGATTGTTTGGGCGGTTTGAAGCTTATGAGTAAGTAAGTATTTAAAAATAATTATACTAAAAAGATGCGACAACAACTCATCAGTCAAAGATAATGCAGTAAAAGACAGCGGAGTAAAGATAGAAATAAACATTGTTTTTTGAGTCTCAAGGTTCATCGTTACGTAACCTTTCATTCTTCATATATCTGTCAGGTGGCACAGAATTGCTATTATTTTAATCAATACCACTGTGTACATAATCCTCATATGGCTTGCTCTTCACTCATTTTCTATCTACTTCCATGTGTAACTCCTTGATTTATTCGGGTAGTGAGTGCTGTTGAAACACTTCTGGAGGCCAGTGTAGATGTACTGTAACCCCTTTAAAATGAAGCAAAACCAAGGAGCCCGAAACAATCAAATTGCATTGCTGACCTGTGGAAAGAAAACAGTAGTTATAACGGGTAATGTGCATAATAAACCATCCTTTTATCAATGCAAAAACATCCAGATCCAACTTGGTTGTAGGAGACATCTAGACTAACTGTCTTAGGCTATTTAAATCTTGCTTTGTGGAACAGGAAAATCAAAAAGCATATTATAAAATTCAGCACGGAAATGTAAACGTACTGACTTAAGTATCAGTCTGTCTAGAGAATCACTCTCAACTCAAAGTCCACTTAATTTTTTTGGAGTTTTCAACTGCATCAATTGTTCTCTCTCACATGCGTAATATTTTCACAAACAGTAGAAGAAGAAGGCAGGTAATGCTGGGACTAGAGAGAGTAGAGGAGGGCACAGGCTGAACATGTACTTAATCATTGATTTGCCAGCGTAGTAAAACACTTGTATAAAGATATGTGCATTTCTTTGCAGAGGCTTGGCATCTTGAAGTTATTGTTCCCCCCATTAGTAGAGTTACATTTATCAAGCTCTATGTTAGCCTTGGGAGCTGACAACATGCAGTGCCATCAGTTTCTGTCCAGCTAGCAATCTCTTTTATGATGTTTTTATCGTACTGTGTTGTCTAACTTAAAATACACTTAAAGAAACATGGTGCTCATTGAGATAGGCCAAACAAGGTGCCAATTTTCATTTCATGGTAACATTGGTGAACAGCATAATGCATGGTATTGAGGAAGTGAACTCCTCTCACTGCACAGTAGAAAAGAAAGGAAGAAGCTGCTCTCTCCCTGCAGTGGTTGGGAAAGGGGTGTCTCTCAGGGTCTCCTGGCTTTTTACATTGTGTATGGAGCCTTATTAATTTCTTACTGTAGCTGTCTGTCTCTCCATCCTTTGATAACACATCTCTCAGTGCTGTCATAGCTTCACTGCAGTGTCTAAACGTCTCTGGTCTCCACTCTCCTCGTATATTGTTCAGAGCCAGGTGAGGCTGACATGCGTGGGAGTCACAGCAGGAAAGATGGAACTAATAAGGAGGTAATGAACAGCTAGGCCTTAGTGCTTGAATACCGATGGCCCTATCTAATGATTAGCTCCTATATATCTGTGAATCTGGAAACTAACCACATTCTGAATACACTCATCCTGATTAACGCTCGATCAATCATTTTATTTTTGTTGTGTCCTACAAAGTAAAGGGATGCATCACACTGGATGGTTACTAAAAATGCATGAGAACGACATTGTTACTTTTTCAATTAAAAAAACTTTTTTTATTTTCCCCAGAAATAAAAAACTGGTAAACTAGTAACCATAGTTACTGTGGTTTGATTTGGAATTTATCAATATTTCTAAATGACATTAACAAGTCAGAGACAGCAGAATTCTCACAGTCTATCTACTTGTACTGTAAGAAAGATGTTTATTTTTGTACTTTTAAGTAATTGCTATATTACGGATTAAGAAAAAATAATCACATGAAAAAATAAAGTTAAACTCCATGTGCAGGGAGGTGACACTGTACATTATATAAAAGATACACATTCTGAATGTGTATGTTCACTGGTCCAGTGTCGGGCGTGCCGTCACAACTGTGCCAGTACAACGATGCAATAAAGTCATTATGGGTTCAATTTGGGATTATTGTACCTGGGCATGGGTACAAAAGCTTTCATCTACCTAATGAATCACTGGTTTAATTCATCATTCAGTGAGCATGCTAAATGGCTCAGATCAAACACACCCACAATGTTGTGTTGCCAACAGATGCATGATGGGTCACACTAAAAATGTTAATGATGGACCCTTACAGCAGGAGCTTCTGTATTCACTGAGGTGTGCACAACCTTCCTGCTGTGTTTGACTGTTAATCTCTGTCACAGGTGTGGCTGCAGAGGCTCCTTCAGCTCAACGCCAAAGAAGATGTTATGAAACTGTTCACACGGGCTGAGCAGTACCAGGCAGGTAAACTGCTCAATTGAGTTTGACATGTACAAGAGGTGGAGTGCCCCTTTAAGTGAACAGGGGTGTGGCACACAGGGAGTGGAGGAGGACACAGGTTATATCTAGTCCACCTGGGACATAGTTGTGTCTCATTTAAAACACTTTACATCAGGTTTGGGTGATAATTATTCGGGATATAATTCACGGTTATCGTTTAACGATCTTCGAAATTATTAGGCCGGAATTATTACATGAAGAAATGATTTAAAATGATCTTGTGGACAGTGAATTCCCCATAATGTTGTCCCTTTCTTCTATGTATGAAGATGTTTCTCCATCTGCTCTTTTCATTTTTAATCTCATGAGATTATGCGTTTATTAGACAGTTGTCAGTAGAGAGTGGCAGGTGGAGGGAGACGCAGAACAAAGCGTACAAACACTGTACAGTTCATTTCCATGGTATGCCAATAGGACGGCCTGTCATCTCTTGTTTTTGGGAAGGAGGTGAAGGTCATATAGGCGTCAGGGCTGTTTCCTGTCCTGCTCAGACAACGGGATAACAAGGGGGGGGGGGGACTCCATTACCAGCCTCCCCTGCTCTCAAGGGCTACTCTGGTCCGGAGCATAACAGTAGGCAGCAAATCGATACGCAAAACACAGGAATCCTGGCAAGACGAATGGACTGCGAACAAGGACGTGAAGTGGGAAATGGATTTTTAAGTCACCCTGCCAAGCATTTGCAAGTGGCAACAGGAGGACAGAGTGAGTGAGGAGTCTCAGCCGGTAAAGTCCTGCATTTCTATTGTAACGTCGCAGAGCTTTGAGTTGAACGAGCAACGCTGGCCTCATTGACTCAATAAGCACTTCCACTGGGAAACTTTTCTTTGAGATGAGAGGTGTTATGTCAATTGATGGCATGTATGAAGAGTTCTTGAAGATAAGCCACCAGGACTCTCCAGTCCGTACTCTTGCAGTAATCAAATTAGTGAATATTTATATTGTTTGTATTTTTCACTGTATTCAGAATCTTCTTAGCAATTTCAGGTTCCTAATTACATTACGGAGAACCATAAGAGGGAGGAACGTGTTAGCAGAGTGCAAAACACAGGCTGAAGTGTAAGAAAACATTCGAAAAAACAAGTAAATATTCTGCTACTGCTTGATAAAACGACATGTAGATAAGTGTGAAAGGACACAATACAAACTCTGCTTAAACAATAAAGGCCTTGGTGGGGTTTGTACAGTGTGGGTTTCTGCACGTCTGAATCAACATCATGGACACTTAAGTCCATTGATCCGGATCGATATATCGAATCAGTGATGTCACGATCCAATGTCATCAATTCGGAGTGAAAACATGGATACATACTGTATCATCAGTGTGTGGGCGGTAGAAAGAGAGCGTGGCAGTGATGTTATCGCTGTGTGTTGCACTGCAGTGTGTGTGCAGTTTATTTGTCGGTGAACAAATGCGACGACTGCTCAACACCCAACCTTAGTTCCCATGTTTTGCTTACCTCCTGCTGGGTAAAGTGAAAGTTATTTGCAGAGTTCGCAACAACTTCGGCTCAGGCTCACTTAAGGTGGACTGACCTTTAAGGTGGACTAGCTGTTCTCATTTTATTAACAAACACCTCACAAACCTTGATCAGCAACCAGACCTCAACAGGAAGTCTGTTTTTATTCAAAATCATATGGTGGTAGACTTTGTGATATCAGCAAATATCATATCGTTGGCCAATAATCTATATAATATTGTATCGTGATGAAACTTGTGATTTAGATGACTAACTGCCAGCAGCTTCACAGAAGTCCAACAGGGCAGCAACACTAGCGATTAGACCTGAGTTAAACAAAGTCCTAAGTATTTGGAAGTGAAAACTTAAGTAACTGCAACCCCAACGCTAAATGATACTGATATATGATTAATTCATAATCAGGTTTATTGCCTGGATGGTTTTGACTTACAAGGAAATTTTCCTTTGGTGTTTGCTGGATAGAGTAAACATATTAAGAGAAAATTAAAATACAGGGAAAGTACATGGGTCAAGAACATGAATATAGAACAGAGAGTTGTAAATCTGTCGGGAGTATTAGCAAACACAAGTGCCACCTTACTAAATAAATACACAAGCATGATAAAGGACAAAACAATAGCCTATAAATAAATATTGAGTATGATATTTTTTCCCTATTTATTTTTTTGTGGATATTTATTTCTGTAATAATGTAGGCCTATTTTTCATTTGGGTATTTCTACATTCAAGGAGAAGCCTTCAAGGAAAAGTTCCACCCGACACGAGTGGCACAGTGACGATAATGAGGGAGGCATCACTGCTCTGCTCCATAGGAGTAGTATTAGTTTACTGTATCGGTCTTTATCAAAATTGTAGTTTTGGTCTGACAGAAAATTAAATATATAAAATATATATATATATCTATCTATAAAAATCCTGGAACCTCCAGTGCTTGAAGACGTTTGAAGAAGAGAAAGGCTTGACATGACGAGACTCCGCTTTACTTTGCTGTGTTTGTTCAACGAGGAAGTTTCTTCTCTTACACAGAAGTAAAACAGCAGGAAACACGACGTTCACATTTCTCTTATTTATTATTAGCAGGCTTCTCATGCGTGAAACACTCATAAAGTTTTCATTTTTGTACATTTAACAAAAGTTAGAAATGACGAGCTTGTTAATTATTGATAGAGGTAGGGTTTCCTATTTAAAACAATTCAAAGCACCAGCACATCCACATTAAAACACACAGACAAATGCACTTATACACACATGCATGCACACGTTCACCTTTTCCATTACATCTCCCACAAGCACATTTTACTCACATGTGCACAGGCACAACTGAACACACA
>CALSBV010010145.1:773015-795721 GCA_943590825.1 Bovichtus diacanthus
GCATAAAAAAACATGATTGGAAAAGGAAATTTAAAAACACTCAAAATAAAATGAAAAAAGTTTTTACACTTTCAGAAAGAGTGTAGTAGAAGTACGGTGAAACTACGGTTGTTTTCCCCAGAGAGCAGTAACGGCGGCGGCAGCTACACCGGCTGTTGGATATGGATGTCTTTCAGTTTCACTATAATTTGCTGGTGTCATCCATCAAGCATATACATTCAGTGTTTTGGTGTTCCTATAGTGTGCAAAATAAATTAGCTTCAGGCCTATTTTCTCTTCTTCAAGAGAGAAGTGGCTAGTCTGTTATTCTATTGCTAATACTGATGCTAACCAAACAACACTATGAATCATGCAGAAGCTTAAAGATGATAAATAGATGCATCATTGTAGCCTGGAGCCAGACTACACAAGCGGCAGTCACAACACTGCTAATTAATGGCTTCTGCAGCCATGTCGCCCTGTGAGAGTCATTTCCTAACAACACTGTTTGCAGGTGTTAAAAATGGATGTTGGATGAGAGAAAATGTCTCACCTCCAAATAACTGTCAACCTGGTTCATGCAGTGAGCACTATCACTATCCGACAATCTATTAGCAGGTTAGACAAGCGGTACAGGGTGCACATCAAAAGCTCGGAGGAGAGCTCAGAGGAAATTTCAATACTTCAAAAGATTTATTGGGAGTGGCCTCCGGCAAGCATCATGCTGTAGTGTCGATGAGGCTTTACTATTAAAACTTCATATTAAACTATAGTAAATCCCTACAGGCAAATCATGCATTTCTAAACATATACTGTTCAATCTTCATTAAAGTTTAATGGAGTGATATGTACTGGTATATATTTCCGTCTGATGATGCTGAAACAACCTTTTGCAGCTTGTATCTTTAATTAGAATGTGTGTAAGATTATTACCCTACCTTCAGTGTTTTACTGCAGGACACTTAGCAGTATAAACTATACACCAAACACAAAAACAGTTGCTAAGGATTGGTCTCATGGAGCCCACACAGACTTCAGGTACTCCAGGCTGCTTTCCAAGGTTGAGTCTTGCACGCAGGATTTCTCTCTTTAGGCATATTTTTCAAATGTTGCAAAAATGAAACTCAAATTAGCCATGTTTCCATCAACTGGTTTGGAGAGAATAAACTAGGCTACTACGCAAAGCGTAGTTTAGTCCTAGGATGTTGTGATAGGTTGCGCTCTACGCATGGCTGTAATCCGCCAGTAAACAGAAAAGTGTCGTGTTTGCTGGGTTTATAGGACACGTATTGCTCTGATGGTATCATTTTTGTCCTGTTATGCAAATGTTTCAGTCAGTTCTGTTTTCTTCTCTTTTCGTCATATCGAGGTATAAATTCAATTGATTTCTTGGATGTACCACTTTTAGACTGGTACAGCATTTCTACACGTGTGTACATTAATAGTTATCTACACTGTGTGAGTGTGTGTGCTGCTCTGGAGGCCAGTATTGAGCGCCACCTCAGCTCCTCTATGGCCTTGATGAAATATAAAGCATGAGTGTTTTCCCTGAATCAGCATGCTGTTAATTGCATGCGACATAAATGGATTTCCTGTCACTCCTGGACTTCATGAAGAGGGCTGAGACATTCTTTTTTTCTCACATGTGTTTTGATTTTCAGTATGTTAAAGGCGATATATTAGCAGACACCTTTATTGGCCATCAAATCAGACATAAACAGAAGCGATGCCTGCTCCAAAATAAGACACAGTCTGAAGGGGGAACTCTGCCTTTCAATGCTTCTTTTGTTTTGGGTTGTAGTCTTTCACATGGCTATACAGCTGTAATAATCCCATACATTTTATTGGACCATCTTGCTGCCATTATTTATTCCCATTTACGTAATCAAAGGTCAATAAAACGTTGATTTGATGAGTGCTCGACTTGGCATTAGAATCTGATGAGAGAAGCATTATAGAAACACGCTAAGAAAGTTTCTTGAAAGGAAAAAAAGTAGTGCTGCCCTGCATGGTTTGGCCAGAACAATTTTTCATTTTCTATGTCATAAAACAACATGTCATATTCAAGCTTTATTTCACAGTTTATTTTCACAGTTTCACTTCGTAAGACAAGAGGAAGGGGAAATGAAGCGGAAACTTTGAAGGACAAGAACGTGTAAGTAATCTCTGCGTGCATGTACAGTATTCTTCCAGCTAACCTACTCCATGCCGTTCACACGCTCAGCCTTGCATGACTGGTCCTTTGCAGGGTCAGTTAGTGATCCGTGACTTATTGGTCCTCCCAGAGCAGCTGGGCAGAGTGGAAGAAGCCATCAGGCTATCTAAAGATCTGGAGCTGCTAGTTTTCAGCAACTGATGTAGTTTTAAAACGTATCTGCAATACTGATGATGGCAGATCATTTAAATGTGGTATACCTAATGTACCAGCAGTATACCTAGTAATAATTCCCAAACACCCCCTGGAAAATGTAGTGTAGATTATGTTTTTCCACTAAATGGATTACTGTTGATACAAAGAATGCTAATCCACCATAGACAGGCCACTCTGGCTATGTTTGCTTTGCCATAAATGGGAAATATTTTAGGTGTATTGCAATTGACAACATTTGACAACTTAATTTTTCCAGTAATGGTCAATGAAACTAAGCAAAACAATTAGCTGTCAGCTGTCTATGCGTTTCAATTTAGCACCACAATGTTTAATTTGTTTTAATTTGGTGCCGCGCGCACGTTTGGATATGTTATCTTGCATTGACGGGATGTTTGCAATTCAAAACACCTCTCTGATATTCAGCACCGCCTTAAGCAATCGAGACTATTTGTGAGCATAAACACCATTTGACCTGGGTGTGACCCTAAATTGATGCAGGAGTGGACATGCCTGAATAAATTTGATGGTTCTATAATAACTGCTTTTAAGATAGCTGCAATATTACATCAACATAAAAGGGAATGTTTTAAGCGAGGCAGCTTTCTGCTGCCAGCCTCATTAAGAGGGGAACATCAAACACTCCACTGGGAGATAATCCCAGTCAGTTTTCAGCGCTCAGGCTTTTGGCAATAATCAAAGAATACAGGTAAATGCAGAATAAATGAATCCTGCAGATTAGTGGGAGTGCATAAAAAAATTAAGCAAGAGGATGAGAACAGAAGGAAGAAGAAAAACACTTCACAACACACTGGATCACAAAAAAAGTAGTGAGCTTCAAGACCCAAGAGAGGAGAGGAGAGGGTTTCCTGCTGTTAGATCAGAGCCTCCTGTCAGGTTCAGCTGTCCAGATCAATGCCACAGTAATCCATACCTCGACACACAACTCAATACTCTACTCATTTGGTATCTGTACCTATTAAAAAAAAAAAAAAAGTATTGATTACATAATGTTTAATGCAGTCACAAAGATCTAACAAATGTACTCTCTGCATTCAAACAGCTTCATGTTTTTTTTAGTGAACAGACCCCAGTGACACAAGAATCCCACAAGCCCAGAGCACAGGCTTCCTCCTTCAGACTGATGATCCATCCATCCATCCATCTTCAACCGCTTATCCGGGGTCGGGTCGCGGGGGCAACAGCTCCAGCAGGGGGCCCCAAACTTCCTTTTCCCGGGCCACGTTGACCAACTCTGACTGGGGGACCCCGAGGCGTTCCCAGGCCAGTGTGGAGATATAATCTCTCCACCTCGTCCTGGGTCTTCCCCGTGGTCTCCTCCCAGCTGGCTGTGCCTGGAACACCTCCCTAGGGAGGCGCCCAGGGGGCATCCTTACCATCTCTACCTTTCTACGCAAAGGAGCAGCGGTTCTACTCCGAGCTTCTCTCGGATGACTGAACTCCTCACCCTATCTCTAAGGGAGAAGCCAGCCACCCTTCTGAGAAAACCCATTTCGGCCGCTTGTACCCGCGATCTCGTCCTTTCGGTCATGACCCACCCTTCATGACCATAGGTGAGAGTAGGAACGAAGATAGACCGGTAGATCGAGAGCTTTGCCTTCTGGCTCAGCTCTCTTTTCGTCACAACGGTGCGGTAAAGCGAGTGCAATACCGCGCCCGCTGCTCCGATTCTCCGGCCCATCTCCCGCTCCATTTTCCCCTCACTCGTGAACAAGACCCCTAGGTACTTGAACTCCTTCACTTTGGGTAAGGACTCATTCCCTACCCGGAGTAGACAATCCACCGGTTTCCTGCTGAGAACCATGGCCTCAGATTTTGAGGTGCTGATCCTCATTCCAACCGCTTCACACTCGGCTGCGAACCGATCCAGTGAGTGCTGAAGGTCACAGGCTGATGATGCCATCAGGACCACATCGTCTGCAAAGAGCAGCGATGAGATCCCAAGCCCACCAAACTGCAACCCCTCCTCCCCCCGACTACGCCTCGATATCCTGTCCATGAATACCACAAACAGGATTGGTGACAAAGCGCAGCCCTGGCGGAGGCCAACACCCACCGGGAACGAGTCCGACTTACTGCCGAGAACCCGGACACAACTCTTGCTTTGGGCGTACAGGGATTGGATGGCCCTCAAAAGCGCCCCCCTCACCCCATACTCCCGCAGCACCTCCCACAGTATCTCCCGGGGGACCCGGTCATACGCTCTCTCCAGGTCCACAAAACACATGTAAACCGGATGGGCATACTCCCAGGCCCCCTCCAGGATCCTTGTGAGAGTGAAGAGCTGGTCCGTTGTTCCACGGCCAGAACGGAATCCGCATTGTTCCTCTTCAATCTGAGGTTCGACTATCGGCCGAACCCTCCTTTCCAGCACCTTGGAGTAGACTTTACCCGGGAGGCTGAGCAGTGTGATACCCCTGTAATTGGCACACACTCTCTGGTTCCCCTTTTTATACAGGGGAACCACCACCCCGGTCTGCCACTCCTTAGGCACTGTTCCCGACTTCCACGCAATGTTGAAGAGACGTGTCAGCCACGACAGCCCCTCCACACCCAAAGCCTTCAACATTTCTGGACGGATCTCATCAATCCCCGGGGCCTTGCCACTGTGGAGTTGTTTGACTACCTCAGTGACTTCCACCAGGGAAATTGCTGATGATCCCCCATAATCTTCCAGCCCTGCCTCTATCAAATAGGGCGTATTAGTCGGATTGAGGAGTTCCTCAAAATGCTCCTTCCACCGCCCAAGTACCTCCTCAGTTGAGGTCAACAGTGTTCCATCCCTGCTGTAAACAGCTTGGATGGTTCCCCGCTTCCCCCTCCTGAGGTGCCGGACAGTACGCCAGAAGCACTTTGGTGCCGACCGAAAGTCCTTCTCCATGGCTTCTCCGAACTCCTCCCACACCCGCTGCTTTGCCTCTGTCACAGCCGAGGCCGCTGCCCTTCGGGCCTGTCGGTACCTTGCAACCGCCTCTGGAGTCCCCCGTGATAACATATCTCGGAAGGACTCCTTCTTCAGTCGGACGGCTTCCCTGACCACCGCGGTCCACCACGGTGTTCGAGGGTTACCGCCCCTTGAGGCACCTAAGACCTTGAGGCCGCAGGCT
This sequence comes from Bovichtus diacanthus, assembly GCA_943590825.1. Taxonomy (NCBI): domain Eukaryota; kingdom Metazoa; phylum Chordata; class Actinopteri; order Perciformes; family Bovichtidae; genus Bovichtus; species Bovichtus diacanthus. Next base: position 778,491 of record CALSBV010010145.1, read on the forward strand.
CCCGCCGCAGCTTCAGCAATGGAAGCTTTGAACATTGACCACTCAGGCTCAATGCCCCCAACCTCCACAGGGATGCCAGAGAAACTCCGCCGGAGGTGTGAGTTAAAGGTCTCTTGGGTATGGGCCTCCTCCAGACGTTCCCAGTTCACCCGCACTACCCGTTTGGGCTTACCAGGTCTGTCCAGACTCTTCCCCCACCCCCTGACCCAACTCACCACCAGATGGTGATCAGTTGACAGCTCCGCCCCTCTCTTTACCCGAGTGTCCAAAACATGCGGCCTCAGATCAGATGATACGATTACAAAATCGATCATCGATCTTCGGCCTAAGGTGCTCTGGTACCATGTACACTTATGAGCATCCTTATGTTCGAACATGGTGTTTGTTATGGACAGCCCATGTCTAGCACAGAAGTCCAATAACAAACAACCACTCGGGTTGAGATCAGGGAGGCCGTTCCTCCCAATCACGCCTCTCCAGGTGTCTCCATCGTTGCCCACGTGCGCGTTGAAGTCTCCCAGTAGAACTATGGAGTCCCCTACTGGAGCCCCCAACAGGACTCCATTCAGGGTCTCCAAGAAGGCCGAATACTCTGAACTGTTGTTCGGTGCATATGCACAGACAACAGTCAGAGTTTTCCCCCCCATAACCCGTAGGCGTAGGGAGGCGACCCTCTCGTCTACCGGGGTGAACTCCAACGTAACGGCACTCAACCGGGGATTTGTGAGTATGCCCACACCCGCCCGGCGCCTCACACCCTGAGCAACTCCAGAGAAGAATAAGGTCCAACCCCTATCCAGGAGTACGGTTCCAGAACCGAGACTGTGCGTAGAGGAGAGCCCAACCAGATCTAACTGGTAGCGCTCTGCCTCCCGCACAAGCTCCGGCTCTTTCCCCCACAGAGAGGTGACGTTCCACGTCCCCAGAGCCAGCCTTTGCCGCCCAGGTCTGGTCCGTCGAGGTCCCCGACCTTCACTGCCACCCGTCTGGCAATGTACCCGACCCCAACGGTTCTTCCTGCGGGTGGTAGGCCCACATGATGGAGAGGGGGGGGGTGCCACGTTGCTTCTTCGGGCTATGCCCGGCCGGGCTCCGTGGCAAACCCGGCCACCAGGCGCTCGTTGACGGGCCCCCCTTCCAGGCCTGGCTCCAGACGGGGGCCCCGGGCTTCCTCCGGGCAGGGTCACACCTCCTCTTTTTTGATGTTGCATTGGGGTTCTTGAACCATTCTTTGTCTGGCCCCTCGCCTGAGACCAATTTGCCATGGGAGACCCTACCAGGAGCACTAGGCTCCCGACAACACAGCCCTCAGATTCATAGGAGCACCCAAACCCCTCCACCACGGTAAGGTGATGGTTCTCGGAGGGGCAGACTGATGATGTAAACATTAAAGTTAAAAGGAGATCAATTACAGTTGTAACATTACAACCTACAGAACTGTGTCATGGTTGTGGGGCACCATGAGCCCAGGCTGTATTTAATTCCCTTGGTGAAATCTTAGACATAAATGAATATGTGAAGCCTACAAACTGCACACAGTCTGTCACACATGATCTTTCGTCACATAATACTAGATTAGTCAGATCAGTCAAAGCAACAACATAAGTAAATAAAACCAACCAAGTAAAATCAACAACAAAGAAACAAACAAAAGAAATCAAGACTTTAGGTTTGAGAAATTGGATTTCTAAACACACATGCAAGGCTACACACACACACACACACACACACACTGGGAAAATAGTCAGAGAGTGTGTGTGTGTGGCTTCTTGTGAGGCATTCAAAAGGTTTTCCAGCCGTGGAGCTAGTTAAATATTGTGGCAAGATTGACCTTTGTTTAGGATTTCTACAGCTGCCGTGTTATGGGAGTGAATGAGTTTGGACTTCCGAGACCATTCGTGCCCTACAGCTATGACGATATGGTACAACTCATGGAGCGCAGATGAAGGAGAGCGTGACTCTTGGTCCACCGTGATCAATAACAGCAGATTCTTGCCATGTCTCAACCCAAGCTGTGAAAACAAACCACGGCTCCTTTGATTTTCTGTTATTGTTTTCCAGTTTGTCTGTTTTGGTTTTAAAACACAACAACGCCATTTTTGTTTTTCACATTTTTCTGTTCTGCTGCAACTTCTGGGGCTGAGCAGTAAAGGCTATGCGGAAGTACCAACAACTGCAGTTCCTCAAATGGCCATCTGGATGTCCATATTTTATACAGTCTATGGGTTTAAAACAGAAGAATAACTGTTTTATATATTTTTTTGGTTTTAAAACAGTAGAAAACTATCAGGTCCCGTCCCGTTCGTTAGATGTTTTGTGTTGTGTTTGTACTTCCTGTTTTATTGTGTCAACTGCATGTTCCCTCTTGTGTCTGTTGTTTCTAGTTCCTGTCCCCAGCTGTCTCCACTCTGTTCATTAGTGTCTCCACCTGTGTCTCGTTATCCCCTCCCACTTCCTGGTGTATATAGTCTGTGTGTTGTTTGTCCCTGGTTGCCAGTTCATCTTCGTACTTTATGTCAAGAGGTCCAGCGTTATTCCCGGTTTCCAAGTTCCTGACTCTTTCTTCGCCTGATCCCTGCCTGTTGTTCCGCTGCGCTGAGGACCTACCCATGCAACAACCTTGTTTCTGTGACTTGACTCTTCCCTTGGATTTCCCCTGCATGTTTGTATGTCCTGTTGTTTGTCTACTTTACCCAGTAAAGTATATTACCATCATCATCGTTCTGTCTCTGAGTCGTGCTATTGAGTCCCTCTCTCCATGTGTACTGGTCGTACCATTACAGAAAACAAAAGAACTCTGGCAAAGGGAGGACCCAATAGCACAACGCAACACAACACAAGACAAAGAGCAAAATGTCTATCTTGACCTCAGCCACATCACGGTGATGTCCAACACCTCCCGATTGCCCACATCAACGGTTTTCTCTGGAGAAGAGAGTTTTTGGGAAAGAAAAGCCCACGGGTGGAGTTTGTTGCCCTCTTGGAGCGTTGGGAGAGGACGGCCCCCAGGCCAACATCTGAGGCATCAACCTCAACCATAAACTGCAGGCACGGGTCCGGCAGGACCAAGACCTGAGCCGTGTTGAAACAGTTCTTGAGTTTCTGAAAAGCTTTGTCACCCTGAGGGGCCAACTAAGTGAGTTTATTGCATGGAGAGGGGCAGCAAAAGTGCTTAAGTTCCCTATGAAATGTCTTTAAAAGTTAGCAAACCCCAGAAAATATTGCACTTGTTTGCGATTGACAAGAATGGGCCTAGAACCCTCCAAAACAGGATGACTGACGGATAAAAAAAGCAGAGGTGAGAGTCATTTTAGGTAAAACTCTAGAGGGACTTGCAGACATGGTCGTTCAGCTCACCTCTTCTTCACTGGTAAGTCCGATCTTTTACTGGACAGGAGGCTTTGAAGTGACCTAACTAAGCAGTAAATGCCTTTCCTCAGGAGTCAACTTGGCCCTGCCCAGCTGCATATGTTCCTCCAGAGCTGAAGGAAGCAACAAGGAACCAACAAAGGCTTACGTTGACCTAGTGCAATTAGGCATGGCAGCTGTTAGAGGTGTGTTTGAGGCGTGGCCCTGCTTCCAAACCTAAGTTAACTAGTCCACTTCATTCCACAGCATTTTCATTCTTATCAAACCATTCAGTGAGCCCTGTGACCTGTGGATGGGGGGCACTTTAAGCCTGAAGGAGACCACTCACATCAGTATAGAATTATGTTAGTATCCCTCAAACTGACTCAAGAAATGGTAATTGGTTCACCATCTGACTCTCATAAGGTCTCCATTCTTATCCAAAATTAAAAATGTCATATAAATACTTAGCGATAGACCATCTGCTATCCTGGAAAGACCAAATTGAATATATTCTTCTTTTGTTTTTTACATCTGTGATTACAAGTGTTATTGAGTACTGATTACAGTATTGTAATACTGCTTGGTACAAGTGTTTGTCCAAGTATTATTGTATCGTATCATAAGCCATAACTAAAACAATACCCTTTAAAAGCCGCCCTCTTAATTTGTGATTTATTTTACTGAATTGATCCGTACCAATTTATCATCAGAATTGCAACATAATTGCCATCATTATCCTAAAATAAATAAATAAAACATAATACCTAATACTGATAACATAGCTACATGATGTGTTTGTATATGTAACCCAGGTCACTAATGAGTACACTGTGCATATTGTAAACGGGCTGGAGCTTGTATTCCTGTGGGTGAAAATATTGCGGGGCAATCGGACTGGCCGTGACGTTATACACTGGAAGCAGGTGAAACGCCACGGTAAGAAGGTGTTTTGGTTGGTTGTTTCTTGTATAGATTTGATGTTGATTGTGTTGTTTCATGATATTGGATACAAATCACTATATCCTCAGAGTAATTTTGTATGGCCATAATGTTTTTTTCCCTTTTTTTGTTGTCTTATTTCCCAAATACATGGTACCTCTTCTGTGCAATCACAGTCTCTGAGTCTTCATTGAAGATTGTCATCAGTGTAATTGCTCTTTCTTATTCCTCGTGCAGCCTTCTGATCATTAAAGTCCACACAATAATGTTCAGCTATCATACTCATACATGTAATATATACATACTGAATTTGTGAGGGATGGTATCGCTAATATCCAAAATTTTCACCCTTAATGTTTTTGAAAACATTGTATATATTTTCTATTAGCCCCATCCAACAATAGTCATAAATGGCTAGTGTGTATGTAATTTAATGCAGGTTGTAATATATTATCTGTAATATATTTTATGGTTTTAAATACCTTCAGCGTTGAACTGAATATAGCAATGATGAGTCAAATGAAGGATGGAGTTTCTCTATTGCAATGTAAAGCAGAAACAACCCTGAAGAAGGCAATGAAGGCAAACACATTTGAAACACATGGTGTATGGGAGAAGACTAAAATAAGCATATTAGTCCACCCTTACAATTATATCTATAAAACAGCAATGTGAGAATATGTGCAAACATGACCACATAAGTTTGAAAGAAACAGAAGCATCTGCTAAGCAATCTGTTTTAAGGGATCAGGATGCAATAACCTGAGACAGAAAGTATTGAGAGTGAGTCTCTCCCTTAATACATTATAAAGGTTTACACTGTTGCTATACAAAATCAATACTAAGCAGCTTTAAGGCAGGTTAATGTCATTACAATGTACTTGTTTTTTATTACCATGAGAGGAAAACATGTTCATCATGGAATCAAAATGTGTGGCAATTTACCAAACTGCCAAGTAAATGTGTTGATCAATTGTGATCACATTTGATTTTCCAGCTGGTGTTGTTTTCACCTTGTGAGTCTGTGTGTGTGTCATCATGGCAACATGTGCTCCTGAGACACCTACTGTAGCGGGGACTACCACAGAGGTCGTTTCAAATAATTTTCCAGGTGTTTATATTTCTGTGGACATATCTTGTGACCGCAATAGCGTGGTAGATGGACTCACAAAACTTCACAGAGTGTAGTTGAAATCAAAATCCCCTACTGCAGGTGCCTGCCTACAGGTGTAATGTTCGCGAGTCCACATACGTTTGTGTATCATCAGCTGTAACAACTATTTAGTCCATGAAGTTGCAAATAAAATAGAACGGAATTTCGGTAAAGACAAATGTAAAATATCCCATCACTTTCTCCAAATGCTTTGTTCTAAATAATACAAATAAGATTAATATTAGATGGACCATCAAATCAAATGTTTTTTAGAAATCACATTTGAAAACAACAACAGTTGACTAAAGTAATGTACAATCAAGAATAGCAAAAGTCATAAAACAACACAATAAACACACAACTAATTAAAAAGACTTAAGGACAATAAAATAATACTATATTATGATACAAGTCAAGATTTGTGATATACCTGAATGAGCTGCTTGCCACTTACTATCTGATCTTGTTACCTTCAATCTGGATGGGTGAGCCAGAACCAGAAGCCCAGAGAGGAAAGGCCAAGAAGAGCCATCATCGTGGACCTTTCAACTAGGAGATACTGATGATCAGAGCCATTACAGAAGAGGATGACACACCAGAAGTAAGGTACAGCCGAGGAAGGGAGAAGCCGCATAACTACACCAGGTTGTGAGCTGATAGAACCTGCAGCAGCCACAGAGACCAATGGGCATGTGCTTTAGCAGGTCTCTGTTGTTGTCTTAGTGCTTTAACATCTTTCTCCCTTGGAAAAGCACAATGAAGCACTGACAAATAATGAAGAGTTTTGTTCAAAGAGAGGCATAACAAGTGAAAGGTTCTTCTGAGAATGCAAAGGAACAGTGATGTTAATGTTTGTATAGCATAATCCTGATGCATTTTCTCTAAGAACATACTGTATCTTCCAGTTATATGTTTCATATCTTTATTGTTGCATCATGTTAAGCAGACTGTCATCGTGTGTCTCAAGCTTCTTCAGTTTGAACATCCTTCTAAAGGATGTTATCCGTGTCAATGGCTGCAACCGAGCCAGTGCCGAGTCCTTCTTTTGCACATCTAGACTTGTTCTATTTTCTAGCTAAAGGCTCAGCTGGTTAAACTGTACCTAGTGGCTGTGCCTAGTGACACTTCAGATGCCTCACTACTGGTCATTCAAATGTTCCTCTGGTCTAGCCAAATGACAATTATGGCCCCTTGTTCTTCTTTCTATTTTCTCTCTTTCATAGCTCCCACATATGTAAACAATATCCCAACAATATATTTCAAAAACTAGAGCAGAGTTTACATTTGTCTTCAGCACATTGTGCATGATCTCTGGGTAGTTATTTTACATTCTTCTGAGGTGGCTGTGCAGTCAACACATGATGTAAAATAGTTTCAGGTTTCATGGCTTAGCCAGCCACATCCAGTGATGAAAAGTGTTAAATTAAATCTGCATTGGTCTGAACTGCTGTATATGTAACTTTCATACTTTTCCTAGGTCCGTGGTCTGCCCCTTGAATGTTCTTAACTCTGTCTGGCACAACATTTTTCCAGTTGGATTGTTTCCAGGCACATACTTTGTCAGTGCAGGCCGTGCCTATGAAGCCTTGGGTCACATCATCTTTCACCTTGTAAAGTAGTCCTGCTGTATGACTGCAGCACTTCCCTCTGATGGCCATACAGACACAGTTCACACTTACAACTCTGCCCTCCTTTCTCTGCAGACTTAATTCAACATTATGATAGTTGTTAATGTACTGTGACTATTGGACAGATCCTTTTAGAATGATGAGTTCATCATCATCATCCAGAGCTCAAGTCATTTTGACCCTCTATGAGTGATCTGCAGTACGCAGGTTGTTGCGCATCAGATGCCAGGCAATTAATAAACTAATCTTGAATAACCATTAAAACAACATGAATTCTTTTTTTTTTTATTATAATAATGTACCTGGTATGTAATATGATTAAATGCAACTTGGGTTGATTAAGCTAGCTTGCTCATACAGTACCGTTGGTAGCTATATATTACCCAGCACTTCGTCTCTTCAAATGAAATTGTTGGAACCATTTTCTAACTAATTTGTACAATTGAAATAACTTTACGATCGCCATCCATATAAGGTACCTTCATCAGTAACAACGTCGTCAATCCAACTACCCACGCTGCTGTATCAGGCAGCAGCAGACACTGAGTCACTACGACTCGCCACCGCAGACGGAAAACACATAGCAGTCGCCAGATTCATCTATCGTAGCCAGCCTGCATTCCTCCTTTGCTTTAAGTGTTGGTTATTTTATTTGTCCATTTCTGCCTGGTATCGACACCCTTGTATTGGCATTTTGCCTACTTTTCCAGTTGTATTTGCCTGTTTGCAGTGCCCCTATGTAGCTGTCTGCAAACCTGTATTTGACCAGTTAACTTCCTGACAAGTACCTGCTAAATTTGGTTCTGATTTTGATCTATAACCTGATTACCTGAACTGTGACAGATCTGTGAGCACTGACTTTGCACACAGGCTATAACCAGGAGGAAATTGCTAGCCTACCATCTGCAACCGTGAATTGTGCCTGCTAGCAACTGTTTCTTGCTTATTTAACACAAGCTAGACTGAAAATGCATAAATACCTTGAAACTATTTATTTACTAACAGAAGCCCAGACTTAGTAAAAACATGTTTATAAATCTTGTGTATTCAAGGACCTTGAAGGTGTTGTAAGGAGTGTCTTTTTTCCATTTAAAATAGGCTACAAGTGTCCTACCTCTAGTCTCTGGGCTAACCAAGGTTTAACAAATTCCAGACCGAACAGAAGGAATGATTATAGTAACCAATAAATCTTTCAATGTTTGAATGTGAATATAAGATGGACTTGGAAAACAATCTGTATCCCTCCTTTAATCAGAGTAATTCATAATCCAGGATTCTTAATTAAGCTAAAAACATGAATGAAAATCACCGAATGAAAAACAATCTCAACTCCCTTCATGGTGGAAACATGTTGCCTAGCTATATACAGTATCTATTTCAGCATTTCACCCCATAGCTATGACAGACAAAAAAGTTTTTTTTAATATTATTTTCTACGTTGAGGTTTTTGAGCATCCTTGTCTTTGTGCTGGAACGCTCAGCAGATACACTGACTACTTAAAACAGTCTGTTGTACTAATTAATTCCTCCTATTGCTAGATGTTCCAGTCGCGTGAAGTGGTTAGCCCACAGCTCTCATCTGGATTGCATGGCCTTGATTGTTAAATTGTTAAAATTGTTGAAATAACAGCTAGCTTAGCCTACTGTTGGTCTTATCTAGCTGCTGTGATCAATGCAAGATGTTCCAGTCGCGTGTAGTGGTTAGCTCACAGCTCTCGTCTGTAGTGCCTGACATTGATTGTTAAATTGCTCAAACTGTTAAAATAGCAGCTAGCTTAGGCTACAGTTGTTTTTAGCTAACTGTTATCAATACTGGAGGCTCTGGTCGTGTTCTGTGGTCAGCCACAGTTCTTGCTTGGATTACCAGGCTACACTGCAATTTAGGTAAGCAGGCTAGCAGCAGTTGGATTAGTCTGACTGACTAGCCAATTGGTTGCCTGGTTGCATTTGTGTGGTACATCAGCTAAATGTTCTGGTTTGCGTTCTGTGGCCTAATCTTATCAGATTTCCCAGCTTGACCCCCGAATTAAGACGATACTGCTGTGTGCATCTTGTGGAGTTCAATTCAGGTTGAGGATGGCCACAAGTTTCGTCCCTGGTGTCTGGTTGTTGGCCACTCTAGAGAAGCCGTGGCTGACCGATGCATTAACTGCAGCATTCTGCCCCTCTCTGTGAGGGAGGAAAGGCTGCATCAGATGGGGAGCGTTCTGGATGGAGATTGAAGCTCTAGTTCTTCCCGCAAACAGTGGTAGGAACAGAGAGGCATGCCACAGGAGGAGGACAGAAGCCCAGAAGGCAAACAAGGCAAAGGGAAAAGCTCCTTCTCAAGAGTAGATGGAGGCTTTAAGAGCTGAAATAGAGGAGTTTCCACCCTGTGAAGTGTGAGCACTATCAGTGGAATTGGAGGTCTACATAGAGAAGACCTCTCTGCAAGGTTTTGGCAAGAGCATCCATCCCAAGTGGGGCACTGGTCTCCACCAAGGAAAACCACAGGGGACCATGAGTTGTGCACTCTGAGGTGAATTGGTCTACCTGAGCTTGCCCGTACCGATCCCAAATCATCTTCACTACCTGATTGTGCAACCTCCATTCCCCTAGAGGAAGCCTCTGGCATGACTTTGCTCTGCCTCTGAGGTGCATCGCCCTCAGGGAGGCCAATAGTGGACTTTTTCACAGCCTCTTGACCCTCAGAGACTTCAGTGACGTTGATGGTTGATGTGCAACACAGCTGCTGGGACTGAGCCGAGAGAAACATCCTGCAGTAAAAACATTAGCAGTTCTAGGGGCGTGTTTGCCGAGGCTGCTATCAGCATCCCAAGCTGCCTGAGCCATGTCTGGACAGTCACAATCGTTCCAAGGTGGAAAAAACTGTAATAGCGTCTGAATCCTCTACCTGCGTGCCCGTAGAGAGACTGAATTCAGAGAGTCTGCTGTGTTGGATGTAGCAGGCCCTTTTCTCGAATCACTGACATACCCAGTGCCTCCACATGAGCAAGGACACCCCTCAGACCAAGTGAAGTCAAGGCTGCCCTCATGCATATCATGAAAATGCGAGGAACCAGGGACAGGCCAAGCGGTAGGACAGCAAACTGATATGCTTGACCTTGAAAAGAAAAGCGAAGGAACTTTCTGTGTTCTGGTGTATAGGAACATGAAAGTAGGCGCCCCTGAGGTCTATGGAGGTGAACCACTCTTCGGGAGCGATGGACTGAAGGATGTCAATTATCAGAAGCATCTGAAATGGGAATAACCCTCAGATAAGTGTTCAACCTTCTCAGGCTTTAGGCCTGAACGAGTTGCTTCCTTTAATCAGTATTAAAAAAATATGTTGAGTAAAAACCATCGCTTGGTTTATGTGGGTCTACTACTGTAACTGGCCTTTGACCGGGTCTGTGAACGTGGTCACCTTGACCCCTGAGGGCAGTGGGGGCCGGCCGCAGAAGTGCATTGTGTAACCTTGTGTTCAAAACCCATGCATCCTGGGAATGTGCTGCCCAGTAGTTCCTGCAGCAACCTGGCTGTGTTGCCAACGCTGTAGTGCTGGTTGTAGGTTCTGTGAACAGTGTGGGTACTGTGATCTACGTTTTCTAAAGTGCTGGGCTTGGGCCTCCATATTCCTACCACTGTGAGTTCAGGCCTCTGAAGCCTGGCTACATTACTTCCTCAGCTCTAATGCACTTTCTCCTTCTGGCCCAGAAAACTGGCTTGGCACAACAGGAAACTTGTTCGACATAGGCGCCTGCGCGAGGCTACGGTCCTAGCCTATATGAGTGGTTTGGACCCGAGTGAGTTCCACCTGCTTTCTATTAGTCCTACATGCCGTCGTTGGAAGGCAGATGGTTCTGGAGTGACATTGTGGCCACACAATTCATGTATGTTCATGTATGTATGTACAGGTAATGCAAAAAATGTTAGGTGTGGCATTTAACTGGTGTTCTCCACTTGTTACAAAGGTTTGATAGAGTGTACCTAAATGTTTTCAGTCTCCCTGAATGAGTTGATGAGTTGCTGGATTAATGTACCAAGGAAGAGTTGGTGAAGATTGCTCAGCATTACTCTGTTGAAGTTGACCCCAACAAAGTCAACTTGTGAAATAATGTGGTGTGCTGATGGACAGGGGAGGTAAGAGTGGTGTAAGTAATTATATGGCTGGCTTAACATTTGAACAGCAGAGAGGATTGCAGCAGGTGTTTTATATGCAAAGAAAGTAAATAGTTACAGGAGGAAATTGGTTAACTGCCATTTGTTGTGTTTTTGTCTGTAAATTGCTCCAACCACATCGTCAAGTTTGCAGATGATACAACTGTGGTGGGTCTCATCAGCAACAACGATGAGACAAACTACGGGAAGGAGGTGAACCAGCTGGCAACATGGAGCAAAGATAACAATCTCTTCCTCAACGTGGGGAAAACAAATTAGATTGTTATCGATTTCAGGAGAACCCACACCCAACACCCCCACCTACTGACCATCAATAGTGCTGCTGTGGAGCAGCACCAAATTCCTTGGGGTGAACATCACTGAGGACCTCTCCTGGAGAAACAACAGCACCTCACTTGCAAAGAAAGCCCAGGAGAGTCTCTACTTCATCCGCAAACTAAAGGGAGCAGGGGCCCCAACATCCATCATGTACTCTTTCTACCGAGGCGCCATTGAGAGCATCCTCAGCAGCTGCATCACTTTGTGGTTCAGAAGGTGCACCGCCTCCAACCGCAAGACCCTGCAGTGCATAGTGAACACTGCTGAATGGATTATTGGTGCATCACTCCTGACACTCCAGGATATTTTCAACACCCGCCTCACCCGCAAAGCACTCAGCATTGTGGGTGACCCCTCCCATCACTCCAACTGCCTCTTCAGTCTCCTGCCTTCAGGGAGAAGGTTCCACAGCCTCCGGTCGAGCTCCATCAGACTCAGAAACAGCTTCTTCCCCCAGGCTGTCAGGATACTGAACTCTCTCCCCTCCCTCCTCTCCCCCCTGCCCCCTAATGGCCCTGTATTTTGCCCACACACACACACACACACACACACACACACACTGACACACTCATACACATCCAGCACCAGACACTTTGTGTGCAGATTGTTATTTTTATCTATTTATTGTTGTGTGTATACTGTATATATAAGTGGGTGTTCAGGTGTGTATATATGTATATATTCTTTTATTTTCTTTGGGACTGTGATAAATGGCATTTCGATCTCCCTGTCTGTATCACACAATACGTAAATTGACAATAAAGTTGACTTTGACATTGACTTTGAAGTTGGTAGCTTGGCCTGCCAGCTTTGAGAACATAAGTGCTACAGTGCATGCCTTGTTTGGGTGAGCTTTGTTGTAGTTTGGCTATAGGCCTCTTTTGCATCTTGGGACAACTTGGATGGCTCCTGAGCCTTTGTTTAAGAGGAACCTTTGGATGCTTCTTTGGTTTAGTGCCTATGTTAATTCTAGTTCTGTGTGTCTAGTAGCTGGTATTTCAGTAGGGACAAAGCAAGCTTTCTGTAGTTGCAGGTAACTGCAACTAGGTAAATCTCTATGTTTACCTCCTGTTCTTGCTGTTCCATGCATGGCTAATCCAACAGCTTGCTCTTTAATTTTGTGCTGCACTGTTTATTGCGTAATCTCTCATTTTATATCCCTCTTTGCAGCCACTCTTAAAAGCTTCTCCAGCCGCAGGAGTTGCAGTTGGAGATTGGTTGGCTGGCTGGGAGATGCACGACAGAAAAGAAAGCAAAGAAAGTTGCAGATGCATTGTTACGTGCACTTTGGTCCTAAAATGTCTTTTGTCATTCCACTTCATAGATCTACTATCTCAGCTTTGATGTACTTCTTAAAAGTGCTCCTCAGATCTAAGAATTCTGGGTTGTGAAGATTGGGAAAGGGAAAGAGGTATTGGGAGGTGATAGGAACATCTTATGTGTTGATAAAGGGTTGTTGATGTAATTATAAGCTAATTGCATTGAATGTTGATAGATCTTACTGGATTAGAAATGTTTTTTATTGAAGTTTCTTGTATCTAACATTTTTTTGTTTCGTGGTCAGAGGTGGGACCCCTATCTTAAGGAAGGAGGTGTGATGGCCTTTAGGCCTCAAGACCAATTTTCCTGATCTTGGGAGTGGCTCATTAGGAGCGATAGCTGACACCTTGGTTGGTTTGTCTGCTCAGATTTATATATTGGTGCCTGAGCAGTCGCTCTTATTTTTCCAGGTTATTTTAGTTTGTTTGGTTTATCTTTGGTTTCTTACACCTATACATGTTCACACATCCACACGCATAAGAAAATGAACGCCTCCGCCTGTGTATGGAAGACCATAATGATCAATGATGTTTCAATTTTAAATGTTAAAATATTCATTTGATGTAATAAACATTAACTCTTTTGACCCTTTATTAAATGACTGCTGTAACATCGTTGTGCATGCAGAATTTCGTGCAAACAGTGTCTGTCTGTGTTTACCGACCTGCTGCTGCAGTCTGAGAGGGCTGTAGTCATCTCCCCCCTCAAGTGTCATTTGGGACTGCAGCTTCCCCTCCCTCCATTGTCAAGTACCGTGGGCGCATTATTGGGCAAAAATTCCATAATAACCTTTTAGCATATTGTAATTCATGTGATACCCTAGGGTATGTTGTATTCTGAAAAAGGCAAACAAATCTGCTGAATTTGAGAATACAGCCCTTCTTCTGCAGCTCTCCTCTCTCCCCTCTCTGTCCTAATTCCCTACCACCAGACAATCATGGGCATATCCACATGCTTCATACAGTAATCAGTAGCACTACTAGTCATTCATTTCATACATCATCCATATCTCAACAGGAGCAACAGTAACTTGCATTCGACACCTTTGACCATGACATTCTACATCCTACAGAGAATGGAACATTTCATTGGTATAAAAGGAACTGCACTAAACTGGTCTAAGTCCTATTTATCTGAGCAATCTCAGTTTGTACGTGTTAACAATGATTCCTCCATGCAAGCCAAAGTCAGTCATGGAGTCCCACAAGGTTTTGTACTTGGACCTATTCTATTCACCTTATAAATGCTTCCTTTAGGCAATATTATAAGGAACCACTCCTTAAACTTTCATTATTATGCGATGATACCCAATTATATCTATCAATCAAGCCAGATGAAACCAATCAATTAGCTAAACCTCAAGCATGCCTTAAGGACATAAAAATTGGATGTCCTGTAAGTTGTTTTGATGTTAAACACAGAAACTGAAGTTATTGTACTTTGCCCCAAATACCTCTGAAACACATTTTTAATGACATAGCAACTCTGGATGGCATTAACTTGGCCTCCAGCACCAACGTAGGGAATCTCAGTGTTATCTTTGAGCAAGATATGTCCTTTAACTCCCACATAAAACACATTTCAAGGACTGCCTTCTTCACATTCTGTCTCAAAATGATGCAGAAAAACTAGTCCATGCATTTGTAACTTCAAGGCTGGATTACTGCAACTCCTTATTATTAGGTTATCCCAAAAAATCCCTTAAGGCTCTCCCATTTATCTGAAATTCTGCGGCACGTGTATTGACAAGAACTAAAAAACAAGATCATATTACTCCTCTATTAGCTGCTCTGCACTGTCTCTCGGTAAAACCCAGAATATAATTTAAAATCCTTCTCCTAACCTACAAAGCCATTAATGGTCGGGAGTTGGGTGTGGTTATGATGCCGGCTGCTGGTGGAGAGATGGGAATGTCTCATCTGGAGTTCAGGTAATCAGTCACACAATACAAGTGTGGTGGTAACCTGGTTCTGTTCTTCTTGCAGTAGATTGGGTCCTGAAGGAGGGACATGTGAGAAAGAAAACGGCCTCAGTACATTCTGGGGAACTGTAAAGCAACTGTTTTTGGGAGCATTTCATGTTGTAGCCGGAAGGCTAGCAAACTTTAATAAAAAAAAAAACATTTTCTCTACAAAATATTTCCTCTCCTTCAATAATTTTTAATGAACTCTGCAGAGGACGTTGTTGAGCAGGACTGCCACCCCCCACGGCAAATTGGGTCCAGTGCCACCATCCCATCAGCCTTGAGGCCGCGGTCATCCTCTCAAAGGAACATCTTTCCCTTCCCCAGCAGAGCATGAAGGAGGAAGCCCAACCGCAGGGCATCCCAGCGGGCCGGCCAACCCCAGCCCCAAACCCAAGTAGGAGGTTCCCTGGAGCGGCTACTTTTCCGATACACAACAATATTTACGCCCCAGCCGCCACTCTAAACCAACCCTTCCCCATTTTTTGTCACCCCATAGGTCCCAGTCTACAGGTCTGATTGACCGGCACAACGGGGGGTTCCTCAGACGACAGGACAGAATTGATGGCGGTGTGGACACGGCCAATTCTGTCGCGAATGCCCGCTCATGGAGGTTGGACAGTTTGTCTGGTTTGCAGGACCACCAGACTGTGTTGGACACTGGTTGTATGCAGACCATGATCCCCCAGCGCTTGGTTTGGCCCGAAGCTTTGGTGGAATTATCATAGGTGAGTCTAAGTTGTGTGCATAGTGATATTCACGAGTATCCGGTGGTGACTCTTGACATTTATTTTAGGGGAAAAAAGCATATAGAGTTAGGGCCGGAGTTAGTGCTCGCCTTAGGCTATGCTTTTTACCTGATTTTGGGAACTAATTTGCCAGGGTTTGATAGCAGGGTGGTGGCAACGGCCCTTCGTGGTCACACGGTGTGTGGGGGACGTTAATTATGAGGTGGTGCGGTTAGGGTTAACCCTTTGCCGATGTATTCTCCCCCCTGCCAGGTTGCACAACTGTCATACACCACCACATAGCGGCACCCCCGGGCGTTACGGTTTGGTGACAGCCTTATCAACTGCCTGAGCACAAAAAGAAAATTCTTCATGCGGAGCTTCAGGCCATGCTTGAGATGGGGGTAATTAAGGAGTCCAACAGTGCAAGTCACCTACACAAGTCCAATGGGTCAACATGGTTCTGTGTGGACTATCGCAGGGTTAAAGAGTCTAAATGCGATGCATACCCGATGCCCCTGGTCGACAAACTCCTGGATCGGCTAGGCACTGCTAGTCTTTATACGACACTGGATTTAACCAAGGGTGAGTGGCAAATTCTCCTGTCTCCAGAGTCCAGGGAAAAAATGGCCTTCTCCAATCTACCAATTTATGACTCTTCCGGGTTGTTTGGAGCCCCGGCCACATTCCAGCGGCTCTTGGACCGAGTTTTGCATTCTTCATATGCTGCTGAATACGGCCGACTCGAAGTGCCAGTTATGCTGCTATAGGCTTAGATTGCCGGGGGACTTAAACCTCTCTCCTCTTTCCTCCTCTTTTCCCTTTCCCTCTCTCTTCCTCTCCATCTGTATCTGGATGCTTTCATGTCCCTTAAATGCATGTTACTAACTCAGCATCCGGGGCATCATCCCCGGAGTTTCTGTGTCTGGCAAGTTGCCAGTATTAAAGGTTACGTCTGGATCATGAATCATGGCTGTGCCTGCTGCCCTGATTCTGCCTGACACCCACGTTTATTTTAATTTTTATTCATTAAATATTTTTTGTAGGCACCGGGAAGCTTATTTAGCCATCCTCCTGGATCCGTCTTTTCATATACGATCACTTCATCATTTCTGTCACATGAATTTTCTATGTTGTATTTTTACTATGTTGTTTATTCTCAACACACAATATCTATTACAGTCTGTCCGTCCTGGGAGAGGATCCTCCTCAGTCTCTCCCTGAAGTTTCTTCCATTTTCCCCCTTTAATTGTGGGGTTTCTTTTGGGGAGTTTTTCCTTGTGCAGTGTGATGGTCTAAGGACAGAGACATTGAGACACATGTGTAATTTGTGATATTTATCAGGTCCCGTCCCATTCGTTAGATGTTTTGTGTTTGTACTTCCTGTTTTATTTTGTTAACTGTATGTTTCCCTCTTGTGTCTGTTGTTTCTAGTTCCGGTCCCCAGCTGTCTCCACTCTGTTCGTTAGTGTCTCCACCTGTGTCTCGTTGTCCCTCCCACTTCCTGGTGTATATAGTCTGTGTGTTGCTTGTCCCTTGTTGCCAGTTCGTCTTTGTACTTTCATGTCAAGAGTTCCAGCATTGTTCCCGTGTTCCCGTGTTCCCGTGTTCCCGTGTTCCCGTGTTCCCGTGTTCCCGTGTTCCCGTGTTCCCGTGTTCCCGTGTTCCCG
>CALSBV010010145.1:795731-808524 GCA_943590825.1 Bovichtus diacanthus
GTTCCCGTGTTCCCGTGTTCCCGTGTTCCCGTGTTCCCGTGTTCCCGATTCCTCAGCTTCCTCGATCCTGTTTCCGTGACCTGACTCCGATTTCGCCTGCTCCCTACCTGTTGTTCTGCTACGCTGAGGACCTATCTGTGCATCGACCTTGTTTCTGTGACCCCTACTCTGCCTTTGGATTTCCCCTGCATGTTTGTTTGTCTACTTTACCCAGTAAAGTACATTACCATCATCATCGTTCTGTCTCAGAGTCGTGCTATTGAGTCCCTCTCTCCGTGTGTACGGGTCGTACCATTACAATATAATATATTTGATTTGATAAATATGTTGGCTACGCCAATTTTAATCCACTAATTCAGTTTATGTCTCTTGATTCAATAGGAAGAAGTGGGTAGCTCCGACTGAGAATTTTTTTCCCAATCTTGCTACGTTTGTACAGTATACTATCACTACTATCCTTTCGCATTAAGAACTGACGCAGTGTGAGAGGTGCAAGCCCATGTAAAACCTTAAAGATGAAGCAAGCATCTGTGAAATGTACTATCAATATTTAAATAAATGTGCTTTTGTTCTATATGGCAATGGTGATAGCCTTTCGGTCAAGTGTTTTTAGTTTGTAAATCATGTTTGCCCATAACCAGCTTGTAAAACGAGATCATACTTCTGCATGAATAAATAGGTTGGCTGCCTTTGTTGTTTGGTGAGGATGGTGAAGATGGTGAGTCGCTGTGGGTTACCATGTAAAAACATACAGACAGTTTGGTTTAGGTCCAGGTGTAAATGAGACTGGTCAATTTTCTCATCTAACTCTCGGCAAGAAAGCGTATTTCCCCAAATGTTGAACTATTCCTAAACCATGCATTAACTTCAAGCTTCCTGACTTGAACACATAAAGCACTGTTTGGTTTCCCCGGACTTTGAGGAAGGCACATTTTTACTGCTTGTGACAAAACTGCTTAGAAAAGATGATGGATGCAGGACAGTTAAAAACACCAAAATTAATTTCCAAGCAAAAATAACATCTCAAATATGCAGAACCACTTGAAACGTCTCAAGAATAGTTAAATGTGATGAATCATGGCAAGGAAAACTCCATTGGAATCTCCATTGGCAATCACTCAAACATCCATCTGTAGGGGGAGCCTTAAAAAGTATACATTCATTCTCTGCAAGGTGGATGGCCGTCCTGAAACATTTCTTCATGTTGTGCTACCTGCTCTAATGTTACTGACACAAGGTCTGCCTCAGTAGTGTTATTCTTGCCCATTCTGCCTCTCTGTCCGTCCCTCCAGCCACATTCCCACTTCCACATTCATTCATTTCTATTCTCAGATTCCTTCAGACTTCTCCACCAGTTCCAGCCGCCTGACTCTCATTCACCTGCTCACCTGTTTTCACTGTTCCCCATTATCCTGACATTACATATACCAGCCCATTTTCTCCAGTCAATTGTGTTTAATGCCTTTGCTTTCAAGCTACCTGAACCTAAACACAAAACCATAACCATGGAATCTGTGCCTAGTGCTTCAGTGTTTTAGGGCACAGGCTTGTTCTAAAGAGAAGACAAGAGACTTATTCTTACATTTTGTTAAATACAGTTGCATAGAAAAAGTTTACTGCCCTTTTAATGGTACTACTCACATTGTTTGTTTTGTCTGCATGAAGATAATATGGCTTTCAATTAATATCTTTTAATAAAAAAAACTGAAGTTAAAGGGAATAATCATGATCTCAATTCTGAGTGAATAAACTCTGATTTAAGATTGGCCCTTAAGTTTAGTGTCGAGAAACCTTCTGTAATATACACAGGACACGCACAATTTAATACATAGGGTTGCCTGAGAGGCATGCACAAGCAGTGCCATGCAGATAATCCAGGGTCTTGTGGCGGATAGCAGGCACCTTGAAATGAGAGTGAATTCCCTTCCACTCAGCACCTTGCAAAATGATCATCTATTTAAAAGTAGTTTTGCAGTATCCAGACTTGTAGGAGACACCGATGCAAAAAAAAAAAAAGTGGTAATAATCAAAAGAGGCAAAACTCTCAAGGACATAAACGGACCACCTAATGTGACCACGCAGGCATGATGGTGAGCAGAAAGCAAGAACTGTCCAATGTGATGATGCCAATACCAGTCCAAACCAACCAGCACTGGAAACTGGTATCAGACTATAGACTTGTTTTTTGTCTTACCCTTCATTCTTACAAGTCTCACAAAGACCTTATTGTGCCTCAGACCTTACAGGGGCTTTGTAAAGCTCCCAGATTCAGGTTTGTGGTCATTTGATTAACTGTAACTATGGTTTGGGAATAATAGGATGGTGATATTATTATCTTTTTTTTTTGCATGGTCAAAAATTCCCTATGCAAACACAAACCAACAATGAATTGATCTCCCTAACAAGGGGCTATGTGCATCAAATGTCTATTCATCCGCTGCTGAAAATAGCCAAGAAAAATGCACAAAGATTTACATCTATAGTAAAAAAAACTCTGAGCTGAGAGCCACACATATGGTTGAGAAGTTAGAAAGCATTGAGAGACAGGATTACATCATCCTGACGCCCTGCATTATAGAAAGGCCCTGTGTTAAAGCCTTCAAGCTATTCACTATTTCAGTTGATTTCATCTGATTTTTTTTTATAAATGACCATAGGGAAAACCTGGGACCATGTAATATTTCAAAATTCTAAGAAAGTGGGAGTAATGGATGGGAGTAATGGGGGGGCCAGCAGCACATTTTTTACCTTTCGTCTCGCACCACCACCGGGGCAAAGTTTTATCTCTGACAAATGCGTTATTCCATGTATATCAATGCATGGTAATGGAGAGCAGAAAGCAAGAACTGGCCAATATGATGATGCCAATACCAGTCATATAATTTGCTTTCAATATGTATCTCATAATCAACTATAATAAGCAGATTGTAACGGAATGCACAGAGCACGTTCATGCTCCAGAGTAGGAAACCTTTGATTTAAATGATCCCATGATCTTTCCCTTGCACCGACCTCTGTACGCATCATATTTGCATTTTCCCTACTTGTAAAGCACAAAAAATATGTACATAGTGCTTCCATATTAAGGGATAAAATGACCACTTGGGCATGAGACTTTTAGCTCTGTGATATATACAGATCTGCATCATATGCCATGCACATTTAGTGTAGTGTACACTGCATTAAAACCCAAATATCAGACAAGATGATATAGAGGGAAGCAGCGGCAGACACATTTTTCACCATTTTCCCATTTCACACACAAACTTTAAATAACAACATTGCAAATATCTTCTTCTTCCATCTTGGTTGATGCTATCATGTTGATGGAATTATTAACCTTTTAAAGGCATGGTAGCACCAAGAGGTGCGGCCAACACATCCTTGCTTTCGTATCTATGTATAGGCCTGCCCTAATTCAGTACATGAGTGCAGATGTGCGGAGTCGCAGTCTTTCCACACACACATACACTTGTACAATCACATTATTCACTGTATGCTCTAAGCTGACACATATTCACATCATGGCGGCCCTTTCTTCCTCTCTCAGCAGAAACATGGCTGGGGGATGAGATGTGAGCGGCGATGATTTCTCTGGCTTGGTTGGTTGCAGCCTCCCCCGCACAGTTAACACCCCAGCCACAGTGGAGGTGGAGCGGGGCCAGATCCCAGCTCAGCACACTGGGCTCTACAAGGCCTGACTGTATCCAGGCACTGAGGATCAATGCATCACTTAAAATAAGCCTTGTTCAAAAGTCGGCCTTTTAAAAATAGCCCTGTATGATGTGTGATTAAAGACACAGGGAATGTAGCTGCATCCACATTTAAAGGTTATTAGGCTCATGTAAGGTTTGGACAATTTGGCACATATTAGGCAGGGACAAAAGCTAATTTATGAATAGCTACTGAGCAGACTCGTGGAGAAATCCTCACAGTGAGAGGCAGCCTTTCCCTGACTGCTTTTGAAAGCAGCTAGAAAGGTCACACTCACATTTGGGTTTAATGTTATCCAGTATGAGCTGTAAACATTCAAATGACATGGGGCTGCATATAGAGATTAGATAGCAACTACAGTTTGCCCAAAACAAACAATTTAGGCCAAACCAAAAAATCTGGAAGATTACATGTGTACACGGAGGAGGGGCCAGCACGGTTCACATCATGGTATTTCTCTGTATAAAGTGCATTTAATAAACCCAACAGGACACTTGACCAGGGGCACGTCTGAGACCAAGGTGTGAGAGCCACGATGTGTTCAGGTAAAGTAGAAGCCCAAAGCTTTCACTGCTTTTTTCTGCATAAATGCTGCAGAGAAACGGCTAGTGTGAGGTGGGTGGATAGTCTGTGGCCTTATTAAATATTTAATTACACATTTAGAGGCTTTTGGCCACGTGCTGAATTAGTCATGTCTAATAATGGTGTGCAATGCAGATGACAGGGCTCTGCAGGCTTCAGAGCCCTGCAGCACAATCTGCTTATCCACGTTACCAAATAGAAAAGAGAAGTTCAATGTGTCCATTTTGGTAATAAGAAACAACCAGAATTGAACGTGAAAGCTTGAAATGCAAAGGTAATATGCGTGTTTGCTGTAAAACTTGGTCACAAAAGAAAATCAATATCAATTTCATCCGTGTGCGTCCAGTACACAGATAGCTCCAGGATGTGTTTAGCCTGTTGGAGCTCAACAGCTGGAGGCAGCAAGAACTGCTAGTCTCACTCTGTAAGAAGCTAACATTGTGCCTCACAACAACTCGAAAGTTTTCATAGTTTCATAATGATATCTTGTTTCCGAGAGAGTCACCAATCCATTAAAGAGTTTTGTCAACCGCAGAGTTAAGACAGTGTTCAAACCTGGCAGTCTATTCAGCCCGGTCTCCTTTTGGAATTAAGTTCACATCGGACTCATCCTGCAGCACACAACTTATGTACAGTGTCAATGTGGGACGAATGGTGATCTTAGTGTAGTGAAGCGGAAAGTCAGGGTGTGAAAGTTGAGATGGTGGTTTTCTTTAATTGTGGCTACAATCACACTCCCAACTTTCATGCTGTCCGAGTCCATGTCTTGTCACAGACTAACGATGGTGGTCTTAGCTTTCCCCCCACTTAAACTGAGGTTTCACAGCAGTCCCACTCTAAATACCTAATGCGTATTTTTCGATTTATTGTTGAATGTCACATTTCACCCATTGATAGAACCACCGCAGGAGACCTCTGCATCATACATGATCAGTCCGTATCATCAATTACTTAATCAATTAATGAGGAAGATTGTCCCTTACACTAGTTAATGGTGTTTGCTTTATGTCCTTTACTTTGTGACACATGTAGCTGATAGCTGTGGGTAGTCTAGTGGTCTAGTAGTCAGGCTTTTAAATAGATCACTGGAAGGTTGTGAGTTCAACACCAGGTTGCCATCATTCACATGATCACAATTTTCCACCAGCATCAGAAACTTGCAGGAGAAAACACAATCACAGTTTTTGCAGTCCCCACATTGTAACTCTACAGCCTCCGAAGCCCAGACGTGTAGTTACATTTTTGTGAAGCGCACATCAGCTAAACCAGCTATGCTGTAACACCCTAACACAGAAATAAAAATACAGTTTTATATGTTATCCTCAAATAACTTCTTCTTGGGAAAACAGCATTGATATGTCATCACCTTCTAAGTTGATATGGTAAGTCTTTTTAAAAAGAGGTGCTTATTTACACATGAAACACTGCCTCTCTTACTGTGTCTGTCTGCTGTTTGCTGATACATTTAGTGGGTTTTAGAGCTTTTTCACTGAAAACAGTGGCCTGCTGCGACCAAAACCCACACTAGAGAGCAGTGAAAGTGAATCAAAACAGTAAAGATGTGGGCTAGACAGATATAGAATAAGCTGACACTCATTATAAAGCTCAGTACAGCGGGGGGTTATGAATTCTCTGAGTGCATGGAACTCTAATAGAGATGAACAGCATTCTTCAAAAACATATTCACTCATTAAGTGTTTTGCTGATGGTGGTGGAGAGCGCTGTCAAATACCTTGCCACAAAAACTCCCTTACCTGACTGTGGTGACTGTGATGGATATAGTATGTGATTCAGATCATTTTCATACTCATCTAACCTTTCAGTGAGCCTGATGATCTGTGTGGAAGCCCGGCTTATCCACATAATTATTCCTGTTTTTCCTTGAATTCATCACCCATCTGTATATCTGTACTTATTGCAGAGAAATCCAGAGATCAACTTCAGCTTTTCATGCTCAGTTCTGATCATAAGGTCCTGATGTGAATTGATGAAAGAAGTGTGACTCCACAGAGGTATTTGCTGCTTGTAATGTTCAGACCAACCTGAGAGGAGGCCCATGGGAAAAAAATGTCATTGTGCCTTGCTCCTCCCGAAAACACACCTTTTGTCTAATGCTTTACATTTGTTGATATTGCGGTAGTCCAAATCCCTAAACCAATAGATATTAATGACATTACATACAACCTATTGACATGCAGTGAACCTGGGGCTTCTGGTGCCTTGGTGGCAATACAGACTTGTTCATAGCTATTCAAAAACACACAACCAAATAAACAAAAACTGAGACTCTCTCAAGCACAGTGTGAAAACAGCCT
Source organism: Bovichtus diacanthus (assembly GCA_943590825.1). Classification (NCBI taxonomy): domain Eukaryota; kingdom Metazoa; phylum Chordata; class Actinopteri; order Perciformes; family Bovichtidae; genus Bovichtus; species Bovichtus diacanthus. The sequence continues at coordinate 802,343 of CALSBV010010145.1, forward strand.
ATGAAATGTGGGACCACATTTATTCACAGAAGCAAAACATTACCGCATCACCACAACGAGGTAATAAAATCATGTCACAACATGAAGCATGTTGGCAATTAAAGCCAATGTGCCCAAAAGTACAACTTAATTTTCCCAGCAAAATAGAAAGACAGGAATGATTTACATCTCAGCTTTTGTACTAGGCTACTTTAAATGATGTTGAATAGCAATACTCATTCATGCCAAGCATTAATGAATTCCTGGAAACGTAGCAATCGTTAATTCCTCCGTGTCAGTGTGAGGCATTAGGAGACGGGGTGTGTGGCAGTGGGGTGTGGAGGTTGGCTGCTAGGGAGGAGATGGGAGTGGCTCAGCTGGAGGCCAGGCAGCTGGATGGAATCAGGTAATTGGTCGCACAATAAAAACACGCCGATGACCTGGTTCTGTCTTGCAGTAGGCTGGGCTCTTGGTGGAAGAGACCGCGTGGACGGAAGGAGACGGAGACCGAGACCGAGACGGGGACGGGGACGGAGACGGAGACGGAGACGGGAAGAACGTCCAAGCCGCCTCTAATAAACTGTCTTCTCTTGTACAGAACGCTCCCTGTCTCGTTTCTCCCCCTGTGGTTTCCCTGTGTGAGCGCATCGGCTCACATATTGGCGCCTGAACAGAGACCATGTCCGAGGCGGGAGTGCCACCGAGTCCGCTGGAGCAGGCACTGCAGCTCCTCGCTGCGATGCAGGAAGGCACGGCCGCCCTACAGCGGCAACAGACCCAGGCTCTCACCGAGATCGTGGTGGCGCAGCGCGAGGACCGTGCTCGCCTGCGGGAGCTGCTGCAGCGACCGGCCACTCGGGAGGGGGAGTTTGTGACAAGCCCCGCCCGACCGCCGCACGTCGACATGCTGAGGATGACCGCCGAGGATGACCCGGAGGCGTACCTGGACATCTTCGAGGGCACGGCGGCAGCGTGCGGGTGGCCGAGGGAGGAGTGGGGGTTGCGGCTGCTACCCCTGCTGTCTGGGGGGGCACAGCTGGCGGCCCACAGTCTGCCGGCGTCCTCTCGACAGACTTATGACCAGCTGAGGAGGGCCATCCTGGACCGGATGGGGGGCACGCCGGAGGGACACCGCCGCCGGTTCCGGGGGCTCCCCTTCGAGGACGCCGGCCGGCCCTTCTCCTACGCGCAGCAGCTCTCCGAGGCGATGAGGCGCTGGCTTCAGCCAGACACCAACGCCGCGAAGGACGTCGCAGAGATGGTGGTGCTGGAGCAGTTTGTCGCCGGGCTGCCCTCCTCCACGGCGAATTGGGTCCAGTGCCACCGACCCACCAGCCTAGAGGCTGCCGTCGTCCTGGCGGAGGACCATCTCTCCCTGCCCCGGCGGAGCGTGAAGGAGGAAGCCGGGGTACCAATCGTCCCAGCGGGCCGGCCGACCCCAACCCCGAGGAGGAGGCTCCCTGCGGGGGCAGCGTCTGCGGGCCCCTGCACGTCCACGGCGCCGCCGGTGCCACGGCAGCAGCCAAACTCCAACCCCCCTAATATCCCTTCTGTCTCTCCACAGGGCCCAGTCGACGGGTCTGGTCCTCGGGCACCCGGAGGGGGTCCTCAAACGCCGGGGCGGGATTGCTGGCGGTGCGGGCGACCCGGCCACTTCCGGCGTGAGTGCCCACTCATGGAGGTCGGACAGTTGGTCCGGGTTGCGGGACCGCCGGACTCCTCCCCCGGTCCGGAGGGGACATACCGCGTACCAGTATGTATACAGGGGGGTATACACCAGGCTCTGGTGGACACTGGTTGTACTCAAACCATGATCCACCAGCGCTTGGTTCGGCCCGGGGCATTGGTGGAGGCATCGTGGGTGAGGGTGAGGTGTGTGCATGGTGATATTCACGAGTACCCGGTGGTGACTATTACCATTTCTTTCAAGGGAAAAAAAACATAGGGTTAAGGCTGGAGTTAGTACTCGCCTTACGCACCCCCTAATTCTGGGAACGAATTGGCCGGGGTTCCATAGGCTAGTGGGGAAGGCTATGGGGGTGCGTTCCCGTGCAGTGGGGGCATGTGAGTTGTGTGAGGTGTTGAGTGGGGAATCGGAGGAGGCGGGGCCCTTCGAGGGGGAGGCTCGGGATGAGGCTTCCCCGTCCCACCCGGTGCGTCCAGTGGAGGACTTCCCCCTCGAACAGTCCCGGGATGAAACCCTCCGTCATGCTTTCGACCAGGTCGTAAGTATTGATGGTTCCCCACTGCACCCGAACGCACCACTCACTCACCCGCACTTCACGGTGATTAGGGACAGGTTGTACCGGGTGAGCCGCGATACACAAACGGGGGAGGAAAACACCCAGTTGTTGGTGCCGAGCAGCCGTCGGGAAATGATTTTCCAGGCGGCTCATCACAACCCCATGTCCGGTCACCTAGGGTATGAAAAGACACTAAACCGGATCATGGCCCGATTTTATTGGCCGGGCATTCGCGCGGACGTGAAGCGGTGGTGTGCGTCCTGCCGCGAATGTCAGCTGGTTAACCCGCCGGCCACCCCAAAAGCGCCGTTGCGCCCGTTGCCATTGATTGAGGTACCATTCGAAAGAATTGGCATGGACCTCATCGGGCCATTAGACCGGAGTGCACGGGGATATCGCTTTGTGTTAGTTCTCGTGGATTACGCAACACGATATCCCGAAGCAGTGCCGCTGCGCACTATCTCGGCTAAAAGCGTGGCGCAGGCACTGTTTCATGTGATCTCCCGAGTTGGGATCCCGAAAGAGATCTTAACTGACCAGGGCACGTCCTTTATGTCACGCACGTTACGCGAACTGTACGCGCTACTGGGCGTCCGCTCCATCCGGACTAGTGTCTATCATCCACAGACAGACGGGCTGGTGGAGCGGTTTAACAAAACGCTTAAGAACATGGTGCGTAAGTTCGTTCACGAGGACAGCCGTAATTGGGATAAATGGTTAGACCCTCTGTTGTTCGCAGTGCGGGAGGTTCCCCAGGCCTCCACGGGATTTTCTCCCTTTGAATTATTGTTTGGCAGGAAACCACGGGGTGTGTTGGACCTGATAAAAGAAAACTGGCAGGAGGGTCCGAGCACCAGCAAAAGCGAAATTCAGTACGTGCTGGACCTGAGAGCAAAACTCCATTCACTGGGTCAGCTATCACGGGAGAATTTGCTCCAGGCTCAGGAGCGTCAGCAGCGCCTGTATAACAGAGGGTCGCGACTGCGTCAATTTACACCGGGAGATAAAGTGCTTGTATTGCTCCCGACCACCAGCTCCAAATTACTCGCAAAGTGGCAAGGGCCCTTTGTGGTCACACGGCGAGTGGGGGACGTCAATTACGAGGTGGCGCGTTCGGACAGGGGGGGCGCGGCACAGATTTACCACCTCAATCTCCTAAAAGAATGGAGGGAGGTGGCGTCTGCCTCTCTGGTTACTACGGTGATGGAGAAAGATGAGTTGGGACCGGAGATAGAAAAGACGGACAAATCAGCCCCGGTCCCTTGTGACAGCCATCTTTCACCGAGTCAGAGGGCAGACGTTGCCGCGTTGCAAAGGCTGTTTGCCGATGTGTTCTCCCCCCTGCCCGGGCGCACCACGCTCGCACACCACCACATAGAGACGCCCCCGGGCGTGACGGTGCGCTCACGGCCCTATCGACTGCCTGAACACAAGAGGAAAATTGTTCAGGCAGAGCTTCAGGCTATGCTGGAGATGGGCGTAATAGAAGAGTCCAACAGTGACTGGTGCTGTCCCGTCGTTCTGGTGCGCAAGGCAGATGGGTCAGTACGGTTCTGTGTGGACTATCGCAGGGTGAATGAGGTGTCCAAATTCGATGCTTACCCGATGCCCCGGGTCGACGAACTCCTGGATCGGCTAGGCACGGCTCGTTTTTATACGACACTGGATTTGACCAAGGGCTACTGGCAGATTCCCCTGTCTCCAGAGTCTAAGGAAAAAACGGCTTTCTCCACCCCGTACGGCTTGTACCAATTCGTGACGCTTCCGTTCGGGTTGTTTGGAGCCCCTGCCACCTTCCAGCGGCTCATGGACCGGGTGCTGCGACCACACTCGGCATATGCTGCTGCCTACCTGGATGACGTCATCATCCACAGCGAGACGTGGGAGCAGCATATGCAGCAGGTGGGGGCAGTGCTCGAGTCCCTGAGGAGAGCGGGGCTCACGGCTAACCCGAGGAAGTGTGCAGTTGGACGGAGGGAGGTACGGTATCTGGGGTACCACTTGGGGGGCGGGCAGGTGCGGCCGCAGCTGGAGAAGACTGCGGCCATTGCCGCCTGTCCGGCTCCTAAGACAAAAAAGGAGGTCAGGAGGTTTATGGGGCTGGCGGGCTATTACCGGCGGTTCATTCCGGGGTTTTCAGAGCTCACCAGCCCCCTGACCGACCTGACCCGAAAGGGTGCCTCAGATCCGGTCCAGTGGACGGAGCAGTGTCAGCGGGCGTTTGAGAGGGTAAAGCAAGCTCTCTGTGGGGAGCCGCTCCTGTTTTCCCCTAACTTTGCTCTCCCGTTTGTTTTACAGACCGACGCCTCGAACAGCGGGCTGGGGGCCGTTTTGTCCCAGGAGGTGGAGGGGGTCGACCGCCCCGTACTGTACATTAGCCGGAAGCTGGCTCAGCGGGAGGTGAACTACAGTACGGTGGAAAAAGAGTGCCTCGCCATACGGTGGGCGGTCGGCGCCCTGCGTTATTATCTCCTGGGACGCTCTTTCACCCTCTGGTCGGACCATGCCCCGCTCCAGTGGCTCCACCGCATGAAGGATGCCAATGCCCGGATCACTCGTTGGTATCTGGCGTTACAGCCGTTCAACTTCAAGGTGATCCACAGGCCGGGTACCCAGATGGTTGTGGCTGACTTTCTCTCGCGTTCGGCGGAGGGGGGGGGGGAGTCAGCTTGCGGCCGGTGGGCTCCCGGCCTGAGTCGGGCGGTGGGGGTATGTGGCAGTGGGGTGTGGAGGTTGGCTGCTAGGGAGGAGATGGGAGTGGCTCAGCTGGAGGCCAGGCAGCTGGATGGAATCAGGTAATTAGTCGCACAATAAAAACACGCCGATGACCTGGTTCTGTCTTGCAGTAGGCTGGGCTCTTGGTGGAAGAGACCGCGTGGACGGAAGGAGACGGAGACCGAGACCACGACGGAGACCACGACGGAGACGGAGACGGAGACGGAGACGGGGACGGGGACGGAGACGGAGACGGAGACGGGAAGAACGTCCAAGCCGCCTCTAATAAACTGTCTTCTCTTGTACAGAACGCTCCCTGTCTCGTTTCTCCCCCTGTGGTTTCCCTGTGTGAGCGCATCGGCTCACAGGGTGTTTCTTTTTAAACGCTCTTTTATTATTTCTGCTGCTAACAGAGTTGCTTTCCCCTCATACTCATCCCTGTGCTCTCCCTGTGCTCTTGGACTCTAGCTGCGTATAATTCCAACACAAAGAGCCTCAGAAAATGCACTCTCAGCTCCTGTAAATGCAATTCATGACGAGGCTGCGCAAGACATTTGATTGTGCCAGGAATTTAATTGCTTCATGGATGCAGCGAAAAGAGGGGCTGTTGGAAAGCATTTCAGGATACATTGTGGTATATTCTTACTTCAAATAGGTTTGCAAACATTGTCAGATATCACAAATCTGAAGAAAAGGTTTGGAGGCATCAACGCTTCAGTCATCCAGTTCCACCCCAGCATGAAATATTTATATATGAAACAGCTTGCTTATACGTACCCCTGACAACACTGTTTGCTAAGTGGTCTTAAGGTGGATTTTTTTGTGTGCGTGTCCTTGTGTCCGCTTGTACATCCCTGTTTGTATTTGATTGAAGTGGAGACAAATATTTGTGTCCGTAGCTACTTTATATCAACTTGCTGGCTCTTTGGGCAGGCTGGTATACTTAATAGAACAGAGCCATCAAGTTGTTCCACCTGTGCATTATCTATAATGACTGTCAACATGAATTTCAACATGTCTGCTGTGAAAAAAGGTCTGTTTTGAGACAAGCATGGACCAATGGGATCTTGCCAGTGAGTGGTTGGATCAATTCCATAAAAACCCTTAGAATTAAAGTTGTATTTGCAGAATGCATATTTCAAGGGACAATAAAAAAAAGCCTCTGATTTGCATGACAGGAAACTGTTTGCAACATCTTCGTACTGGCATAATGCTACAGCGCTTTGCCTTCAAACAGTGGCCCAG
>CALSBV010010145.1:808534-832976 GCA_943590825.1 Bovichtus diacanthus
CTGGGCCACATGGCAGCATGATGTAATACTGATGACTCTTTCCACGGTAATAGATGAGATTCAAATCGCTGCACATTATTTACACTCTATTTATTCCAATATGACATTATGGCTTTAGCGCCTTTTCTAAATAACACTAACCAGTTAAATAAATGTTTGCTGGACACTAGTAGGGAAAATGTAAACTCATGGGCATCAACTGGTTGGTCTAAGTGATAGAAGTCAATACATTTCTTTTTAATATTTATCTACACAGTTATCCCATTTCAACAGAACATTTCCAAACTGAGTGGTTTCTTATGTACACAGTAGAAAAATGCAAAATAAGCGATTTTTATCGACAAAAGCAGTTCAAATAAGGGAGAGGGGAGGAGGCATCAGGCAACATTCAGTCTAAGTCATCTATCCAAACTAGAAAATTATTTTAAAACCTTAAAGATGGTTGACACTAATATACTATTACAATACATATCAGACCAATATTTCAAGTACACACTTTTAAGTAGTGTCTAATGTTTCAGAACATATCAGGGCAATATTTCAGTGCACTACCACTGAAGACAAATATATCAATGGTGGAAATAACTTTTTTAAGGAAAGCTTTTAAGCTTTTTAACTATTATAAATAGAGTGTATTGTTTTTGGAACTTGAACACTGGTACTATATATATATGTATAATATATAATATAATAATATAACCAGCCGTTCCCTTCTATATATATATATATATAGAAGGGAACGGCTGGTTATGTAGGCCAACTGGGATAGGACCCAAATGCAGAGGAGAAAGCAGGATTAATTCAGTGAATTTATTCAGCAGACAGGTAACAGGCAGACAGGAAACATACAGACAGGTAAGAAGCAGACAGGTAAGAAGCAGACAGGTAAGAAGCAGGCAGGTAAGAAGCAGACAGGTAACAAGCATTCAAACAATGACAATCTGACAAGGGAACAAAATAAGTGGACTGGTATGCTGTATGTAATGAGTGACTGATGAGGGAAGTGAGAACAGGTGAGCAGGAGAATAAGGAAGTCTGGAGAAAAATTCAGAGGGCATCTCGTCGACAGGTAGGGGATGGCAAATAATGATTTTAAAGAAGTGGGAATGTGGCTGAAGAGGGGGGACAAAGAGGCAGAATGCGACAAAGCCTCTTGAGGAGCACTTCTGTATACGTAAAAGAAAAGAAAGTAGTGTAAAGCCTTTTTTTGTCTCCAGAGGGAGTTGTGTGAATAAATCTGATAAATCCTCTGATAAATGTCCTCAAGTGATGTCCTTGAATCAGCGTGGGTTGGGTCGGAAGACTACAAGTTTGAAAATTAAACAAATCTGGGGATGTGGAGTTAAAAAGAAGTGAGCTCTGTTTGTGACTCAACTTCAAACTTGGAAGCTGTAAGTTCTGCAATTTGTATGCTGTTTTACTGTTTATTAAGGAGACTGCCTGTTGAGCTACCATATTTGGCTATCATTTCCCTCTCATTCAAAGCTTCTGATTCAGCAGTGGTGCCCAAGTAGTGACTTAATGTAAATGAAGTCATACTAATTAATATAATTAATATTTATATTAAATATAATTATTAATAATGAGGTTCTACTTCATTGTAGTGCCTGTTATTATCAACCCCTATTTATGATTTTATGAATATTCATAGTTTTCTTAATAATAATTATCATTCATATTTGTTAATAACCAGACTTGTTCATTCCAGAGCCCCAACAGATGTAACTAGTGTGTGGCCAGGATTACACGCGGTGACAGTTGCTAACGTTACAGTTATAACTATTACTATTACTTTGATAACTGTTAATGTTAATCAGGTGTCTTGTTCTTTTCACCGCCACAGCCTGATAGTCAGTGTGTTGCATACATACTATACTAGACATAGCTACATGCTAACTGACAAGTACAACTAACAACTCTGTATCTCCTCACAACAAATAATTTCTTCTTCCCTGGGCTCTCTTTCGGTTCCGGTCATTTCTCACAAATGTAACTGTAAAGGCAAGCGTAAAACATAGTGTATGTTTACAGTTCACAAAGATATGCATAAATACTGGGCCAACGTGACAGAGAAATATAAATAGCATTATTTACTGGAGAAAAAAGTCAGGGCGCTCTTTAATCTTGGTTGCCGGTGTTGATAATTTCTCCCCGATTTTGGATTCCTGCTGGAACATGTGTTGTGTGGTGTTTTTGGTTTAGAAACTTTAACTCCAGTTAATAGTCACGGTGCCAAACTCCATCTAGTAGCCACAGTCGGTCTCTCCAGCACCAGTGAGCTGTTGGGAAGCATAAAGTATATCCAGGCTTTGAAGCGGGAGATTGATTGACAGCGTAGACCCGGAAACGCTGACCAATCAGAGCCGACTTGGCTATTTTGGGAGGGCGGCATAAAGAGACAGGCGCTGAACCAGAACTTTCAGACAAAGGGTGAATACAGCTATATTCAAGCAGACAGTATGAGAAGAATAAAGGTTTTTTTTGAACATTGCACCATGTAAAAGTATTCTAGTATAAACACAACATTTCAAAATGTACCTGAAAAGTTGCATAATATGTGACCTTTAAGAACAAATGTGTTGTCAGACTGATGCTTTTTGGCTTGTGGGTCAGGGTCCATTTTTTCTCTCTTTACAAATGTTTTGATTCCCTAGCTAAGGCAGGTCCATGCATCTAGTTGTATTAACCACCATCTGCTTATACTCACTAAATATACACTAAAGGAACAATGACTAATAATGATTGAGAAGGTTATTACTTGGTCAATCTCATAGCTGGCCTTAGGCATATACTAATTGAGCAGCTGCTTAGGGCCTGCCAGTGCCACCACTACTATGAACATAGTAGACATGTGAAGACTTCTGTTCACTTCTTAACAGAATTAATATATTTCTAAATTCCTTCTTTTTTTTTTTTTATGTTTTTATACCCTCAACAAGTTAAGTGGGTATAGCAACGGATGGATTGAACCTCATTTAAATAAAAATAAAACTGAGCTGCTTATTGACATTTCATCACGTTATAATTAACGTTTTGTATTAATTATAATAAATTTTATTCTGTTGGTGCAGTACATAAGAAAGATAACTATCATGATGATAAAGTCATTCATTTTGATATTGTTTTATTTGAAATTGTTCACAAGGCCAGCTGGGCAAAGTGGAACACTGCCCTGAAGCAAGAGGTCCTCAAGTAGTGGAGGTCATTTGGTTCCATTAAAGCACATTATAAGTGTTTTAAATTAAAATAACACATATAATTTTATAAAGGTAGTAAAATGTTAATTGTTAAGGCCCTTAAAGTGGCTCCTGCATTTTTATCCAATCTTGACATCCTATCTTAGAATGGGGCCTTGTGTCAAAATCTAGTTTTACTACCTTTTTCATATCTAGAATTAACTAGAAATATCAATATTTCTATTGACATATATACACACATTCTATATAATTTGTTGGTTGTTATAACCCCCCTATTCACAAACACAGCACTGAGACATGACCTTTAGGTGTCTTTAGAAGTAGATATGGACCTACACATTGGAGAAATTGGCTGATGCTGTCTCTCCTACATAGACTGGTGCATCACTGAGTCAGCTGCATTCCCTGAATGCTTTTCTAACCTGTTAAACATCTTTTTGTAGCTATTTATTTTTATCATTTCCTCTTTGTGTGGTAAATGTAGGTGGTGCCACAGACCTGACACAAAATCCAATTGACGCTGTTTGACTCCAGAAGAGGGGGCTGATGGGTGAATTTTCTATCGAGAGGAACCCCCTCAGCTTTGAACACAGTAAAGGCACAATCTGGCAGGAAATTGGGCGGTTTTGCCTTCAAAATAAAAGCATTCACAAGGGGAAAGCCTCAGTTTACTGAATTTTCTTTTATTATTGTTTTTCAGTACGACTGTGATGTACAACATCATTTCATAAAACGTAGAAGAAATGTTAGTATAAGTAAAATTGTAAGCTTTCATCCACCATAGCTCATAGAGCTGGCCACAGTACGCCTATCTGTATGCTATAAAGATTTGGTGGTTATGAAAAAATAGTTATGATAGGTCTACGGCAAAAAGCTATACATACATATATACATACATACATACATACATATCACAACACTATATTTACTTTACTTGTAAATGTGTTTTTGACTGCATCATGTATCTTCACTTATACACATATATTCTTTTGATTTTCAGAGATTGACAGGCTTTTGTAAATAATAATAAAAGAAAATGTCAAAGTAACGAAAAGAAAAGCAAAAAGTAAATATAATATAATATATATAAAATATATATATATATATATATTTCTCTAAATTTAGTTTTTGTATACATTTGATTCATGGTTGATGTGAAAATATTCTCATTTTAGAGTGTTACTTTAATCAAGAGGTCCTCGAGATAAGCGTTGCAGACCTTCTCCCAATTATGGTTATTATTTTGAAAGATTTAGCTGGAAGTCATTTTGCTTTAACTTGACTCTCTTGACAGTAGAGCGAGCCCAGGGCTTCCAAATAAGGAATCCGGCTGTTGCGCGCGGACACACAGACAGACAACGACGCTCCAGAGCCGCGAGCTGGGAACGGCGGTTCCCGAGATGCGCGCGAGCCCTCTTTGATTTGCCGCTCCGTTAAACCTTACATTCACCTGGAAGACTGTGTAACCTGAAGACGAAGAATTGGAGAATAAGTTTCTGAGACAAATCTCAGACATTTCTGGAATAACAAACACAACAACTAATGTGAAAAGGAGTTTCCCTTAATAAATTAAAGAGGAGCGGAGGACGTTTCATTTTGGAACAATGTAAAAATAGCTGTCGGTGAATACATTCGGGATTTTCTCAACCTGTTTTACGCACTGGGAGCATTACTCGGAATTAACGGACATTCAGAACTCCTCTCTGAGTGCCCCCTCTTTTAACTCTCGATAACGTTCAATTTATTTTGCTCAGTAGAAGACGAAATCATCGTTACATTAAGGCTTTTAGTGGACTTATCCTTGGACTTATCACCAGGCTTTTGGAATTGGTGAATCCCTGCGAAAGCACCGAGCTTTGACCACTGCCAGTATGCATCAAAGGGACTGGTAACTTACTCAAGGTAAATTCTCGTTTTTTGAATGAATCATAGTCACTCTTATTGACCTTTTACCGACAGCACTGCTCACCTTCAAGTTTACTGAGCACACATGCCACACATGGTTTTGTGCTGCTTCTGCGTTTTGTTTTTGTGAGATGCGTGTCGTTGTTTTTTTTTTTGTGTGTGTGTTTTTTGTACTGTTCTTGGGCTGTTTGGGCCAATATTAGGGAAAAGGGGACTAATGACAAGTTTGTTGGCTACATTTTCTGGAGATTTCTATATTCTGGTTGTTGTGGTCGCTCCTTATAATGTGGTGCGTCGACTCAGGTTTGGGAGCAGCACTGAATTGTCGAGTCTCACACACCCAGCGGTGCGTCCACCGGATCCGCACCGCTGGTGGACAGTCGCCGTCGGGCTTCACGGTCAGCTCGTAAGGGTGGAAGGCGGCACGTTTCTCTGGGGAAACCTAAACCTAACCCTAACCCGTTAAAAAAAAAAACATGTATAGCAGCCTAATTTATATATACTCACTCGCGAAGATTAAATATCAGCTTGGACGTTATTAAAGACATCTTTAGCGTGCATAAGCGCAAGTCTTTAAATCGGCACACGATACACACCCAGCAGAATTTATGTCACTATACATATTTAAACTTTTTAAATTGCTTCCTCAGACCCATTTCAGTTTTGATTTCAGTCAAAACGTTCTGTCCTTTATCCTCCATATAGGTGATGTGATTTTAGAAAACAGGCTACCAGCATATATGGAACGCAAAGAATGCCATTTCAAAGCAGTGTGGTTTGCCAGTGAGCAAGCCTGCATTTACAAGCAAGATTTATTTTATTGAGTTTGAGGTCTGGGTTCTCCATCCAAGAGAAAGCTTTGCGCATCCGGACAAAGCTGCTGTGTGACTTGTTGGAGTTTTTCATATATTAACGTACTAAAGTCCTAGATGTTATTTTTAGATTTCTTAGTAAAACTAAGAACAGCCTAACAGGCTGAGTAATGAGTTGTAAGTGTGAAGAGAGACAAAGCTAGAGTAAAAAAAAAAAAAAAAAAACTTGGTTTCCTTCAGCACCTTTTGTGTCCGCATTTTGGCCACACAGCCTTTAACTGTCACCTTGCACACACTTTAAAGCTGGATCTAATTATTAGTCATCTTTAAACAAATCTTCCTGGATAATTTTTTCTACCTGCAGAAATGCATGAAGAATGTGCTTCAACAAGATCTTATTAATAATAATAATAATAATAATAATGATAAAGCAGGGTGAAATTATGCCCAGTCTCATGCTTATGGGAGAAACCAAAAGCACGTAGCTGATTTCTTTGCAGTGGAGTAGGCGCTTTGAGCGTATTGCTGTGGCGCACTTTCAGTCAGTCGGTATCACTCACTGATGGCCAGCAGTCTTATTCGCCAACAAAATGGGGTGTCATTCACTGTCCCCTTCTGGTGCAAGGAGCCTCCCTCAGCTCTCCTCGTGCTGCAAGACTCACTCATGTCCAATGCATGGCATGCTGCATGTTGTGCATACACAAAATTATCAAAATGGGACAGACAGGGTAAGTTGTTGTTTTTGAGAAACTTTTCAAAACAGTATTTTAGTTGGAATTTCTGTTTTAGGCTGAGAGATAATGTATCTACTTTGAGTGTTTTCCTCGTTTGGTTGACAGTATGACAAAATATCCTTCAACTTCAGACAGTTACCAGATCATACTATTGGGGGCGCTATAAAAACACATAATCTCATCCCTGGGATAAGACCTTTAGCTTGTGTGGTGAACTGATTGCTGCGCATTCATAGCAACATAATGTGGGTTTTCTTACAAGGGGACAGAGCTTGAAAGATGCAGAATCATACTGTATATTTTCATGAAAAGGTGTGTATTTCAACAGATGACGACGTGGTCTTTAAAAGTCTGGTGAAAAAAAAGAAAAAGCAAACCAGCCAATTCAGCTTTTCACATTGAATGTGCAGAAGCTTTCGTCGTTGTTACTGTTTCGATGCATGTACGCTTTAATATAGGAAGATTAATACCTGCTTGTTTACATGTTTAATGTAGAAAAAGCACACTTAAGATGCCAAAGTTGACTGATACAGGATGTCATTTTAAAGGCCTATAGCCTACCACTATTTTTAGACTCAAATTAATCGTTGATACACAAATTGTATAAAAGCCTCAGAGAGAAAGTGTAAACTATCACAAGACACTAAAACTACCAGGACTGAGATTAATGCAATTATTTTGAGTTAGCAGCTCTTTAAGCAGTCCAACAGACCTATATATTCAGAGGGAAGGGATACTTTTTAAGGTAAATTTATATTAAAAGTGCCCTTGCTGTTACTGTGTGTCCCTGTGTGTATTATAATGCTATCTACAGTTAAAACCAACCCTTTCTCTCCTTTATTGATGCATCTTTCACTTCTGGGCGTATGTGAAAACTCCATCTCCATGAGAGGGAAGCATGCAGGAGGAGCTGGAGCTTCTGATGTCTACCTTCCCCGAAGTCTGACGGTTGACTGGTTTGAACGTATTTTTGACCCCTCAATAATATTTACGTTTTCAAATCAAGACCCTGCAGACGTCAGTCCCACGTCAACTTTCTATGCATTATATGAAACACATGAAACCACAAAGAAATAGCGAAGCCCCACCCCAACCCTACCACATATATTTATAGTGTTTTCCATGATGTTTGACATTTCACAAGACTCTGAGGAGAGTGAAGTGTACAGGACTTGTCTGCTCTTATGACAGCACAAGCATTTCCTGGGGAAGTGCCAGGTTCAGAATCTGAGACCCACCTCCCTTACTCCCCCCCATAGCCCCCAGGTATGAATATTAGCAGTCAAATGTTTTATCCGCAAGAAAGAGAGCAGATAACATAAATAGACTCAACAGTAGTGCCCTGACAGGCACGGCTGGCTCGGAGTCATAGGGATGAGACAAGCCGGCAACACAACACAGGCCTTTTCAGATCCATTCATGCATGTTTTTTTTAACCTAGATGTCCTCCTTTGTTTCTGCGTCTTACATCCTCCCGCTGCTTCGGAAAATACCCGCGCCGTCAACTCACTCGCCTTTCCTACATCCTCTTATCCTCTGATCACTCTCCTCCAAACAAGGCGGCAGTGTCCAAGGCTGTGTGCTATCAGAGAACCTCATATCTGAATTTGTGACATCAGAGGGATGAAGAGGAGACAGTGAGGGGGGAAACAGAGGGAGTCATTGAAAGAGGAGGGATGAATAGATGGGTGACAGGGAGAAGGGAGACAGCCAGCGGGATGATAGAAGATGGATTAAAGGCGAGATAGAGAGGGACTGTAGACACAGGGCTGTGTGACATACACAGACAGTGCTATTCTGCTGCCCCTGGGCTCCACACATTGCTTTGTGTATGGCATCCACCATGCTTTGGAGTAAACACACAGCAATCAGTCACACATACACTCAGAACATAGGCACTTTAAATGTGAAACATGGCAATATGCCATGTCCTGAAAGTTCCTCATGGCTTCTCGACAGTACTGTGGGGAGAAGATCTTTGCTTGGAGGTTGATCAGATCCTGAAAAACCTTTGGCTCTCCTAATAAGGCACTAAACAAGGAGCTTGGGAAGGTTGCTTGATGAGGCTTGGCCAATGTGTGGCGTGAAGCAGGAGTTTAGGCTGTGACAACCGTAAATCTTTGCCACACAGAGTGTCAATGGCTACATTCACACATCTGCCACGCTCAACCTATGTTGTATTTAGTCATGTCTGTAGCGGCTGTGTAAAACTTAAAGAAATTAATCATCTTTGTTTGAAAAGTCACCGTGCATAATTGTTGATAATGCCCAATTTTGTAATGTCATAGGTAATGTCAAGGACTGTCTTGCAAGTGTGATTGGATCATTTGTTGCCAGGGTGAAACCTGGCAGTTGCCAGGAAGTGAGAAAATATTCATTCCAAACACATCAAATTATATATTTTGCCTCTATTTATTTCTCTGCTTATTCATGAGTGAAATGACAGGAGTCGGAACAGTGGAAGAAAACTGCGATCGCTTAATCATTCCTGTTGCTAAGGTATAAAAGCTGGCTGAGGTGCTACACAGGGCCTTTTGTTTGGAGACACATGTCGAGAGAGCAGCCAAGCATAAACTGAGTTTAGCACTGGCTGGTTGACAAAGGTATTTATAACCATTCAAATACAAATCCTGTGTATATTGAACACTCAAGATCAGACATTATACCATGAAGGCGATCCTCCAGCATCAGCCAACCTTTCTCTCATCCCAAAACTGTGTAGATGTTCCTGTGTTTTGTGAATGTATGTGTTCAAAAATAATTGTATTCTAAAAAATCCAAAACTTTTTTATTGATTGATTGGTTGTTTATTGGTTTCAGAATTTTTCAGCATTTGTAAATGTAAAGACCTAGTGAGTGAGCTGATAGTAAGAACAAAAACTTAAGAAATAAAAAGCTTAGTGTATTTACGGCAGATATAAAGGTGGAGAGTAGTATGATTAGGGCTGTGGTTAGGAAACCATGTGGTGCAGCACTGGTTATTGATTTGTATAAAGTATTTGACACTGTTGTCATGAAGTGGCTTACGGTTCCGACAAAGAAGGGAGGACAGACAACACAACTGGTGTTACATCGGTGGTGTATGTGGGAGCCAGGGTGGGTGAAAACTAAGATATGCTCAAAGAAAAGACCTTACAAAGCAACCAAACCAGGAGACCATGTGCGAGCGGAGAGAGAGTGAGGCCGACTGACCTGTCCCAGCTCTGAAGGCTTGAGAGCTCATCAGGCCAGGTGAGCCGGCTCACTAGTGACCTGCACTGCACTCCTACTACCTGCGAGGGGAGGAGAAAACACAAGCAGTCCGAGCAGACACACAGGCTTCAAAGTATTGAGTTATCTATACAGGCAGCAAGATGTTTAGTTCAATACGTTGCTGATAGATCTCAATGCTGTCAAAACTGATGAAGGTCACCTTCTCTACGCTATCACCAGACAACCATGAATATTGGACAATTGTACTAAACCTCAAATTACTTTCAATGATTTTTACATTTCGTCTGATGGCAATGTTTTAGAAATTCTTGCTTTCTACAAACATTATGCATAACAAATAGTGTATGGTCAAGGCTGGAGTCATGGCAAATAAAATATGGCGAAGGTTTGGAAAACTAACTAACAAGAGAAAGGTTGGCCTGCGGTTAATAGAAAGGGGAATATTACCTTCTCCTTACCCTTACTTTCCGCCTTCCTACTTAAAGGGCAAAGTACTTCCTACATTGGCTCTGAACATAATTTCTAGGTACACTGGAGGAGAGGTGAAATCTTCAGACACATTTTTTGGCACAGTGCTCTGGGATTTGACATCGGTAGCATATTTACGACACTTTGCATTGATTTGTATCCTGTGGTTGGATGGATCTCTTTATGCAGAGATCAATTCACTGCATGACGTTTATTTATAGGGGCCACCCTGAGGTGGTCCCCATCTTACTTATGAGTCTTTATGGCTCTAGTCTGTAGGCATCAGTATGGTTTAAGGTCAGAAGACCGTTTTTTTTTTTTTTTACTACAACGGGTAAGAAGTATACAGGTATGCTGTTGCCTGGAAATACTTAGAAAAAGACTCAAAATCAAAAGGACAGAGTAACTCAGGATTAATGAAATTATAGCGCTCTTGTTGAAGAGTGAATAATGGGCCTTGAAGTCTACCTTATACTATTTCTATTAAATAGTTTTGCGTAATGCTGTATATTATAGGGTTTTGTCCATTCTGGAATTGTGTGCTTTACGTTGCTGTCTTGGGCAGGTCTCACCTCTAAATGAGGTTGGAATCTCAGGGGATATGTTCATGGCTTCAGGCTTTACTCTCTTTAAACATTTAACTAGTTCCGGAAATAACCTTACTCTGAGGCAAAGGTGGAGCCTTTAGGTGACTTTCAGTATCTGACTTGCAGGCCAAAAATATATGCTGTTCATAAATAGTGGAGCCCTTTCGGAAAGAGTGTAATTCTTTTCACAGGTCTAGAGAGCCTTTCCCTATGTTACTGTGGTAGTGGAGTCAGACCAATTACAGTCATTTTAGTCTTATTAAAAGTCAAATGTGCTATATTTTGGGTCAGTTTTCACCTTTGATTTGATGGATTTGATGCCATTTGACTAACTATATATGCAATACAAATATGTTACATTTAGGTTCAATGTGTAAGACATGCAAGAATTTAAACTTAAACATTAAAACAATGAACTAACATCATCAGCAGAATGTGAAGAGGCAACAGTGTTGACGTTATGTCAAAGACGTCTGTGTGTTGTGTTGCAGAGATATCTACTGAAGTTAGCATGCTAACAGCTAGCTGCTTCGTCCAGTGTGTAATACCACTTGTTCCTCTAGAGGTGATAGTGAGTGTAGCTGCAGTCTGCCTCAGTACAGAGGGAGAAGAAGTCCAGCTGCCTCACTGACTCAGTTGTTAATATAACAGCTGTGTTCTGTTTTATACTTTGCTGATTGGATTACATTCAAAGTGTCAGAAACAAGAAAACGACCCAAACCCTCTCCTCGTCCTCACAGCTGCCAGGAGGCTGTTTCTTTGAGTGTGTATCTGTCTTCAGCCCCGTGAGACGCCGTAGCGTCAGTTAGCAGTTAGCTTGAGTTCAGCCTCAGCAACAGGGAGCTGCAGACTCCCTGGTGCTGCTGTTACACGGGTCCAGCAGCCCGCTGTGACTGCAGGGCTGCTTCTGGTTCTGGCTGAGCTCCACCGGGCAGACAAGACGAATATGTGGGTCGTTTTCTAGTTTCTGCCACTTTGGATTTAGTCCGATAAACAAACTAACATAACGTTACACGGACTACAGCCCCGGTTAACATTAGTGATCAGTAAACACAGATGGATCAGCCCCACGTGAAGATTATAAATTAGCAGTGTTTTTTAATCGGCTCTCGCAGTTTCAGCAGTTTGGTCGAATTTTTTATTCTTGCCCTGCTGACTGACTGACAGGCATTACACAGGAGTAAATACACAATATAGAGAATCATTTAGAATGCAATAACTATGCCAAACTACTACAACTAAAATAAGAGGTGAGATGAAATACTGCCCCCTATTTCTTTGTAGGTGGCTCAGTATCCCTTTCAGGCATGAAATAATATTCTGATATTACGTCTGATTTTATTGGCAAACATATCAGTAAAGGTGTCTGGCTGTAGAAGCACATATTGGTGTAGCCCTTGTACACTTACAGTTAGTACATGTTAGGATCTGAGCTGCGTCACTGTGAGCCGAGGTCTTCAATTAGCAGGGTTCTCTTGCCTATTTGCTATTTTTATCTTCATGTTAGCAAGTGTGAGAGAGAAGCAGAGGAAACACCTTCACACCTCAGTCTGTTCCTCTGGAATCCTCGAATGACGAAAAGACACAGCAGCCAATGGATTAAACCGTGTAGTCTGCATGTCTGTATATGCACATACACATACAGTATAATGCAAAATATGAAAGAGAACAGATCAAAGATTATTTAACACCTTATATGTGACAAATGTGTCTGCTGAAGTCACTGGATGTCATAGCTTGATTTGAACTAGTGGAGCTTTACTTCCAGAACACTTATTCCACATTATCATCATGGCTCTGTCCTTATTATTTTCTATTAATATAGGCATAATTGTATTTTTTTAATTGATTTACACATTCTGAAATTCAAGTCCACATAGAGACGTTTCACACATTCCCAAATATAACTATACACATAGTGATTGAGATATAGTTTCAGAACTCTATGCACATATTTGCAGATAATATAGCTATAATATCTTTTTTCAGTTTTACAGTTTTGTCTTGCTTTTATTCTTTAATATAAACTTAACTTGTTAGTAGTTTGATTTAAAACTCCAAAAATACACATAACAGCATTTTTCACAGGTGACACCTGGAGGAGGGATTGTACTCACAGGTTTCTGTTTGCACTGAGACTTTGTGAAAGACATGAGGATCAGATGACACCAACTGTCTGCTTTATCTATACTATCACACCAGTATCAAGTTAGAGGCAGTGTTTCTCAGTACCTGTGCTGCGGAAAAATCACACAAATGAAATCCCTGTACTGCTTAATTGAAAATAATGACAGACCATTGGTAAAAAAAATCCACATTTCAGACCTTTTATAAAATGTCAGTCCCTCTTCGTTTTTTTTTTTCTGGTCATTTGCAGTTTCTTGTGAAAAGCTTTATCTAAAAATAACTGCTACTGGCAAAAAGCTTCATATATTACCCTGAAGCTACATTCAAAGGATTCACAATTACTGAACACTTTGGTTGACTAAAATCTCAAAAGAAGCCCAACTCCTCTTTACAACCATGCCAGCTCCTTCACTCTGCTGCGAGTTGAAGAAATGCCACAGAAATGAGTCACATGCATGTAGGCATGTTCATGGCATTTCCCCCACGCACATACTGTACACAGACACCTCGCTTGAGAAATCACATCATCACTTGAGATGGTTCACTCTGCTTCCTCCACAGCTTTCTCAGTGGTGTCGTGACCCTCTTTCTGGCTGAAAATATGAGTTCTTGTTAACACATTATGCTGTAATTTCTTGCACTTTTTTAAAAAAAAAACACTCCTGGCACTTCATTGATTAATTCTTTAAATATTCATAGCTCCATGCATAGTCTAATAAGAAATTTCAGAAGAATTTAGTTTGATAAATCATCTCAGCAGTTGAGTTTGTTTTGCCACAGTTAAAATGATAACCATATGTGCATCACACTGCACATAGGCAGATGCATGCTGCCTCATTTTGACATCAGTTTGATTGAAAGCAGACAGCCCTGCTGCTCTTTTCAGAATATCTCAATAAAGCAGACACAGGTACTTTCATGGGGTGAAATGATCTTTTCTTTATCCTCTGTGATGAGACCGAGGGAAATCTTTGTTCTGGAGTGGCTAGATAATCATCCGTAGCTGAGTCCTGATTTCCATCTCTATTCAACTCTCCCCTGGAAGCTCTATAAGCAGCCATCAACACTGGAACTAATCAGGGTTATTACTACTCTCCCCACTGAACGGCACACTTCTCCAGATGTGGGGTCGGCTTCACTGCTGTTGTTCTTCATGTTGATGTTGAACAGGTTGGATTTATCTCTGTTTGTTGATGCATTGGCCTGATACAGGAATCTAATTACACACAAAGGTGGACCGCTAATTCTTAGCACAATTTTGGAAATTTTTTATCTCAATTCTTATCAACAGATGTTTGATGAGAGAGTTCATTACAGTGTCATTTCACCTGCAGTAAAGCCTGCCTCGCCCTGCCTTTAGGAGCTGCTAAGCCTCCTATGGACTTTTAAAACAGAGAAGAAAATTAAAATAAGTAAAGAACAAACTGCTGCCATTTGACGTTTTTCTTACTAGTGCTATTTAATTCCACATACATTAAATGCCAACACTTGTCAATAGGCTTTGCCTCAAATGATGACTCTCCTTTTCAATTCACACGTGTTTCCATCCCATTATGATAACAATGTGACATATTTGTAATTTGGCAGAGGGAACCAAATGACACACCACATGCAAAAGGAAACCCCATCCACTGTAGTTCAGAGCAGTCCAAGTCCATTCTCATGTCTGTCAAAGTACATCTCAAGTTGAGTTCAAGTCCTTCAGGGCAAGGCAAATAAAGTCTCAATCAGTCAAGGCAAGTTTAAGTCAAGTCTTAAGTCTGCCAACAGATGTCTCAAGTTCAGTCTTAAATCCTTTAGGAAGTTTAAGTCAAGACTCAAGGCTCAAGATTTCAAGTCAATTCTCAAGTCTTTTAGAGTGCATTTCAAGTCAATTCTCAAGTCTTTTAGAGTGAATTTCAAGTTAAGTCTCATCTTAGTCAAGAACCTGAGAGTAGTCACATCTCAAGTCCAAGTCTCAAGTCTACAGCTCTCATTGAGACTAAACTCCATATGGTTGCTGTTGTCAGGCTATAACTACAAGTGCCATCTTTTAAAAGAGATGATCCACAGCTCATGACTGATGGTGGAGTGATAAAGTTTCAACTCTGTGAAGCTGCAGATCTCCTGTAATATCTATTGCTGGCCATGCTCAATGTGCTTCTCCCTTAACAGATGTTTGCCAGGGCGTAGGTGTCACTGTCACTGTCATAAAAAGCTTGGGATTCCTCCAAACTGAGGTCCATATATCCAGAACACATCTGGTGGCAATTTGTCTTCTGTTAGTTATAAACGTCTTGGTAAACTTTTTGTCTCCCCAAAAAAGAAAACATGTGGCCCTGAAGTGCTGACTTTCCAATCTGCCGTTATCAGCTGTGTTGTACTACAGCTCTGCTGAAGTGAAGAGTTTATTTGTGACCCCTCCATGTTCCACCTCATTACATCTACAATGTTTTCTCCACTAAGAGGACATTGCAGCTGGATACTGAGCTCGACATATTTTGTCTACTTGAGCACTTGTTCATTTTCTGTCATGCTCTTTCATGTGGAGCTAATGGTGGACAAAGAAAGTAGAAAAGAGAAAAAAAACAGCAAGTGCAGTTTGAGAGATCATTTTGCTCTCCTCTGGACGTCACCCAAATACTTGTCCACTCTTATTTAATTTTTTTCATTTACATTCCTGTATTGTACTTCCTCCTCTTATTTCTTTTCTTCTACATCAACTTCTCCTTACAAATATCTCATCTCCCTTCCTCTCTCCTCGTCTTCTCCTGTCTTCCTAAATCTCTGCTCTCCTTTGTCTCACTGCTTTGCCCTCAGATCCATCCAGCTCTCCCTCTCGTTCACTCTTTAATCATCTCTCCTCTCATGTGATCTCTTCTCAAATTCTGTCTTCTGTGCCCTTTTCTTCGACGTTCCAACGTTTTAACGCCACTCTCGGCCGTCCTCTCCTGCCCTTTCATCCTCTCCGCTCCTCTCCTGTGTGTGATGGATGGTGTGGGTCAGTGTGCAGCCTCTGACAGTGATAGCCTCTGTCACTGTTCAGAGTCTGTGGCTGTTAGCGTTATCTCTCTCCCCCTCCCTGGCTTTATCGGCAGTCTACTCAGGTCATTGACTCAAGTCTGCAGGAGTGGGTGAAGAGTTTTTTTGCTTCTGGCTCACTCTCGTCGTGAAGCAACAGGGGACTTGATACTGATGGAGGATACAGCCAGCGGTTTTGAAGTTGAGTTGAACATTTTCCCAGAACCGCTTACATAAAACTATAAGCCCAATAGTATCCAAAGGCAGCAAAAGATCCATGCGTTAAAGAAATAAATGTTCAGGTTGTCCACTGACTCCCTATGACTGGCCTTGATATCTTACTGCCACCGTTGTGTAAGTGTATTAGCGAATGGCAAAAATTGTAAAGCTCTTTGGATGAAAGCACCATATGAATGCAGTCCAGTTTGATTAATACATCCAAAGGTTGTAAACAGGTAATTCTCTTCTTAAAGCAAATGTTAGGATTTGGCTCATCAAGATAAACAGCTGCTGGCGCAAGTTCTGCTGTCTGCTGCCATTAAAGCATTGTAGAAGAACAAGACGCAACAAGATAACGTTATCAAATCAGATCCTGTCAAACCTCAAATGATGGAAAACCGTGTAGAAAATGAGCAATGAGAATGTGCATACAACCAGGTGGATGTAATCATACTCACTGTTCACTTTCCAAAGTAGTCTACAGATTGGATTTGCCATTGTGGTTGGTGGATGACTTGGCATTGCTGCAAATGTTGAGCAAGTTCCATTTTTTGCCAGAATTCTCTGCAATGGCACCCCAAGCCTAAACTCAGTCAGACATGTAAGATGCGTAGTTGTAAGACTTGGTACTTCTCTAAACATGGCCTGAAGTGACAAACGTTGTATTATGTTGTAATTGTATCCACATGTTGCTGTAATGCACATAAACTATAGTATGCAAGTAATTTCAAAGTAGTCTAATAGTCACAGTCTGCTATGGAGTGTACAGGTCACATTGACTTTGCCTCAGCATCTTTCTTCTAGGCAGGGTGAGGCCAGATGTTTTTCATGTTTGCCAGCCGGCAGGGAATGTGGAGTGACACTGGAAAGTGATAAAATAGTGTTTAAAATGTAATTGATAAATTAGCTCTTGAATTTCAGCTTGTTTTGATGAAGACATGTATGATTGGATTTATTTGAAAAACATAATTGGTTATTTTTGGCTACTTGGGGGCAGCAGAACTGTAAACATAACACTGACATATTATTACTTTGTAAGGTTCATATAGGAAAGATGTTTTTCTCTGAAAACAGCTGTCTGCTGCTGCCGAAAAAGAGAAAACTAAAAACAATGAGCTCAAAGAGGCTAAAAAGCACTGTAGGGCTAAGAGGAGTTCTAGAGATGGTTCTCTGTGGAGCATGCTGAGTGCCAACATACTGTAAGCTATGCCTTGCAACATTCATCACAGTTTCTTTCTGATTACCATTAGCACATGCTTGTTTAGCATGCCCACTGATTGGCTAGTCATTCTGTTTCAACAGACACATTAGCACCTTTTACCTGTAAAAGCCAAATGCAATCCAATTTTAAAGGTAAAAGGTGCTAATGTGTCTGTTGAGAGAAGCTTTGTTTTTGATACTGTCAATGTTTCGAAGGTAATGTTGACACAGTGTCCACATGCTGTTACTCTCGACTAACATCAGGTCTGGTAGCTCCCCAGGCAGCACAGAAACACAAGTTTCGATGCTCTGACTTTCTGTAGAGCAGAATATCAGGCTGCCAATCAGAAGCCTGTTTGATACAAAGCCATTGTTTTGCTTTGGCTCAGGGTCAAAGAGAGAGCAGTGGAGAAAAACTGACAACAGGCAAATACCAAATCAAGTGTCACTTATCCCACCTCCCCCTCCCTGTTGCCTAATGAAACTAAACGTGTTGTAAGTGATTGTGGCTGTTGGCCTTTAATTCACTCTCTCTACCATCTGCCCTTTCTGGAACCTCTGAAAGCTGTTCTGGAAGAACAGATTAGATTTGTTGTTGATGAAGTTTGAGTTGCTGCAGCTGGCACTGTTTTCATAGTCTGTTCGGCCACTGCTCATGCTAACTATCCAAGTCTTCTATTTCTGCCAAAGAAATGGGAAACACGTCACGCTTCACTTGCTGTGCACCCAATGATTTTTCTTGGTAAACACCTCACAAGAACTGTTTTCACAACACCAAATGTTAAAACTTTTATGAACTAGCTAAACTTTTATTTCCAGCAGTATGAGAGCAGATAAACAGACATTAATTTAAATGAAAATGCCACAGCCCATTACTTTAATGTAGGGTTACACAGTGGAAATAAAATGTGGATAAAAATATCGGTTTTATAAGAACGCAGAAAAGAAAGTTTGGCAGAGGCAATAGAGATGAAGCTTACTGTAGAGAAATGATTGTGACTAAAGGAGGGGGGCTGGTAGCTGCCATAGGCTCAGTCTACAGTGATGAAGAAGGCCTGTCAATGAGTGTAATCAGCCATGTACACTGGCCAGCCACCAGGAACACACACACTCATTCTATCTCTCAAAGAAACACAGCACACACACAAAAGCCCCTTCATTTCTCACACAACTTTCAGCATTTCATTAAAGATATTCAGCCTTGTAATGAAGGGATGTCACATACTCGGTTTTCTACAGTAACGCAGGTACCGTAGGTACCATAAGTATAGTAGGTACCATAAGTACCGTAGGTACCATAAGTATAGGTACCATAAGTACAGCAGGTACCATAAGTACCGTAGGGTTGGAGACTAACAGAGTCCACCTCTCTCTCTCTTTTGTTCCACCAAACACTCACTCCTCACACAGTACCCAGACACTTGACTTTTTTTGATTATTTATTCTGTAAAGTACTATCGACGCGTCCAGGAGATGCAGCCTACTTTTTCCTGATAAGACAATAAACAAGTCCATGTTCAAATCAGCAGGAGAGCTTGTTAAAGTAAAGTTAGCTGTTAGCAATTGCTAAACATAAAGTCTCTAAAAAAAAGGTTAAATTATTTGTATTTTGTATATATTTATTTAGTTTGTTTTTTCAAACATACCGAGAACAAATGTAATTTCCCCAATTTCAAAGGTTTCATCAAACTGTCAGCCAATTTCTTTGTTTTTGGTGGCTTAAAAGAAGTGACATTTATACATATTGTATCTAAAAATACTGAAGCCCATTCCTGGGAAGAATATTGAGCACATGAACACAGTGTCCAACATATCTTCATACCTAAATAGACCAGGTCCATTGCCAATGACTCCTAAAATGACATATGATCGCTGGAGAGGAATAGCAGTTTAAACATGGTTAACGTTGTGAATTGAAACTAGACTACTGAGGTTTAGGCAACAGAATAACTTGGTTAGGTTCCGGAAGAGATCATGGTTTGGGTTTAAATAAGTGCTTTTGTTTCATAACAGGTTACATATGTAAGTTTAACACCTTATGTGATGTTAGTTAAGTACGTTAACTTACAAATGTTAGTTGAAATAACTCATTGAATTACATTGACTTTTGTCGCTTGTCATACTACGTCACCTGACTTCAGTAAGTCGTTGTTTCAGTTAGTTGATTGATAAAAAAGAAAAGAACAACACTCTTGATTATTACATTCATGGTTTAAGACATTTTTTACTTTAGAATCTCTGAACTTGTATTGGACATTTTTATTAAAATTTTAAAACTAAACAATGCATTAATATTAAAAATACTTGATGGATTGATCAACAACCTTGAAGATAGTAGTAAAACAAAACCTCAAGAGACACTCACTAGGCTTTTTAAGAGCTTTCAACTGCATCTCACATTTTTCATTAGTTACTGAGCTATCGTGGAGATGGCTCAGTTGCAAAAGCTTGTAATATACTGTATATATATATATATATATGTGTGTATATATATATAAAATCTTTAATAATTTTACACGCATCATTTGCATCAAACGTTTTATTTATTGACTCCCGTTTAGGTATATAATGAGTCAAAGCGGCCAGTTGGGTAAATTACAACACTTTAACTCAAAGGAAAGCCTGGAATGCATCAAACCTCAGATTTAATCACTGATGTAGAGCAGCATAAAAATCTGAGGGTGGATTTTTCTTTTAATGCCATTTCATAGATCATTGTCTTTCTCTCGCTGTCAGTCTTAATCCTTACATGGCAAGTTGTAAAAAACAGTGTGAATGGCAAAATATGCATATTTGCTTTAGGACAGGTTTGGTTAAATAAGTCAGAGAGAGTAATGAGCACTTGGCTCCAGAGGAGTGAAACGCTCACAGGTTGTGTGTGAGTTGTGTATGTACAGTATATCTGGCCAAAGGCTCCATATGGAGAGGGGGATATCATAAATCCATTACTCAGGGAGGTAGGGAGGTGCTGTGTGGGCTCCATGGCCCTTTCCCTAAGGGAATGATTGTAGATGAACCACGTTAACAGTGGCTGGCATTGGGTAATTGTGCCCTAAAGCCACATCATGTTTTTTCACTTCTGCATTGAGGAATCTCACCAACACCCCACAGGCGTTGAAAATGAGTGTGGCATAGCAACTGCAGAGAGATAGATAGAGGGAAGAGAGAAAGAGATTGCAAAGATAGAAAAGAAAGACATACTGAGAATCTTATGTCATGTCAGGTTTACAGTGAAACTTAGCTGCCAACTGAGAAAAAACATTAATTTCAGCCCCTATTGGTCATTAGAAGTAGGACATGGGGGATTGTTGCACTCTTCTGGCTGCTGTTTGGCATTATGAACTGTGTAAACACAGACAAAGGGTGCAATATCCCCTGAGGACACACTTTTCCCCCCGCACTTTTCAAAATACCCCATGCACTTTTTTTTTTTCCGTTTTAACAGTTACAGCGTCATCTTACTGTCTAGCTGCCATACATATTAATACAGCAAGTGTGTTTGGCCTTATTTTTCACCCTGAGTTTGACTCCTCCTAACCCTCTGAATGGTGGAGCATGTTGGGCCTGTACACATTCTCAGAACAAGCTCTGCAGACAACCACTACCCTCCCACCTCAGGAAAAAAACAAGTTTCATCTTTAATCTTTAATATAAATAAATAGTTGTGTTTGTTTTCGAAAGGCTCAGTCATTTCCTTTAAAACAGCTGGTCACTAGTTTGCTCAAACAGGAGGAAATAGTGTATTTGTTGGGGACTTTTTTCAGCGGCGGATTAATCCAGAGTTGGTGGTATAGCGAGTATTTGGAGCAGCAGGATGGTTTCTGTGGGAGTGATTCAAAGCTAAATGAATGATGTCACTCAGCGCAACAGTGAGGCTCATTGATGTGTTTATAAGAGTTATTGAAAAACAATAGAGCTCTATGGCATAGAGGAAGAAGATATATCGGAATTTGATACAGACAATACTTGTTAGTATATACTTTCATTGTTGGTATTGTTCTGCACATGGGATTTGTTGGTAATAAGGCCTTTTTTTTTATCAATTGAACTAAATACAATTGTGCCACTGCAGTGCAATAATACTATAGAAATCTATATTTTTCCATTTTCTTGTTAAAGACCAATTGCATTATAATATGTTATTGGTTGGGTTTGACTAAATGTATGTAAATAAATTGGATTGACAAACTCTAAACCTTCACTATAATGGCAGCAAAGGCACTGATGGTTGACCAAGGAAATTAAACAAATACAAAAATAAAAAGACTGCATCAACACACAGGATGAGAGCTTTATTTGCTGTAGTTTGTCTTCAAGTCGCAGCGATGAGATGACATCCCTATTTTCCTTTTCTGCACATATGGCAAACTACAAAGGCACACACACACACACACACACACACACACACACATCAAATCCATCCATTTCATTTATTCTTTTGTGCGTATGCGAGCCGTTTGAATCCACAGGTGCCAGCCATAAATTTCCCCCATTGATTTGTAGTATATATGGATTTTATTCCCCGCCCTAAAGCCCCAGACAAAAATAAGCTTTGTTTAGCGGCTCATGCACTTGTAAATCTCTCTGTGACATTTTGATAGTGGGTGACACACTGGGGAAAGAGCAAATATCATTAGAATGGGACAGGATTAAAATATGTCACTCAATGAGTCTATTATCGACAAAACCAGCGTAAGACGCTCGGAGCCAGCACTGATTTGAAGCGCGGACAGAAGAGCGATGGGAGACGGAGAACGGAAAGGATGAAGTTTTAGGTAAAGAGAAGGGGGCGCTCGGGGGGGCGGGCCTGTCAGTCAGGATGTCCCTGGTAAACAGAGTGGTAAATATTTCAGCCGTCACGACCGGGTGTAGGCAGCTGGTCCCTTTGCATGGAAATGAGAGGAAAAGAGGAGAGCCCATCTCAATGGAGCCCTTCAACCCTGGGAAACCTCCACACACACACACTCACACACAGCTGAGTGACGAGCACAGGACAGTGCAGGTCTGTACTGCCTCGCTGGCTTCTGTCTTTATCTCAGAGTCAGACTCCACCGCAGCTCTGCATCAAACCTCTAAAACGATATTTTCAGCTCAGTTAATGCAGCTGTGGTGTCTAAGCCTGAAATACACAGAGTGGTTTCACAAGTCCGAATTTACGTCCGGAACCAAGTAGGAAGTAAATCCTCATGTTTCTGTTGGTTCGAGAACATGGAAGACAAAACTTAATGCAATGGAAAAAAACTTGGAGTTGAGTTGTTCCTTCAAAATTTCATTGTCACTATAAATGCATAAAAATTACATTACATGATCGCAAATAGGGCAGCAACATGAGATGCCATAGTTAGATACAGTTAGATTTAGTGGCCCTGTTAAAATCATTACGATCCAACCTCTAACAACTCAACATCCTCTTGTTGCCAACATTAGGTAGAAATTGGAGTTGCACCACTGCAGAAAACTGGAATGGAACATAAATACACGTCAAATGTAATCCCCAGCTCTCATTGGTCCCGTGCTAAATGTATATGTGAGCAGATGCGCTCACACAGGGAAACTGCGGAGGGAGAAATTAGACCAGGGAGCGTTCTTGGAGAGCGGGAAACAGTTTTATTAGAGGAGGCTCGGTCTTTCTCTCCGTCTCCGTCTCCGTCTCCGCCTTTGCCTTCGCCTTCGGGTCCTTCCTTCCGCTCAGTCTCTCCACCATGAACCCAGCCTACTGCAAGACAGAACCAGGTCATCGGCGTGCTTTTATTGTGCGACTGATTACCTGATTCCATCCAGCTGCCTGGCCTCCAGCTGAGCCACTCCCATCTCCTCCCCAGCAGCCAACCCCGCCTCCACACCCCACTGCCACAGTATACAAAAAGCATTTTTCACTTTAGAATTAGAGGTTGGACCCAGAGTGTAACAACTATTAAAGATATTGCAGTAATACATGAACTGAGGAGGGAGAGAGAGAGGGATGTAAAGACATTTACGAAAAAGTGAAAACCAGTACTACTCAGCTGTTTGGGGATCACACAGCCTTAAGCAGCGATTGCACTAATCAGCCATGGAGGTGGTAACTCAGCTGGTACCTTAAACCACATGTTTGTGTGTGCGCATGATGGCGTATCACGCATTCCTTCTGAGTGTGGGTTGTGCATGTTCTTAGAAATCAATGCTGTGATTGCGGGATGCAAATCAGCATATTAACAGAGGGAGCAGTGTATCAGGATGTAAAGTGAGTAGCAGGCTGAACAAAAATCATGTTTAGCTATGTTCTCTCGTGCAAAAAAATGTTCGAAAGGTAGATTTATTGATTATAAATTATTATTATATAGATTATTATTATTATTGATTTATTATCCAGGTGCAAAGTGTGCAGGCATGTATGTTTACAATGCTGCTGACATCCTTGTCTCCATGCAAATGTTAACAAAAGCAAGTATATTGAGTCTCAGGATCACCATTGTGCATTGTGCAGTCTTCCCCAGCGATCAACAGTAACATGTTTTGGATACAGTCCCCGTCAGACCTGGGGTACAGAAGAGGCTTTAGGGGGGCAGCTGAGTTAGAGCTTTACCCTTCCGCTATAACAAGTATTTGCAGGATGAACATACTGCACTGTAGCTGGCGCCACTAAGTAAACGTACAGATGCTGTGCCGGCGTAGGAGATTGTTGTTTTCCCCAGCTTTGTTCCTTTAGTTTGTTTTTCCGGTGGTATATGAACCTGGTTTTAACCTCAGCAGCAGCCAGCCTCGTCAGTGCACTGCAAGTCTCCCCACCAGATCATTGATGATCAATGGAGCTCTTTTCTAAAGCACCACTACACCGACTGCTTGTTTGCTTGGTTTTCTGTGTTTGTTCTTACAGTAATAACCTGGATTCAGAGTCCTTATCGCTGTGCTCGAGCAGAGCAGGTTAATGTTGTTCCTCTCTGAACTCACACGCACACACACACACACACACACACACACACACACACACACACACACAC
>CALSBV010010145.1:832986-868023 GCA_943590825.1 Bovichtus diacanthus
ACACACACACACACACACACACACACACACACACACACACACACACAGATGCTTAACTGGAGATCTTTGGTGCATGACAGTGTAATAATAATAAGTAATAAGCTCGTATGTCGATCTCATATGTCGATCTCGTATAACTCTTGTAAGAAGGGTAATAAATGTTTTCGTTGGCCATCATCTACAGTTAGCCATGAGATTATTTACTTGCTAATACTTCAAACAGCATGAGCAATCAAACTGTTAAGTTAAATAAATCCACTTTACCCACATCCTTAAAACCTCCTTGAATATACTAGATATATATATACATATATATACTATATATATGTATAGTATATACATATATATATATATACAGTATACATATGTATATATATATAAATTACTGTTGTGTCTACAATCAGAAAAAATGCTTATAGAACGTAACATTTTAGGCAAGAAGTTGCTCTGACAGATATTTTATAGTTACGGTAATTATTTATTTTGAAGTTACATTTTTGGTGCAGTAGTACAAGTTAGTGGAAAGGGTGAGACAATAAGTGTAGTAAGTCACAAGGCAAACTTGTGTGTGCGCGCGTGTGTGTGTGTGTGTGCGTGTGTGTGTTTGTGTGTGTGTGTGTGTACATGGCTACTAAACAAGTGCAGTCACGAAACCTGATTTCAAGCCCGTGTAGTTTCTTTCATCGTGATGTTGTGATGATGATGAAGGAATCTCTGCTGACACTGGCTCCGTTGCATATAAAAGGTTTATTACAAGTAGCACAGCATCAAACACCAAAAACAGGCGATGTGAGGATCCCAAGCCAAAATTAATCCTTCTCCCTTTACATCACTCTGTCCCTGTTATTTATAGGGCACAGAGACCACCTCACCCCCTAGCAGGTCATCAGAGGTCAATGTATTTCACAGGTTATTGAGTAAAAACAGATGTCCTAATCCCTAGTGTGTAGCGGATGTTATACACCACACCCGTTTACGAGCTGCAGACAGACAGGCGTGTGACAGGCTTCCTCCACCGTCTAACAGTGAATTACAGTGATTCTGTGAAATCTGATTTCAGTGCTTGGAAGTGTGTGAGTGAGTGTCTTCATGCTCAACACAGTTTTGCTCTCACGAGCCTTTCATACACTGTGAATCCCACACTGTGCTGATTCCACCATTAGTCCATCTCAAACTCTCACTGGCTTTTTTTTTCCTCTTTGTTACAGAGACTTACAGTTAAGGTTTTTTTTTAAGGCCTGTGCTTTTGGAAAGATATTGTTGATATTTCAAAGGTTTTGCAATTATTAAAATGCATCTAATTATAATTTATTTTAAATATCAATTCCAGTGTCTTTTCACAACTTAGTTGGTAATTCTGCTTTAACCACTGCACATAAAAAAATATTCATACAGTATTTATACACTTTAAAATGCATAATATTTACCACTTACAACTAAAATATGTAACCTATCAAACTGAAATACATTTTTTTAAACTGCATATTGCTTTTAGTGATCGCAGAGCAGCCTTCAGATAGAAAACCCTCTCACTGTAAAACCTGATGAGTTAGTTCAACTCAAACTGTGTGAGGAAACCGATTGCCTTAAACCATTTAAGTTTAACAGCTCAAACAATATAAGCATGAACAACTTGTTTGATTTGAGTACAAGTAACTCATGTATTTATTGTTGAAGTAGCTTGGGTAAATAAAGTGAATAGTACCTAATCCATTCAGTTAATAGAACTTAAGTCTATTACGTATTTTTCACTCAAATGTTTAATTTCTCCATGTTTATTAAAAATGCATTACTTGAAATTATCTGAATTAAGTAAGACTTACTGAAATTAAAATATTATGAATCTAATTCTCACATAAAAATAAGAAACACAATTTAAAATCCATGTTAATTTCATGTGGTAGTGCATAAAGTGAGAAGATGCCACAACAATGGTATATGTTGGAAAAACTATGATGTATAAGACTCACACAAAGATAATAAACAACACACAAAGTCCACCTTGTTTTCACGTGGTAATGCAAAAACAATGCAGACACGCAATGTATTAAAAACGAATACATTTGGTCCATTTCGAGGTATTTGCACAATACACATTTTAACACAATAATCAATTCTGAAAGCAGGTTTTTGGCATGCAATAATTTTAGGAAAAGCGCTGACTCAACCAGCTCATCTCACAAGGCCTGTAACTTAGGTTTGAGCTGCTTTCTCTTTCTATCAAGGTTTAAGAGGACAACAGGGAGGAATTTAAAGAAGCCACTTAGCTTCTCAGGATAGCTCAAATGGAGAGCGTAGATCAGTACGAACAAAATCACCAGGGGATCTATCCATGATCTGTGAGACATTACAACCTGATCGTCGAGGACCATTGACACATGATGAGCTCCAAAGGGAGCGCCTGCAGGCACCTCTTCTTCATGGACCACCGGAGCCACTGCTCCCTCCTGAGTTGCCTGCAACTCATCCTGAAAAAAGGGAATACATGTTCAGTGTGTGCAGTTGTAAAAATCATCAAGCTAATAAAAAAGGCTAATAATGTCAAATAAAACATCAATATTTTTACATGGAAGTAGAAGCAATGTCAAAAAAGGCAAATGTGTAAGCTTAAGGAAAGAGACACAGTATTAGTTCAGTAATGTGGTGTCTTACTGTACTAACATCTTATGACAAACTAAAAGTACATCATTATTTATGGGCATTATTACCCTCAATTTGTCCTTCCATATAATCTGTGGAGAGTTCTAGCTCGGGTCTTCACTTGTTACCAATGCTTGGCTCACAATATCTGATAAAGTCATCAGTCTACAGATACGTTTTCGAACTGCATCAAAACGTAATCAAGGATTACAGATCTTTTAAAACCCCTTTGATATTTGTGAGGATCTGGACTTAATATGAAGCTTTCTGAGTTCAGAAGAGCAAAAACTAATTACACAATGACTGTCAAATCAGCAGGTCTATAATGCGTAGTGATTTTATAACCTTTTAATTTATGTTCCAAATTTGGGAGCAGGTAATCTGTAAAATTTGTCTCGATGTACGTGATTAGACATGATTTTTAAGCATATTTAAAAAAAATTGTGTAACCTGAACACCACTTAAAGGGTAGCCTTTAAAACATCTTAACCAACCTTTATACAAGACTCACATGCCATATGTTCAGAAAAAAGAGCTGTTGGTGTGTATATCCATTCCTCCTGTTCATACTGGCTGTGATAAAATGGCTTCATAACACAACTTAAATTCAGCTGGAGTTAATTAGAGGCTCCAACAGTCTACATGCAAGTTACACTGTTGAAGTGGATATCTTGCATCTTGCAACATCTTGTTGCTGTTTTTAGTACAGAATGTCTTGTCCTTCATGTCACATGTAGGGTAATTTTCGGTACAAAACACTGACAACAAAGCTACAAGTGGCTGCCAGGATGAAATGAATCATGAAATTAAAACACATGATTAGATATTACAATACATGCTCTTCATTTGTAATATAGTTTTATAACTTGGTACCATTTGATAAAACCATATTATATATATAATTGATTTAAAAGTTTTCTATAAATTATATGGTGTTTACGAAACAAAACACCGCCAGCCTTGATGAAGAACAATCCACAATACTAGATGGCTTAATCACAATACAAAACTCTAGATATAGAGTATAGAGAATAAGACTAACTTATTTACACCTTTGTCACTCCTGTTGTTCACTTCAGAATGAGCAAAAGATTGTTCTCCTCACCATTCAGTTAAGCAATGTGGGACACAGCCTTATCAAATTTGACTTGACACTTCCTTGACCTAAATAAAAATGATCATTAAGTAGAAGAACGTAGCATCGTTAAATCTAAATCTCTGTAGCACTTCAAAGCAAACATCAAATAACGTAGAGACCTGCTCGAAAGGCAGTTTCTAAATTTGATGTTCATAAGGGGAATTATCTTTACTAAATAGATGGAGGTGAGGAAATGGCAAAAGGACAATACAAAATACCTTGCACGTTTTAAAGAGCCCTGACGAGTCCTCCTTTAAGTACACCGGCTGCTGTTCTCACTGCAGTGATGCTGTTCTTGTCCTGTTGTACAAACAACATATGCATAAGGGGATGGGAGGGTCTCCTGGTCACATTCAACATCAAAGTAATACAATAATGTTTTGAAAATGTTTCACCTGTTCCTCAAATGCAATCAAAATTCTTCTCAGTAAAAAGTTCCTTCTTCTTTTTGTGGCGCTTCAGCAGCTGAGGTGTGTATTTGTCTAGTGCAGCAAAGAAGGAACATGGTAGAATTTGATTGGGGATCTTACATTAATTTCAATTTACATTTCAACAGGATCTGTACACAACTGAGTTCTTACGTACACATTACACGTTAAGTTATGTAAACTTACTTCCTTGATTAAGATGTGCTGTTTTACAGTGTAAAGTGGTCCTGCACTTTTTTTTATAAACTGTTAGTTCGTGGATATTTTTCTATTTTTTTAGCTTCCAGAGCAGGGCCTCAACCCTAGCGTCAGAATATAATAATATTTAATGATTCTGCAAAAAAAATAAAAGTCCCGTGCCAATGTTTTTAAAATGATTTATGTTATGCAATATCTGCACATGGCTAGGTTAGGGCTATGGTTAAAGGAATATTTTGGTTAATGCTGTTAAAACTATGATGATAGATATAGATCATAATTATGGTTTAATAAGACCAATGGCCCTCTTTTAATTTTGCCAGTGTGACCAGTGCAGAGTAGCAGGTCTTTGGTGGAGGGACTGGGTTGGCATCTGCTATTTTGGCTCACATGTGTAACAGCATGAATCACAAAAGTGCCGGTGAAGGTGATTGTAGATCAATAGTGTGGTGATTAATGAATACACTCATGGCTTTGAAAGAGCTGAGCCAATCACAATGAAGTATGACGACAACAGCCTCACAAGAGAAGAATCGGCTTCTCCACAAAATCCTGTCGTTGGTACTGTACAGAGCAGCGGATCGTGAACGCACGGCACCAAAAACCTGAAGTTCTGTTGTGTGTAATGGCACTGTGCTCTGAAGCGACACTTTGTAAATCAGAGGCTGCAGATTCATCAACATACCGTATGTGTCCTGCTGCCTTCAGACTGCTGCAGGGATTTAATGAACTGAAGGAGAAACTTCTCATAAAGCAACTGTGGACAACAGCAGAGATACTGCATCCAGACAACAACACGTGATGTAAAGAAATGACTAAAGGCTCCATAAACAAATAGTTTCAGCACAACAGTACCTTTAAAATAAATAATAATAAAATACAGTGATGATCATGAATTTTAATTTAAATCTTCAGAAATGCATTAGTTCCATTCATAGTGTTGTGGTGTTGTTGAGCAGTCGTCAGGATTGTAGAAGCGCCTGTGTGACTCTTTATCAGACTGTGAGCTCATGTGTGGATGTCGTGTCACCACGTCATCCTCTAAGGTCATTTTCACAAATGGCTATGATACTGAGTCATTGCTGCCCTTTTGTATGTGTATGGGTGAGTGTGTGTGTGTGTGTTATGCACACCCACGAACAACATTGCATTGGATGTGTCAATATGTTTCTTCTTCTACTCACGCATACACATTGTTTAGGATGTCTATGAATGGATGTGTGTTTTTGTGTGCATGTGTTTGTCATTGTGCATATGTTTTGCATTGGGTAGTGATTAATATGCAATCGGCACAAACAGGTTCATCGTGTTATTCTACTCCCATACATCGTTAATGACGGTGTAATGGATAGAATCATTTTCATGCTGCTCCTCCACTCGGCAGCACTTAACCTGCAGCTGATCAGGAATCTGCTCTATTGATGTGCAAGACACACATCGCCCATGACAACGTACGAGGTGGTTGTAAAACTGAATGGCTTTTCAATTGAATTAGAAAAGCTGAATGGAAAAAGCAAATGTTTCTAAAATGTATTAAAGGATTTTAGGTGAGGTGGAGTTTTATTTATTTTTAAATTTTTTTGGGGGGCGGGGGGGTTAGAAATTAAAAATTCAAACAGGCAGGCAGTCAAAGCTCCATCTCTCCCATAGATCATTTCAGGTGACTGCCCATCGCAACATTTCCAATAATTTGATGGGCATGGAATTAATTCCACTGATTGAATCGTACAAACAATGAGCAACTGCATCAAAAATGTGGTTAATTTATACAGCAGCCTGGAAACAGGCGTAAAGCTCTATCATTAGCTCCTGCTTTGCAGATAGGTTCATTAATAAAACGTTTTCTCATTAAGTTGACAAAAACTAATCTGGTAGGCAGCTGTTGCAATAAGTAGTTATGATGTCCTCTGTGGGCAGGACCCCTTGGCCAGAAGTCGGGTCAGCAGGAGAATTAACTCCCATGCCTGGCTGTCTACTGTTTTTAGTTTGTTTGGTTTTAGTTTGCCCTAAGGTAATTTTCTCTGCTAGTTAATTCAAATGAACCCATTTTAATCACTGCTGTGTCACCTTGCCTCCTTTGTTTAACCTTGAGCCAGATTGCAACATAGTATGAAAAATTAATAGCATTTTAAGGGGACGTGTTTGAGATTCTACCATTGGTGGAACTCTATATAAGGGATGAGCAGCACTCTTCCACAAAATACATATTCCCATATTTAGTGTACAGTTGATGGTGATGAAGAACATTGTCTGACACATCGCTCTAAAGTCTCATATACAGTAGGTGTACCGTTGGGTTGAGATCTGGTGACTAGGCGGGCGACAGCATATGATTCATATAATTTTCATAATCAAACCATTCATAACCGTGAGACCTGTAAACATCTGTATTCATTGTGTTTCTCCACTCATTTACTCAGGTTTTGCCTTTATTCTGCCACCTGTATGTGTTTTTATCCCCATACATACTGTATGTCTTTCATAGAGATTTATAGACAAGACTAATACATCCTTTAGTGAAGTGTGATGGGGACTTGCATTATATATACATTTCAGGCTGTGTCAGGTTTAATATAATGGATTACGGGAGCAGGCTAGTTAGAAAAACAGATCTGTGCAGAGCTCTAATACAAATCAATCTTAACACATTCTTCAAATACCATTTCATCTTTCCATGTGGATCCATATTTTTAACATTAGAAGAAGGAATGAAGAAACTGTCTATCTGATGCAAGCACATTGAATTCACATTTTGTAGACTTTGAAAGGTTTGCGTTCAATATATTTTACAGTTGGATGGAACGGAGCTGTTGCATATAAGGTCCTCTTTCAGTTTTAATCCCCTCTCCTTTGTACAAACACATAGCTTTTCTGATTAGCTCATTTTCATCTGAATGTGATCTGGCTTGATTTGATTTGCTATCCAGAGCAATTGTCTTTCATATTAATGCGATTATGTCTTAGAACAAAGCGGCCATTATACAGAGACTTATGGCGCTAGTGGAAAAAAAGGACCATCACATTGCCATCAGTAACATCCCTACTAAGAGATATGGGTATTAGGAGGAAGAGATAACACACACACACACACACTCACACACACACACACACACTCTCTTACACACACACACACAGGCACATGCATCATGACGCTAATCTTGCTTTGCTTTTTCTTCTGGCTGTGGGCAGAACACGGTGCAGCCACGAGTGTTAGAAGTGAGAATCCCAACAAAGGCCGAGGATCTGTTTGTCATTATCAACCCATTAATGTGTTTGTTAAACCACTTGTCCTGTTTGCTCCATATGCGGCGAAGACTGTAATCTGAAGTTACACATATCATAAATTCTCATCTTGGTGGAATCCAATTAAGACTGTATTTAACTCTGGATCAACTTCAACGCAGCTGTCGCTTGTGTATGGAATCATGTCTCCCTGTCTCTCTGTTTCTTCTTTCATTCAGTGCAGCTGGAGGCGCTCCGCTCCTGCAGTATACACAGTCCGTACAGTAAAGCTAATAATACACATGTTCAATTACACTCATGGTGCTTTACTGGCTCAAGTGTTAAAGTGCCGTAAACAATGTTGACGTCTGTTCGCTGTTTGCTGTATGCACCCCGCACTGTGGGCTTTGACTGATACACACGTACAGCAGAGCAATTGTTCTGCTCCACGAGCAGGCCGCCATGACAACGACAGTGTCCGTCTGTCAGTTGCTCTGTCTGTCCAACATGACTCCAGCCTACTTTCCAGATTCAAGGATTCCTAATGTCTTTGGTAACCACTTTGTAGGTTCATCAGGTCAACACAGGAGTAATCTCAGTCTAACTGGCAGATTGCCATGCCGTGTATTGAACAAAGAGGATGACTCCTTTTCATTTTGACACCATATTCAGGGCCAACATATCAACCCAATGGACAGATTTTAGGGGAACATTTGGTGAGCATATTCTTGGATTTTATTTCATATTTGTATTATTATTATATTAATTTATATTTGCATTGAGCAAATGGATTAGTTTTTACCATTTTAAGCATTTTAATATTAAATATATAAGTATGAAATTAATAGCAGAAATGTGTCTTTGTCCGTATTTTGTTTCCTAATAGGCATCGTCTCTGCCATTTAATCCGACTCCAGCTTCTTTCCAATAAATGGGTGTAAAGAGGGCACAGAAGACACTCTCAGCCACTCTGTTCCTCTCTTTGAAGGACTAACAATGGGTCCAATTAGGTGTTTGCTTTTCAGATTTAGTTGTTGAGTAACAGTCTTTTATAGTTTGAGTCAAAGCTTAGTGCAGCAAGATAGACAACAACATTGTTAGTGTGTAAGCTAAAGTCCTCAGTCTCTATGACCCGTCCCATGTAAGTAATCACCAGCTGCCACTGATTTGCATGAATGTGTATAGTGTATGTACTGTATATTATAAAACCAGAAAATTATATCAGACTTAAGATTGTGCCAACTGAAATGAAAGTTGCTCAGCCAGCCAACATCAAAAACATTTA
The DNA here is from genome assembly GCA_943590825.1 of Bovichtus diacanthus. Taxonomy (NCBI): domain Eukaryota; kingdom Metazoa; phylum Chordata; class Actinopteri; order Perciformes; family Bovichtidae; genus Bovichtus; species Bovichtus diacanthus. The sequence continues at coordinate 841,898 of CALSBV010010145.1, forward strand.
TCTGTTATCATTTAAAGTGTCCAATTAACAGCTGTACAGTTATGTGGAAATGATTTGTAGGCAATAGTGGACTTTTCTTTTTTTTTATGTTGATAACTTTACTGTGTTTTTCAATAGAAGTTACAGTGTTTTACATACATTATTAATAAAATATGAGAAATACAACAAAAGATTATAAAACAGTATGTGTAATCTACCCTGATCTCCTCTGGCCGGTCATTCCACACCTGAGGGACCCCAACGCAAAATGTCCAGTCACCTTTAGTCTGCAGGTCTCACTGAGGATCTCAGGTTGCATTCAGGCTCGTCGGAGGTCAGGAGATCTGCCATGTTAATGTATAATAGTGTGGCTTTCTCACTGCTGGTTCACCTTTTGCGGTTGGCATCTTGTTTTAACTGGTTGTCTTCTTCCTCTTATTGTTTTATTGTTTGCTTGCACTACACATTTGTGTCACTTGCATGGGTTTGTGTACACGCACATACTTGCATAATCTAAGAACCAAACATTGCTCCATAGTGTCAGTAGTGGTCTACAACTGCTTTGGGATGTGTGGCCTTTTTTTTTTCCTTCAGTCCAACACTTTCATATTATGGACAATGATAAGAATGTAATAAGAATGATGTTTTAGTGGAGTTATTGCCTCCTTAGTGCAAGTCAAGACATTGCAGATTTTTGGACAGTAAAGTGAATTTCTCCCACACGACGATGGTAGTATTCGAAAACAGAATGAGTATTTTCAGCTGTACATGGCTTTAATTCTTTAGTTTTTTTTTTTTACAATCCATTACTGTTTATTGCTTTATTCTGAGTCAGTTCTCATCAATTAAACATTCCCCACTTTCACTGTAAGACTTCCCGTTGAGCTCTGTTGGATCTGTAATGAAACTTTAAATCTGTATAATGGTGAGCAAGGTTTGTGTGTGTGTATGTGTGTGTGTGTGTGTTTGTGTGTTTCTGGTCTTCCCTGTGCTTATTAGAAAGACTTTGACATTTACCACCGTAAACACATTCATCATTAATTTTGGAGCATTGCGAGACGTCTCAGGTTTTGTTGTTGCAGCCATCAGGGTGCATCTGTACAGAAACAGCAGCAGTTTGTCGAGGAAAGAACCTGCCGCGTTTCATCCAGCTTGTTTCTCCATTAACCCGCCTAGCTCAGGTCAATTGAGGATTCTATTCATGTATTCTGAAAGAGGAGAAAATGGGTGGTACTGGGTGGAATGAACACAGTTGTCATGCAAGAGGAATGCGCTATGCAGGATTACACTAAATTCAGAGTAAAGTGAATTTAGTGTAATTTTGACAAACCCCAAAGGAATAATCCATGTGAAAATCTATGTTTAATTATCAAACACTTACCTGTTTTCTCTGCAGCATAGACTACTTCTATGTCAGCTATCACCTCCTCATATCTCTGTAGCTGCATTTAAAGTATCATATATTGGTATTATTGGCAAACTGAACATTTCCAATGTTGTTTTTGTTGCTGTAACTCAGGGTTTGACATCAGAATCCATTGTTACCTGTTGAGAATCCAAAAATCCTTCAGAAAAGAGCAAACTACCAATTTTTCGGCCACCTTCTCAGAGGTATTGTGTACACATCTAAGTGCCACAATGCTTTAGAAACAGCACTGTTGGAAAATGGTCAAAGTATGGTAACTATGTGAGTTTTTTTATATAATGTTTCCACTCGTCTAAAATTGACAGCTTTCACAAGGACACGTTTTGACCCTTGATCAGTCTGCATTCTATTCTTCGAATGAAATGGAGACTGGCAGACCCATGGACCATAGCTGAATACCAAATTCCTTCTCAGTCCCTCTGCCCGTCTTTCTGACTGCCTCCACATTAATCTAATTGAGACAAAATGCCTAAACTTGTTTTAAGAAATGCATTTGTCAGCCAAACAATACTACACTTTTATTTGACATCAATTTACTTTTACACAATTTAAGAAATTTATATATCATGGAAGTATTCATTGAGTTTTTGTAGAAGTGCTACATGTTACCAAAACTGTATAGTTTTACGAAAGTTAGAACATTTTTTCTGTGAATTTTTGCCCTCAACCACATGCTAAATTGGACACATCCGTATGCATTAATTCATATGTAGAAATATGACACGTATGCACATCAGATTGCTGTAAAGATTGCACAGTTCCTACCAAAAGGAACTAGACCAGTATTTTGTTTTTAGTAGTAAGTGAGTAAGTTAGTGAATTAGGCACCTTAATAGCCAATGGGATGAATGATTACCTGAAGCGCTTGTTCGTATTCGTCAAGGTTGCCACACCAGATAATTCAACAGAAGGTTCAGTGTCAGAGCAGTAGCGTCTTTGTGTATCCAGAAAAGCGATATACACATTAAATGTATTCGCTGTTGTTTTGATAAACTGCCTCAGTATTGTCCTCAACACTAGATGTCTGTACATGTCCATGAGCTCAGTCACTGTCTTAAGTAAGAGACACACCTGAATGTAACCTTCACAATTACATTACATACAGGAATCAAATCACTTACCAGGAATAAGAGCCTCTTGCTGCAAAAATACTTAATGTTATGAAATCATCTGCGCTCTTCATCTCCTAAATTAAAAAGTTATACAATAAGCACATATTTCCTATATTAATGAATCTCACACTCTCACAAAGGTAGATAGAGATGATCTCATTTAATCCTCATTTAAACACTGCAGTATTCCCACAGTCTAAGGTTAGTACTGTTTGTACGTCTTGTAGAGAATAAAATAATGGTGGTCATATGTTCATTGTGGAGACGAGTGATTGACTGGAACATACTGTATCTGGTTTCAAACAAAAAGGTAATCGCATCCTTTTCCATCATCTTTTTCCCCCATTTCTGATTGCTCACCCGAGCACCTTCTTATGCATGGACCGAATAGCCTCCATGATGAATTTCTCACAAACTGCTGTAACTGATGTCTCTGCCAAATTATTTTGTCTGTGAAGGATTTTGATGACGCTGAGGTGCAATTTTACACAATTTGTACTTCAGAGAAGAGGGAATCCGTCTGCGTCTCGCAGCCCCGTGGCTTTTCGCCTTGTAGTTTATACAGCAGAGTGTGGCAGCAGGTCCCTGTGTTACTCTGCTAATCAGCCTGTAATCCCTGGGCTGCTGATGTGAGAAGTGATGCTCCGTGTGACTCTATCATTTTCTCATCAGTGCTTTCTTTGTCTGTGTCTCTATCTCTCTCTCCCTCTACATCTCTGTCATTGGGACTGTTGCTTCTCTGTGATTGGGCCATTGTTCTGACTCGCTCACAGAGCCAGCCTGTTGGGCATGTTTACATGGATTCATGCTTCTAGGCTGCTGGCTAATGCAACACCTTTGTTCTTTTAATTGCTTGCTGTTCCAGCCACAGGCTGAAAGGAATGAATAATTACACAGCTACAGAATACTACAATTTCCACTCAGTGAAGAACTTCCTCATTCTGAATATGAATGTGCCCAGGCAGCCCGGTATATGAACAGCAGCTCCATATACAACTATCTAAAAAATGCTATCCGTATAATCGTAATATCAATACATTGAAAACACAATGATTTGGTAAAGCAAACAGGACCATCACGAAGAGAATTGGCAGCTTCCACACTAAATTAAATTGTTTGTCACCAGGTCAGATTGGTGGGAGTAACAGGCTGATGACAAAGAACAAAGATCCCGTAACATCACCATACAACATTGTTGTAAGGCTAACACCTTACTATTTGCACATCCAGCACACAAACTCTGCTCTCATTGACTTTGTTTCCCGGCAGCAGCAGCTGTTTTCATTGTAAACGCTCTAGTAAAGCCACTGTACACTATGCAACCACAACAAAGTCAGCATCATCTTCTGGAGCGCAACATTTTTCTCAGGACTTGCTGGAGACCAGCAACCAGAAACACAACTCCAAATGAATGATCATGTTCCTCTGTGTGTGCTGGAAAACCAAAACAATGAACTAAAGGAGACCAAAAAACTGTATAGGCAAGAGGAACTGTTGATGTATATCTGGGAGATCATCACATTGCTCAAAGCTCTTTCATCCATTGTTAATATAACATATATTCATAAGTGCAGCTTAAGATATGGTTATTTCAAATCGACCCATATATATTCTGAGCGGGAAGTTTTATAGTTGAAAAATCTACTTGCCATGCTCTCTGGTGGACAAACTGTGGAATGGCGAGACTGTTCCTAAATGACCACAAACATATCTTTGGCATTGCTGTACTGCAATTGCTTCTTGCAGTATGTGTTGGCATACAGCCGCATAGATACAAACCATGTACACATATATTGTGGTGGTTTGTAGCATTATTCAAAGGGAAGATTGACCAATTTAACCATTCATTGGCAGAACGTCTCAGCTTGTCTTCTGTGCCTCTTTAGGGGCTTTGTCAAATGTGAGAAAATTACATAATTCGGGCTATTTTCTCACATTCTCACATATAAGATCGGGCCGGGTGAAAGCTTGTGTTACAAACTGGGATGTGGAGTTGTAATGGAATGGCTATTTTTCAGTCAGGGAGGGTCTAACGAATGATGCTATCAGGCTGTATTTCTACTAGGGACTAAAAGTAAGGATTTGAATTTAAAACAATATATTTAAGATATAAAACAAGGACTCATGTATGCCATGCTCATTGCCACCCTTAAAGTATGTGCTTCACCCTGAAGAGCCTAGAACCACCAGCACTCAGTGTCGTTGTGTGAGCTGAGAACCTGCCACCCTCGGTGCCTGATGGCCGTTCAAAAACCACAATACAACATATAACAGCAGAGATTCAAAGAGTTGCATTGATTAATTGACAGGAGACATCAAGTATCATTCTCCTGTACAGATTTCATTTCAGCAGACTGCCACTGTCAGTTCTGGCTCACATCTCTTCTTTCACTGCCATATCTGATTCTCCCCTGCTGCAGAGTAGATTAAAGTGTGTTAATAGCTGCTCTAGCATCTGTTAGCATCTGAAACACGATAGATTGATGGAGGACTGTGTGTGTGTGTGTGTTACAGGGTTGTAGGTAAGGAGGTGTTTGGTGTTAGTAATGAGGGGAGGCTTGACATAAACAGGAAGCTCCAATAGAGTGCTGCATGTTGGGGGATCGGACTCCCTCTCAGCAGGTTAGGAGGAGGAGGATGTGTGTGTGTGTGTGTGTAGGGGGGGTGGCGTGTCTGGAGATAAACGAGGCAGGGTTGTCAATAAAGAGCGGCTCTTTATCCTCTGTTATAGCTCTATTCATTTCATTAGTGTCACGCTTGTCTGGTGAAAGAGGCCAAGGTAGTTTTCCCTGGACACTTTTTGGTTTGAGGGGAAGTCAGAGAGCTGCCAGGACAAGGCAGGACAAGGCAGAATGAAACGTGAGGCGGACTGAGATACAATGAGACAGGAGGAATTACTGTACCCGAAGAAAAGCCTTTTGGTGGTAGGTGATATTAGATACAGGGACTTTGCCATGGCTTAGGGCTTTGAGAATTGACACCCCTGAGTTAAACCAGGGGTTATTTCATCCTCACAAAGGGGCTGTTCCGTTGTTGTAAGGCAGCTTTTTACTGCATTCCCCTAAGGAAGACTGCAGAGCCAGCTGGACTCTGGAGGCAGGTCAGCAACTATCAGAGGCAGACACTTTCAGCCCCAAATATCAATTCAATAGCACATATAAGTCACACTCTTGCTTGATTCAAAGTATTTCTGGTGTACTCCACTTAAAATGGTTTGGCCTGTTTGAAGCTGATGTACTTGCCAGATTATTGCTGTTCGGAGCTGTATCCTCACAATTGTTTGCACTTATTCTAAGTGCAGCTAAATGAAATGTATTGTAATGTAACTCCAAAATTTGGGAATTGAAAGTGTGACTTTTTTTAACCATTCACTCAGTGCTTTCTAAAAAATCTTATGCTTTCTTGATTTTTTTTTTAAATATACAGATTGTGGGCATTGTGACTCAACCGTCTTCTTCTGACCCCAAATTATACTTTCCAATGGCCTGGAAATGTTTTTTTTGTTGTGCTGTCGAATCTTCTATTTATCTTCTATTTATTAAGAGATGTTTGGTATGTTTTGGAATTAATTGTTGAATAGTTGTGACTTACAATATAAATTAACATCTGACAAAATAAAGACCGAAAAACTATGTATAATCTTTAAATGTTTCCCAAATAAAACCTTGTATTTATTTTCTCTTCTGATTTGAGGGTTGTGAGGTTTTTGAGCTGTTTGAAGTATACTGACATAACTTTTAACAAAAAAAAAAAAAAAAAGCTCTTGTTGACAAGGCCAGATGCACAGTTTGATTAAAGTTTGCGTTATTACGTTTGTTTGGAAAGGAAACTTCATTCTGTAGAGATGAAACATTGCACTTTCCCCTAAAGGCCTGCTTTAGAAGGATGTTCTGTTAGATGGTGTTTTATTGGTTGTGAGGACTTACGGTATCTTTAACTTCATCCTATCCCCACAACACACGCTACACACATACCAATTATTTCAGACTCTCTTTTTGTCAGGCCCACGGATCATTATGATTGATCAGTGGGAGGCTTCACGATGCTGGTGTCCTTGGCTACACTGTGGCCAGCAGGTTCTCTCCATCTGAAATCTATATCAAGGAACTAGACAGGGATCCAGAGGTGCCTGTTGTCAAACTTACTGAACCATTTGTCTTGTTGTCATTTGAATTTGTGGCCAGCTGGAACTAATCTTAGGGGTTGTTTCAGCCTGGAGAACTTTTTGTATTAACAGAAGAAGAAGCCCACGCTCTTCAGTAACTGGAGGACAGACTCCATTTTCATCTGATTAGGCCATCTTACAGCAGGCAGTTTGTGTTGCTTGTCTGCTGTTTGTAATAATATTCAATTTAGATTTTTAAGTTGGTGGACTCACTTTTTCATTCACTATAAATTGGGTAGTCGGGGCCACTATACGAGGCCTCTTAATTGACTCTTATTTGCTTTGTCATTAATTTGGAATATAGAAGCCTCAGCAATTAATGTTTTTGGCCACTTGGGGGCAGCACAACAAGCTATAAACTCAACACTGACATATTATCTCCTAATAAAGTTGATAGATGGCAAATGTGTTTGCAAATAGTTACCTGTTTACACATCTACCAGACACAGAGCAACATTATCATGCATTTATTTGTCATGTTTGTGCCCGCCTGATATCTCTAATATATATATATATATATATATATATATATATAATATTTAGCTCTGCTTTGCTCTCCACTTGGGATGCACTGATTCTCACCCGATTTCAATATCTTAACTCAGTGTTTCTGCCAGTACTGATTACCGATCCAATACCAGTGGTCTCTTTTCCCAAATTTAAAATCTGTTTACCTCACTGAGTAGAATTTAATGGGTTTATTTGTAATTAATTATGTAAGTTAAGATGACAATGCTGTGGGTTTAATGCTCCACACAGCTAATCGCTGACTTTGTTTGTCAGCAGCCTGTTGAGGCTAGAAAGGAGATGATTAAAGCAGTGAGTCTGAACCAAAACAATAAAGTTGTGGATTCTAAAACCAAAAACTTTAGCTGAAAGATTCTAAAATGCTCTGCAGACCTCAAGAGTTAGTAAAGAGACCTAGAGTTGGTGTTCAAGTCTAGTGTATTTTCAAATGATCTAACTCTTGTTTCACTTTCCCAAAACTTCTATCAATTTAGCTGTGGTTTATAATTGAAGGTTCTCATAATATTCTGTTTCTTTTCACTCAAACCTTCACTAAACATTCTGCTTCCTTGTTAATGTTCATCAGTATTGCAAACTAACAGAGCACGACAATGTCCCTAAAAATAACTAATTTCAAATCAAACAGTGCGCTCAGTTGAAAACTGTACAATTGTCACTACAAGAGCAAACCCAGAGTATTTGATTGATTTTGTTTAAAGTCCTAAAACTTTTTTTCCACATCATAGATTTTCAATAAAGAAACATTGATTATAGCAACTTCAAACAGCAAAGCTACTCAAGGGGAAGAAGGCTTGAATATAATGTTAAAGAGATGTGTAAAAGAAGAAACAAGCCAAAAAGTCAAATATACTGCTATCATAATGGAAATCTGTATTTAAAGTTAAAACATCAGCTAATTATTTTGGCTTTAATAAGCAAATTAGTTTGGCTTTAATAAGCAAATTATTTAGGCTTTAATAAGGAAAAACAAAGAGGACTATTGATCATGGCCTTGCTGTCTGTCTCTCATCCCTGATAAAGTGGAGTAATGAATGGCTGCAGGTGTTGCCTTTTTTGTAATTAATAGTCTTATAATTGGACAAATTAATGAGCTAGCAGATGCAATCTGGGAGCAGATATGTGAGGGAAACAGTTGTCTCTCAGGAAAAGACCAATCTAAACTTGTGCAATGAAGAAAAACTTAAGTAAACCACTGAATCCCTCCCTCCATCTGCTACTATTCAACTTCAACAAGCCCAAGTCACTGCAGTTGCTCTCGGTTTACAGAGAATATAATACACAACTGATAGATTGATTTCTCAATGTGGACATAAATAGAAGAAATGTAATACCATTCTGCTGTCTGATAAGATACAAAGTCTAACTCATACCATGTCTCTTCCTTTTCACAGGTTCTTGTGAATCTCGGGGTCGACTGATGCAGCCATGGGCCGATCGCTGGATCTTTGAGACCAACCTGCCTCCCCCACATCCTCTTCCTCTTCCCCCTAATCCTCTTACTCTTCTTGCTTTGCCCTACAAAGCTGGAAGTTGAGTGCTCCAAAGTAGAAAACCAGCCATCAACCTGTGATACATTCTCCTTCCCTTTATCTGCAAACCATGACAAGTGTTGTTTCTCGGATTCGTGGCCAATCAAGGTGGCCTCTCCCAGTGCTGCTCTTGTATTTTGGCCCTCTGCTGCTGATGGAGGGTTGTTGCCACGCAGCCCCCTCAGGCCCAGAGTCTGACTCCTGCTCCACTTTAGTCCAGAGCCGCTTTTTCGGTTTCTTCCTGTCATCATCAGTGTTCCCCACCATGCCTTGTTCCTGGACTCTGCAGAACCCTGATCCACGGCGCTACACTATCTTTATCAAGGTCACCAAACCTACCGAGGACTGCTTGCCGTCACAGCTCCGCACCTTCCAGTATGACTCCTTCCTGGAGACCACGCGCACCTACCTGGGCATGGAGAGCTTCGATGAGGTGGTGAGGCTGTGCGATACCTCTGCCCCAGTGGCCTTCCTGGAGGCTGGAAAGCAGTTCCTCCAAATGAGGAAGGGACCTCCTCAGGCGGGAAAGGCCATCACGGATGGTGACGGGGATTTCAAAACAGAGTACCTGGTTGTGGGAAAGCGCAACCCCAGCATGGCAGCCTGTCAAATGCTGTGCCAGTGGCTAGAGGACTGCCTGTCGTCCAGCACATCTAACAGGCCCTGTGGCATCATGCAGACTCCATGTTTGTGCTGGGAGCCACCACCGCAGCTCAGTCAGGGGGATAGCTGTTATCACAATGGAGTTTACCTGGAAAACTGTTTACCCAGCGTGAAAGAAAGTGGAAAAAATGCTGAGATAAATGGTGAGTACGAAAGCTTTTATGGTTATTTAACCAAAAAAAGAATAGTACACCTATTTGCTAAGGGGATTACATCATAGTTCATATATCAACTGCTCAGTTTTCAAAAGCACATAAGTGCTAAGATTAACGATTATCTGTGCTTCTCTGTAAAACAATAGCGAGAGAAAGCATTGCTTTTAAGAGACTATGGGAAAAATTTATTTATTTTTGTTTTATCTGACCTATGGTCATCCTTGGAGTTTATTATGCTCTCAGCAAAATGACAGAAATGGCATATTCAGTAGCAATCAAGCTAGTGAAAATGTGTATGATTTGTGAAAAGTGAGGATAATTGCGTGTCATTGGCTTGAAAGCAAGTGGAGTGCTTTGGCTGAAGTGGAGGAGAGAAGGAAAGACAGAAAGAGGCAAATGGAAGGTTTAGGGTTTCATCTGATGGAAGCGAGCTCTGTGACCTTGCGAGGTTGGCACCATATTACATCCCTCTGCAGTCCAGGGAGAGACACTCGATCGGCCTCCGGGAAACCTGTGGAAATAGAGGAGAACGAAGCGCTGATATTGGATAGCTCTGGGGATGCTCAGGAGGGGGTGTGGTGATGTAAAGGGAGACAAAAGAGGAAGATAGAAGGAGAGAGACCAAAATGCGATGGATTCGGGCCTGTGGCTTGAGGTCTAATTGTCTGCTGCTTGATCCCAGCACCCCTCCCCTTTCCTCGGCAGACAGGATGTGGCCTGACATCTCTGTCCTGGCTTTGTCAGGACTATGGCCAGAGGGATGGAACATTTCTCAGCTCCCTTTCTTCCCCTAACCTTTCCACCATCTAACTCTCCCTCCTTCCTCTGCTTCTCTCAGTCACTTCCCCTAATCAGCCTGTGGTCTTATTCTCTCAGTCCTCCTCCTCCTCCATCACAGTCTCGCCATCTTTCCCTCCCCAGGCTGATAGTGGGCTGATACTGAGCCAGTCGTGGGAAGCCAACCAAGCAGAGAAGATGTTGCGGTGGGTATCTCCTACCTTATCCTCCTCCAGTCTCCGGAGTGGCAAATAGCCCCTCGCCGCCCCAGTCTCCTCTCTGCTAGTTATGGCACTTATGTAATCCCACTTATGGTGCTCAACAGCGGGGTGTGGGCTGTTTGTGCCTTAAGGTGTGAAAAATAAAAAATAAATATACCATCCAATGTTGGCTTTTGTAGAGATGGAAAGAGAAGGACACATTATAGCTGTGTGTGCTTCAACCTACACTGGCGAAGCGTCTCTTTGATGATAATCCTGGTTTCAGAGTGAACCAGTGACGATGGAACCCTGTGATGAGCTCAAATGGAAAAGGCAAGCCGTCACTGACTATTTGGCTGAATGGGTGACTGGATGCATTGAGTTGGTGGATGAAGATAAAAAGAGGATGGGGAGACGTAATGGATTCTCTGTGGAAATAGGTCGGGGAGCCAGGCAGTTATGGCCGACTGTGAAGTGATGAGAGGAATAGGAGGGTGTGAGTGATGAATGAATGAAAGACAATAGACACAGAGACGAGAGACACGGAGTGGGGGAGAATAAAGGGGAGTGAAGAGGCTGACAAGCTGAGAGGGGGAGTTGTCTAAGGTGACCAGGCTTGATGAGGATGGATAGTTGTTGCTTGGGTCAGGCAACACACAGTTAGACCTTTTGGTTTCAGCATCTTCAGTAAAAAATCCAGCTGTTGGGGGCTAGACATGGAGTTTGGCTCCTTATAGATAGTGTAGGAGCTTTGCCTTGTGCTCATCCTCTCCCCATATGGCCCTGTGTACCCAAAGCATAGAAATTAATGGAAATACAATTTAGAAAAGAGAACACTATGCAATTTTCTTTGTCCAAGCTGCTTATCACTGCGGCAGAGAAAAGTTTGATTCTTTTAAATGGAAACTTTATAATAAAACCACTATGTGCTGAATTTGAGACATTTTCTCTGGTGCCCAGCCAGAGATAGCTTGATAATCAGAGTGAATTGACACTTTGTTTTATTCAGCCTGACATCATGTCCATTTTAGCCGATTTCTCAGCCCAGTATCCCTAGATACTTCCATATTGGACGATCTGCATATCAAACTTCACCTCCAGTGCGAATGTTTAGTGCCACTGCAGGAAGTATTGTACCCTTTATGTAAAGAGATGGATGGTTGAGAGTGTTCAGGTTGGGCTGGTTTCATACATCCTGCAGCAGCTTTTTTATTGGTCTAGTTCAAGTCATGGACTCCAGTTTACAAATTCAGGCAAAAGGAAGCTGCATTTCTGAAACCTCATTGGGAGGAGGTTTTCAAACGGGCCAGCTCTTGTTGGCATTTTATGCAAACTTCGAGAGATTTAGCCACTCAATTAAGATAACGTGTTGGACAAGCACCTTCACATCCACGGCTAATTTGGGGGTTTAAATTGTCCCAAACCAACATGTTAAGAACATGCAAATTCCACACAGAGAGGCCTCATCCAGCAAATTTAGTTTCAAACCTGGACTTCTTTTTTGAGGGCTGGTTAATGGGCGTGTAACACATCAGACATCAGGGTTTTGCAGGATTATCTAAAAACAACATTCTTATCGAGCAATTGGTGTGAGTTTTCTGTTTGGGAAAGGGTTTCTTTTTTTTCACCCTATTCCAATCGGAACCAAGAATACGGAAGCTGCGGTAGTGGTGGCGACCATCTGTCACCGTAACGTTTTTTCATGTTGATCAAAGACATATGGTGATTTTCTTTGGTAATTGTCTGTTCTTTCAGTTCCTCGTAGGAATGGTGTTGATTCATCAATAATCCATTAATCACTGGCAAACAGTTTATTATTGAAGAAAATATAACCTACAATATATGGTAAATGATTAGATTAATATATTGACATGTTACCTTCTATTTATAGCACAAAATCAGATGTGGTTGACCTCTGGTATGACAGATATGGTACAGTTTGATTATCTGTTTAACTGTGTCAAAAAGGATGATCAATAGGACACACTTAACCAATTCTAATGCAACCTTTTGGTCAAATTTAAAGAATAAAAACATACATTAAGGGTTTTGTAGCAGTTTTTATCAATATCACTCTGGTTTCAATTCGGAGTTTCCCTGAATAGCAGCATTTTTGGGGAATATTTAGCAAATATCCTAGAAAATTAATTTCATCACAAATGATTTGCAATGAGCAGCTTCATGAAAATGTCATTAAACAAAGAAAAGAGATAAATAATCCTCATTTAATACAGTAATTACATCTGAGCAGGAGCCCATGTTTTATAGTGCCATGGCTCACTGTGTGAACACAGCTCCTGTGCTGTGTGAGAAATCTTTAACCTTTAAGTTGAGAGGAATGGTGATTTCAGGGCTATTTTTGGAATGTTCTGACATTCAAATGGTCAAAGTTAAAGGTGTTGGGACAGAATCTAGGCTGTTGGTAGCTTCAGTCCAGAGATATTGTCCATGGAAATCAATTTTGGTAGACCTTTAATGTGCACTTGTGCATGTGTGTGGATGGGTGTGATTTGTGTCACGAAATGTGGTGCGGCACGGAGCAGGAGGAAGGATTCATTTGTTAGCCCTCAGTGGACAGCAGGGGAGGCAGTGAGTGATTAAAGGATGGATGAGAGAGATGTGAGGAGATGAGAAAGCACATGACTCAATCTGAACAAAAGAGACACGTTTGTGATAGCTTTCAGAATGCGCCAGAAATGACCAACAAAGTTATCTGAAGGTGAAGAGGGACAAATATAACTTACCCACAATGCCACGGGATCATCCCGCTTGTGACCTTGGTTGCTCACCATGCACTCTCACATTTGGCTTTGCAGTCATTTTCAAGTGTGAAATAATTAATAAAGCTTAGAAAATAACCAAACAAGGACACACTGTCACAGACTGAAAGCACTCTGCACCGAGACAGAGAGAGAAGGCTCAGCTCAGTGTCACACTGCAAAAAAAGAAGTCCAGGTTTGAAACTAAATTTGCTGGATGAGGCCTCTCTGTGTGGAATTTGCATGTTCTTAACATGTTGGTTTGGGACAATTTAAACCCCCAAATTAGCCGTGGATGTGAAGGTGCTTGTCCAACACGTTATCTTAATTGAGTGGCTAAATCTCTCGAAGTTTGCATAAAATGCCAACAAGAGCTGGCCCGTTTGAAAACCTCCTCCCAATGAGGTTTCAGAAATGCAGCTTCCTTTTGCCTGAATTTGTAAACTGGAGTCCATGACTTGAACTAGACCAATAAAAAAGCTGCTGCAGGATGTATGAAAGCCTGCATATATTGTTAATCACAAAATAAATAAGAAATACATGTCTGCTCCAGTTGTCCATCATGTGCTGGAGTCGAACTTGACCTTTAGTCAGAGACACTTACACTCACAGGGTGAATTAGTTAAATTAACAATACCAAAAGCTTTGCATAAAAAGAAGAGGCAGGGTGTGTCAAGATGCAGCAGCAAATGGCATTATGTAATGGCAGTAGCAGTCTGTAAAGACTTGGCTTGGGAACCAGAGGGTTGCCGGTTCAAGTCCCCAAACAAGTATGTAGTGTGGACTGGTACTTTGAGAGGTACCAGTCCACATCTTGGGCACAAGCGAGGTGTCCTTGAGCAAGGCAGCTGACCCCCACACTGCTCCCTGGGCGCTGATAATATAATAGCTGCCCACTGCTCCTAAAACTAGGGATCATAATATGTAGAGTCTACATTTCACTGTGTGTGCTGTGCTGTGACCATTAAAAGAGGATTCAAAATCCTCCATTTCCATTCATGAAGAATGAGCAGAGTAGTTAGATTGGTCAAAAAGGGGACACCTGTATGAATATGATTGGATGCTTCCAGTTAGCCTGTAGCACCTAAAGACTGAGCCAGTGATTATGAAGCATGCATAAAGCAGCTGATGCCAATCAGCTACTGCAAATGCAACTTCAGTGCTTTTCAAACCTAAATATTCCATACCATAAATCGTGCCCCAAATACATACTTTGTCAGTAATTTGTTCATAAACTCTGAAACAAGTCACTTCTGTTGGTCAACAGACAGTCACCATGATGGGGCGCACTCTGTAAAGGATCCAACTCACTAGCGCACTAAAACCTGTGATAGCCTGGGTGGGGTGTACCCTGACTAGGATGGAGAGAACTGTCTCTGTGTGTTGTCTCGTTGTTTGCTATAGTCCTGGTGCTGGTACAAAAAATCTTGTCAAGGCAAGTCACTCTGCCAACTCACCACACAGTATTTTTCTACCATCGTGTTGCACCCTGGGGGATATATCCCTACATGAAGCAATGAATATTCTTGTCCTTTTTTCTTATGAGAGCTTCCTTTTGGTTACTTCCAGTTTTTCTCAAATCCTGATTCCTGAAATTGGAGTGTGGCTGTCGTAGCAGTGACAGTCATAGCTTGTTGACAGCTGCATCACTATGTGTGTTATAAAGGCCTCTGTCAATAGGAGTTGTGTGTCAGGCCCAGGTGAAGCTGACACAATCAGTGGGTGTGACTGATATATCAGCCTGACACACAATATAGATGTATAAATATATATGTGTGTGTTTGTCAAAATATATCTTTTTATAGGGATAACTACATGGACCCATGCCACCGACCTAAATGGTGTTTGATACAACACACATAACTTCTCTTGTTACATGGTTTGTCCACCACAGAGCAGTTTAGTTTAGTTCTTCACTGTAAAATGTCTTGAACACATTTTTTTTTTTCTTCAAGACTGCACACCCAGCTGACCTCAGACTGGCTGGACAGACATTTTGTTGAGAGTCCTGAAGGCAGAAGAACAATAATAGCTGAGTGTGTGTAACAAACTGACAGCAAGGGAAGTAAACGTTTTCCTTTTGAGCTTTAACTATGCTGCCTCCACTGGGTTCAGGAAATGCCAGAACAGGGTTGAGATACATCACTTGACAACTTTAATCAGAGTCTAATCAGCGCTGCCTGACATTTTGATTGTGATGGAAGGATAAAGAAACAATAAAAGGCCAGACTTATACTTGGTCCAGAAAAGTGACAGCGTGTGGAAAGAAGAAGGAAGAAATACTCATAAACCCTCCTCGCTTGCACTTTTTCCTCCAGTTGCTGGCAGTTGAGGAAGATGAATGTGAGCGCTGTGTCTCTCCCTGCAAGCCTCTGCCTGGCTGGACCACATTGTTACTAAACTAAGGGAATTTCCAACCCGCCTCCGCAAGGAGCACAGAGGAATCCTAAAGCTAGTCTAATGCATTAGCTCCTCTTCACATTCATCCGTGTGTACACACATACACACTGTATACAGCACTGGCGTGCACACATGGAGAAATGTCGCACCAGTAAAATGGCACACACACTGGTGCAACCACACACTAGTCCCTCGTGACTGACTGTGGGTGGCTGACCGAGGGAGGGAATATAGCTGATTTTGTGTGTGTGTGTGTGTGTGTGTGTGTGTGTTAGCGTGCGTGCGTGCGTGCGTGCATGTGTATGTGAGCATGTGGAGAGAGCGAGGTGTGGTGTTAACCACAGGGGGCGGCGTGTGGGCAGCAATAAACTGACGAGAGATGGCAGTAAGATGCTCTGTGCTGGCGTAGCGTTTGCTCAGCCTGCAGGGAGCCCCGCAGCCTGTTTGAGAAGTTTTCATATGGAGCTTGTTCTTTTGGAACGGAGGCTGGGAAAACAATTATCAATACGTGTGTGGTCCTATTTGTGGTCACGACATGTTCACCTCACCAACGATCAATGTAATTATTTAGAGGTTGCTGGCTGTGATTACAAGCATCACAAGTATTTCTTTCCAAGTCAAATCACTCTGATTGACTGATTGTATTTTAGTAAGTGTTAAATAAATAATGAGAGAAGCTGGGAGACGGAGTCTGACATGTGCAATATACCAAGTCCAGCACTGAAACATGGGCACACTTTTAAAAGGATGGAACTGTGTTGGCCATTTGGCATCATTACCGCTTTACTGCTGTGCTTCCTGTTAACGGAACTGCTTGATTAGACTAAACTGTAGTTATACGGAAGAAGGCCACAAATATGGGGTCAGGCACCAGCAGAAGCTACTGATGGGCATAAAGACATAGCTACCGCCTCCATACTTTCTTACCCAGCTGTGTATTGTCACATGCATTGTTTTTGGCTTCTGCAACACGACTCATATGACACAAAGATAAGGAGTAGCCTATATAGAATTAGGTCATAGCTCAAAAAAATTTGTTCTTATCTAATTTGTTCTTCTGCACAACATGGAAAACAGTTTCTAGTTTTCTAGGCAGCCTGATATTGAACTCACAAACATATATTGTTCTATTTGAAAGCCTAACCACTAGACCAATAGACCTCTACCACCACCCAGACATCTTAATTAGGTATTTCTTACACGGCTGCAATAATGTTAACTCTTATGACTAACTAAAATGTAAAACATCAGCAGATGTCATTGTGTTGTGTCAGTCAGTGTGAATTTATAAGCATTCTTTTCTAGGATCACCTCCAGGTTGAACATGCAGCAAAGGTCTGCTTCACATAATATAATTATACTTATATAATTATTATACACAGTCCTGTAAGACTGAAATATCTCAACTACTGGATGAGTAAATTGTTATACACACATTCAGAGTGCCCAGGATGTGAATCCTACTGACTTTGGTGATCCCCTGACTTTTTCTCCAGTGCCACAAGCAGGTCAGCGTGTTCACTTATCCTGTGAAATATTTTTTACAGATATTCGTGGTTCCCAGACAATGAATCGTAATGACTTTGGTGATCCCCTGCCCTTTTCTGTAGCGCCAACATGAGGTTGATAATTGGAATGTCTTATCCATTGAATGGATTGTCATT
The DNA here is from genome assembly GCA_943590825.1 of Bovichtus diacanthus. Lineage (NCBI taxonomy): Eukaryota > Metazoa > Chordata > Actinopteri > Perciformes > Bovichtidae > Bovichtus > Bovichtus diacanthus. The sequence goes on from CALSBV010010145.1 coordinate 859,255, forward strand.
TAATCTGGTCTCCTCTGATTTTCCTCCAGCACCATCATCTTCAGGCAAGGTTAATGTGTCCAATACTTGAACATGGTAAACATAATAACTGCTAACATCAGCATGCTAATATGCTTGCGATGACAATGCTGACATGCTGATGTTTAGCAGTTATCTGAAAGCACTGCACAGTTTCTAAGTACAGCCTCACAGAGCTGCTTGCATGGCCGTAGTCTTGTTAGTATGTATCTAAGTGTCTTTGAACATTTACCGCTAGAAGATGACAGGAAAATACATCTTGTCAGGCTTCAAAAACAGCCATATTTCTTAAGGACATTTAAGAAGGCAAAATTCCCCTGCCAAGTTATTGTTAGCTTTTACAGAAGAGCAATAGAAAGCACCTTGACTGGAAACATTACAAACTGTTATGTGATGTGTATGGTACAGTGCAAGAGGGCTCTGCAGCGAGTGATTAAAACTGCCCGGAACATCATTGGTACCAATCAAATCAAATCAAGTTTATTTATATAGCCCAATATCACAAATCATACATTTGTCTCAGTGGGCTTTACAGCCTGTACAATCTACCGAGCATCAGTGATATTGGGGAGAAGAGGTGCTTGTGAAGATCCCAAAGGATATTAAAGGACAATACCTTACCCCCCCCCCCAGTAACATCCTGTTCACCTCCGCTGTCATACCACCAGACTACAGAGCAGCTTCTTCCCTCAGGCCGTCATGCTCCAAACTCCACCAATAAAGTCGTTTTCAGCCTTTTCGTAGCAAAATGGCACTCCAACTGCATTTTCTTGCAAAAACCTGTGTTGTACAATGAAAAAGAAATTCCTTGAGCCTTCAAGTAATGCGTTCTGTCCGGATCAATCAGCATCCTGTGAGGAACTACTGGCTGCCACGGGCGTGGTTTAGGTGTGTGTGACGACACAAAGAGGCGACTGTTTGTTCAAAACAACAATGGCGGCTCCTCAGAGGTTAGCGTAGATGCTGCAATAGTTATATCAGAACTGGAGAATATTTCTTCGTTGAAAGAAGTGTGTAGAACATCACTGAAAGCTTGTCTCGATGGAAAAGATGTTTTCGCAATTTTCAATGGCGGCTTCTCAGATGGTTTTGTGTGACAAACCATCCGGCACGTCAGGCTACTAGAAGATAAAAAAGTGCACTGAAATGCCAGTTGATGGCATTTTGGGGTAGCCTAAATGACAATATGTAGTGTGCCTAGGTAAGACATTTCGTGACTAAGCCTGTATATAAAAGCAATGACAATCAAAGAAAACCAGCCTGGGGTTAAGGTTACAGTTTTAGCTCAAGAGCTGACAATCCCAGCCACTACAGAAGTGAACAACTTAGCATTTTAAAGCAGTTCAAGTCGGTGACCTCGCCGCTCATGAAGTGTCTGGCCTTTACCGGCTCCACCTGTTCTCTGTCAAAGGACTCACTTGAACTTAAAGTCAGTGTGAAGCGAGTTGAGGAATTGTCTGTCTCCTTCCTCGAGGCTTCCTGTCAATGGACGGCCTATCTCAGGTCCCTCTCCACGCAGCCTGAGGGTTTATTAAACATTCATGCTTTAATTAAGCAATTTTACCGCTGCTACTTATGGGGTGATGATAAAAGCACTGCTCCAGGATGAGCATGGCGAAAAGACAAATGTGTCTCTGTGTGTGTGTGTGTGTGTGTGTGTGTGTGTGTGTGCTACGTGAGAGGCCATTAATTTCCTGCCATAAAGAAAAGTGTGAGGATTAGAGAAAAAACAAGTCGAACTTTTCTACCTCCCTCATCAGTCATGTGCGACTGTGGGAGAATGGCTGGCGGATGACGTTGCGGCACGATAAGGATCCCTGTGTTTTCTGACAGGCAGCTCGTCACTGTTCGCCTGTTCACTGCTACTCCTTCTCTCCTCTATTTTACACCTCATCACACACTTCTTTTTTTTTGGAGGAATCCAGTAGAGTCTAGGAGAATGCAAACCCCCTTTTCCCCCTCAAAAAAATGCTCTATAAAGAGAGACTGCGTTGTATCTGTGAAGGGTGAAATTGTGTGTTTGTGTGTGTGTGTGTGTGTGTGTGTGTGTGTGTGCGCGCGTGTGCGTGCGTGTGTGTGTATGTGTGTGAGAGACAATAGAGAATCACAGTGTGTGGACAGTTGCCAGTCTCCTTGGGTGTGAGGACATTCAATGCTAGTCCGACTGTCTCACTGTCGTTCTTCAGATTTGATGACTTGGACAATGAAGATGAATTACTTGGAGCACACGGAAATGTACGAGGTTATTGCTTCTGTGCACCAGAGCTGGGCGGCAAAGCTTTCTATATATTTGTGTGTGTGAGTGAGTGTGTGTTGTTGCATTTGCGTGCCTTTGTGTCCTTGTTAAGAGCAGGCGCATCCTCTGCAGGGTGGCTGTAAAGGCTGCTCTCCTTTGCGGTATCACCTGGAATGACACCCAGAGGTGACACACTGTCAGAAAACAAACCCACACAAGGCATAGGACACACACACACACAAACACACACACAAACACACACACACATACATTAAGCTGAGCGGATCTTGGCCAAAGCCTGCCACATCCAAGAAAAGAACTCATTAGTGCAGACATGTCCCATGTGCTCTTCTAACAACACACACACACACACACACACACACACAAATGCGAGCAGAACATATACAGACACAGTCCACAGCACACAAATCAGACCTTTTTCCTGAACTTTATACAATAATGGATCTTTGTCTCAAGCTAAAGTGTGCCTTAAATCACAATTAACACAATTAATATTAACCGTAAGGGATGTATTCAAGGATTCAAGGATCATTTATTGTCATTATGTACATACACAGGGTAGCACAACAAAATGCAGCTGTATCTTAGACTATTATGCTACTCACGGAAAACATGGCAAAACAGAAGAGAACAAAAACAGCAGTAGTAGCAGTGCACTCCCGATGTGCATTTTTTAAATTTGCAACAGGAGGAACATAAACACACAAAAACAATGGTGAATTCTCTGGTCTCCGGCATCTTTAATATTAAAACAATTGACATCAGGAAAGCATTGTCCATCAACTTTGATGTTTGAGTACCAGGCATCATTGATGTACACACAGTCCGCCTCCTCTCGTCTCGCACTCCGCCCTTCAAGTGCAACAGCTTGATCCGGGATGTTATGATGCAGCCACACAGTCCTGTTGCTAGGTTAGCCTTAGCCTTTTTTTTTCTGCAACCGAACCAGGAGCTGGGTAGTGGAATAGCCTTAGGTCTTAGCTGGGTTAGCTTAGCTTGTTGCTGTTTGCTTTTGGGACAGTGAGACATCTCTATGAGGTACTTCTTACGCAGCTAAAACGGAGTTTGATTAGCTTTTCTTCTACCAAAAACATCAGTGGGTGTCAGCTTGCAGTGTCACTCCCTGTAAACTGACAGTCACCTCTGAATGTGTGCTCAGATTGAATTAATCAGGCTGAAGCAAATGTTCATTTCATAGGGCCTAGTTTTTTTTTTAGGGCACACAAATGTGCCTTTAAATGTGCATGTGACACCTATTCACCTCAAAGATAATTTAATTCATTTGAATTCATTTATAAACCCTCCTAGACTTATTATTATTATTATTATTATAAACATTTGAATTTATTTTCAAAACAATAGGACTTTATTCTTGAAATCTCAGAGAACACAGATGTGTGGGATATGTTTTGAATAGGCAGTAAGTTTTGAACATGAGCAGAGATCACATAAGAGCTATTAAAGTCTAGGAGGGTTTATAAATTAATTCAAATGTTTATAATAATAATAATAATAATAATATTTCAAGAAAAAAATTGTCATAGCATTTCGAGAAAAAAAGTCATACTGTTACAAGAATAACATTAACAGAAGGAACAGAAGATTTTAATACTCCATTGTAACAAACAGAAGAGAGCAGTCATGTGTCAAATTAGTGTTAATGACCTGAAGTTTCACTAATAAAGCACCTGATCTTATGATCAGAGAAATGAAAGGTCCACGTGAAGCTGCAGCTGGAGTACATCTAGCTGAGATCAGAGCTCAGTCATGATGACTATACTCACAGAGCCAAGGTGTCGAGCAGGGGGAATCCTGAAACATGCACATATGACTCGAAGCAATCTATTTTGTTTCTCAAAAATCCCATCTCTTGTAGGTTCTAAATATTGATTAGGATGTGTCATAGTTGCATTACACAACTACTGCAACTACTGTCATGCTGCAGCAATGTTAGGAGAGAAAAAGTTGCTAATATTAGCACGGCCAATATAATATAAATCAAAATAAATTAAAAAGAGAGAGAGAGAGAGAGAGAGATGGAGAGGTTGGACGTGCAACAAAGGTCCCTGGCCAGAATCAAAGCTGGAATGTTGTTATATGGTACTAGGGATGTAAATATTAACCCTTTAATGATCGGTTATTGAGGGTCAGCTATAGGCAAGAAGAAAAAAATTCTAAATTAGCATCTCTATGTGGTCTTAAAGTCTTAATCACCGGGCCAAGGCCAGATATGCCTGCATCTAAACTCTCTCTGTGTAATGCAACGAGTTTATAATCAACTTCCAGGAGCTGCTCCACTTTTCTTATTCTTAGTTTAGATCGATTTATTTGCTCTCATTTATTTCTCATCAAAGCATCACAACATGATTAGCTTGTGCCTTTTCACAGTTTCTCATTTATGTGCGTGATAGACTTTTTATCTTTTCATTGCTTTCATATTCTCCAAAGATTATATTGCTCAATATAATCTCAAATGAAAATTACAATTAATTATTTTTTGGCATTCCAAAGAACACATTCTATTACTGCAGCTCAGACGCCCAGAGGCTCGACTGATGGTAAATCTTTTAGTCTGTTTCAGCTAAATCAAATTCTCTCCCCTCCAGATTCGAGCTCTTCTCTTCTCTCAGCATAGTGTGGCGGAAAGATCACTGATGAATTATCTTTATCTGTGGTGTTAGCTCCGTCATTTGATGCTAAAGCTTCTGCTTTCAATTTAGGAGATACATTTGGTGTTAATGCTTTGATAGTTTGATTGTTGAAGGTTAAAAACTATCCTTGGAACCTATCATCTGTGCTCAGTTCGACTCAGCGGAGGAGATCAATAACAGGAGGGTAAATGAGTAGCTGAAGACATGACCAAAAAAGGGAAATTCTGTTATAGTTTGAGCATTATTTCACACTTTTCTTATGTCAGGGGTTTGGGTTAGAGTTACCCTAACCCTCTTAAAATTCTACATAAAATAGTGTTATTCCTATTATTTACTTAAATCCAGAACAAGACTTTTACTGTCACTTCAATGTTTATCTCCTGTTTTCAATCTGAATTTGAACTCTGAATTTAAGGTGAAATATAATCCTTTCAAGGTTAATGCAGAATCATGCTTCATTTTACATTAGACAATACAGCACAGCCTACATGCAGGAGTGTAACTCCAGAGTAGAAAAAAGGTTACTCATGAAATTACTATCTCAGCATTACCTAACTTATGTTAGAATTCTTTGTTATGAACTCGCTATGAAAATTGGTTATATGGTTACCAATGAGTCTCTCTTTACAGCCTTGTCCACTTTATGCTAATCCAATGCAGTTTTGATTAAAAACAATTTAGTTTTATATATGCAGTTTAAATTGTGTAATTTTTGCCTATTTTAAAAAAAATTAAATGTGAATGCTGGGCTCCCTAACAAGTCTTGGAATTGTATAAATTGGGTATGACTGGAAAGCTTAACAAAACACATTGTTTATCACATATTTATGGCCATATTTATGGCTAGAAAAACGTGCAGCTTTCAGATGATGTACACCACATCTATGTGGCATCTACTGTTGACCTGCTATCTGCCTCTAAACATCCCCTGTCCCCCGTACAAGCGACACAAATGGATCGTTGGTAGGGGTGGAGGAGGTTAAAGCAAGTTTAGTAAATGTCATCACACTTAAGTACTCATTTTCAAGATTTCCCATCAGAGAAAATTATATTTTGATGTTTGGGATTTCCTTAATGTGTTTTCAATGTGACTTCAAGACCTTTATCTTAAGTGTCTGCCATTGTTGCTGACGGTTCTGTTGACTTGCACTGCCAAAATCTTAAGTGTTGATTTCCTGCCACAAAACTGGCAGAGAGGATACTGTGCTTGCTTTTCATTTTCCATTGTGTGGCATTTTATTCCAGCCACTGAAAAAGATATTATATCTATGTTTGAAGAATGGAAACTGAAATCGAAGGCAAACACTCAAAAGGCCATGTTAGATGTGCTCAGTCTTCTGAGCTATTATATTGATTTTATTTATATTTACTTTATGCATAAATTATATTGTTGCAGATCACTGTTTGCCTAAAACAAAATGAAAGAAGCCCTTTTGTCAGCTTTCAGGCGATTAAAAGTAGAAATGAATTTCCATCCACTGTGGTGGGTCCCTATGTGGCACTACAGCCTTAAGTACCAGAAGGCAGCATAGCAGTTCATCTGTTTCAAATGCTCTTTAATAACAGGCAGAGGTCTGTCTGCTGCTGTTAGCAGAATCATATTTAATGACCGACACACTGCAACACACAGACGGGAGGGTACATCATATATAGAACCCTGATGACTCCAGAAATAAAACAGTTCAATCAGCAATAAGAACCCAGTGTGTTTCTGAAAGATTCCTCTCATATCCTACTCATTTCATACATTTTAAGGCTTATGTTCAGTGTCGTCACAGGTTTGGCTGTTGTACAGTCTGGCAGGGGACTTCTTTTGTAGGTATTAAATTCCACATCCAGAAGATATAAAGCTTTGCATTGGTTTCAGATTCTGAGGTGTGAAGTCTAGCTAAATTCTTCACACACCAGCTTCCAATTGTAACAAAAAATGCACCTGAATAAAGTTGCTTCTAGTTTTCTGTTGCTACTTTGGGGTATAGTATGCTTTTATCCCACCCATTCCCACCTAATGAAGTTTTAAAACATGGTTTTGTTTTTAAAGGTTCAGTTCAAAACAGCTCAGCTCAGCACCGTATCTTTTATTTCTTTTTATTTTACTCAATAAGGAGGAACTGGTGCATTTGTGAAAGACTATTTTCAACCACAGATTTATTTATGACATCAGGATGGTTGATCATAACTATTCTAGCCATTTATGATAGTTTAACATCCAATACCATGAGCATTGGTGTGCTGCTACAGCAGGGTCCACTCTTCTGCTTCAGGCTTCCACCAGATGTTGGAACATGGCTGCAGGGATTTGCTCCAATTCAGCCACAATAGCATTAGTGAGGTCCAACACCGATGTTGGGTAATAAGGACTGTCTCACTGTCAGCGTTCCAGTTCATCCCAAAGGTTTTGGCTCTGTGCAGGCAAGTCGTGTTCTTCTTCACCAAACTGGGAAAAACTGTTTTCTTAATGGCGCTGGCTTTGTGCATGATGGTATTGCCATGTTGAAACAGGAAAGGGCCAAACACAAACTGTCGGTACAAAGGTGGAAGCACACCATGGTCTAAACGTATCAATGGGCCCCATACAGTACATGAACCAGTCTTAAAGACAGATTCATCGTTCACGTACAAGCGATACAAGAGAACTTGTTGTACTCACCAGTTTTTTCTGAGGTACAAACAAAGTGGTTCACAATTGTCATGTACTAATAGTCTCCCTTCTCCACTTAGGGTGAAAACACATAAGAATAACATAAGAGTTATAATACCTGAATTCCCCTAGTTACCAAAATCAACCAAAAAGAAATCATAAACATGATAATAGCAATCTAACTTTCCAACTGTTTCCTCAAGTTCTTAATGCAAGATGCTGTCCAGTAAGTAACTTATGGACAGTGTTTCTTTAGCAATATAGTTTTTGGCAGATAAACTCTCAAACCATTTTTTCTTTATTTCTTCATGTCGACAGTAGTTATCATCTGTTTTTGAGTCTCCCACTGTACTACCACTGCTGGTACTGGGTGGCTGTGTTTCAATCAGGAGAGACTTCATTTAAGAGTGAATTAAATGAATTGACACGGTGCACAAAAAAGTTTAGGAATGTAAGGTTTTTGACCACCGCGACGTCATCAACTTCTTCGGTTGTACAGATGCCATGAGTAGTAGACACTGGTAGGAGTGGTGAAGAGGTGAAGGGAATGTCTGAAGATCTGGATGGATGTCATGCGGAGGAAAGCCTGGGATCAAATATCACAAACATGCACCTTGTCGTGATCAGGCGACATTCATCAAGTTGAAAGGAACAGTGTACGAGTGTGTGCAGTTAAGAGAGTTGAAGGTGAATCCGACTTGAAACCTTATGAAGAAGAGAGGCTCAGGAGGCCTAGACCAAACCATGAAAGACACTCACAGGACAGGGGAGCCAATATACATTTGGCCCCATGTACTGTGTACTGGAATGTGTAAAAAAAACCGTGTGGAACTACATAAAACTAAATTTGTCAAGAAGTTCATAGCTGTGCCCACCAAAGCGGAGGTGAGAGCTGAGAACTTCCGTCAGCACACCTACAGCTGTATGTGCATCACCCACAGTGACCTGCGAGGCTCTTCCTTCATGGCCCACCAGGATGATCCCCAAGCAGCCCCCTGCCACCTCCTCATCCATCTCTCTCTGTTTCTCTCAGTCTGTGTCTCTGTCTCTGAGTCACAATGCAGTCACATCCCACACTGTGTGGGGAGACAAGGGCTTCTGATGTATGAGAGTGTTATAAAGCGTGGGAAGAGTAAACCGCATTGCTCAGAGATCTGTGTGTGTGTGTGTGTGTGTGTGTGTGTGTGTGTGTGTGTGTGTGT
>CALSBV010010145.1:868033-938353 GCA_943590825.1 Bovichtus diacanthus
TGTGTGTGTGTGTGTGTGTGTGTGTGTGTGTGTGTGTGTGTGTGTGTATGCGTGCGTGTATGTGTGCCAGTGGATCCGCGGCTTACAGGTTAGCGATCCCTGGACGCCTCTGAATATATTTCATATACCTTAGCATGCCGTATGGGTTTTAAATGGAGCAGTTAAATGTGCTCCGAAGTAACTTGGAGAAACACTGAGAAGAAAAATAATGACGCATACATCATCTGAGTGAATGAAAAAGGTTGGAGAGAGTTAAGGACACACCGGAGCACAGCGGGGGCGATTTTCAGTCTTAATAGCCATGTGCGGGAATGTTGAGGGGGTCGGGAATCCACTCAAGTCCATGGAGGAAATAAACAATGAGGCTCTGGCAGTTCCCACAGGAACACTTTAGCCTGATTCCCAGTGCATCAGGGGTTTTTTTTGGAGGGGGGGGGGCAACCTGTAAACAACATCCAGCTGCAGACAAAGTACTTCTCAGCAGCTCTTTAACTGCTGTGAAAATCAACAGAGACAACAGAGAGATAAAACTTCACAGCCCGGCTGGCGGAGACGTCCAAGACAATCGCAATTGAGTTGTTTGACAAGCAAAAAGCATTTGGAGTTGAGTGGCCACACGCCCAATTGCAGTCTGAGCACGGAGGCTTTATCAGCAGTCGTCTCCACCAAAGACAGATGTGTGTTGAGAAGGACAAAAACCAGTAAAGAGCCTTATTTCTGTGAGCTGTCAGTCAGGCTGGAGAAAAAGAAAGAAAAGCATCTGATCCCTGTAGTGAAAGACCTTTTGAGCCTTTTCTTATCGTTCCCTCTGAAATGGGGCATTCATCTTTGGAATTGAAATGTCTGGTTGGCTGACCTGCACCTGAAACCTAAGCGCGGCCCCATGATATGTATTTATAGACAATGGGTCTGGGCAGAGCGTTTCAGAGATGCTGCTGCTGTGGAAGGAGAGGGGTGTGACGGTTCGTGTCTCCTCGGCTGGTAGGGTTAAACAGATGAGACAGATTTATGCTGATTCAACAATCTGCTGGAGAGTGTGGGATTAACAGTGTGAGTTTGTGAGTGGATCACAGTTGGAATTGTGTTTTGTTTAGTTTTCTATTTTCACTGCAAGAATTTGACTATGAGAGTTTTAATAAAGCTCACTTTTTGACGCACACTTCATTGAACTCTGTCAGCAGTTTGACATGTTGGCCTCATATTTAAGAGTCACAGTTCTGTAAAAATCTCAACAGCAATCTGACTAGGCCAGACTTCACGACATTTAAGCAACACTTTCAACACCACTAAACTTTTCACAAAGACTGCAGCAGCGCAGGGTTGGTTTGCACTAAACACCCCCATGCACCAACCATTTCACAGCACCAGCCGTGTTCTTGTACCCTGCAGCCCTGGTGTCAATAGTAATGGGAGCCTACAATTACAATACCTGGCTAACTCGAACACAGTATTGCCAATTTTATTTGCATAGTTTCTATGACTTCTAGACATCAGTAGTCCTCTTCAGCAGATCATGTCATGCGTGATGTGGATGTGCCCTGAGCATGGCCGTACCACTTTTATGTTCTTGGCTTTACATAAAGCATGTAAAAACATAGAAATCTCAAATGAAATCATGTTTCATTTACTGATTTATATAGTCTATAGACATATAGCATAATTCTAAATTCTAGCAAATACATGACATTGAAATTGGTGAAGTGATCAAGGGGCAAAGTCGTCCATCCATCACAGATGCAGCATGTACAACTGAGAACAATCTTCTTCCTTTTTTTTGCTTTCCAACCCGCCGCAGTGCCACCGCTCCTTCAGTGTACCGTGTGCAACTTATTGTAGCTCTTGCAGTTTAAGCCCAGTTGTGTCGAGTAGAGCCTTCACAGATCATTTAGGTAACGGACACCTGTGTTTAAAAAAAGCCCAAAAGCTAATAGTTGTACAGCCCATACTGTTGTGTATTCCATGTCTGAGGAGGGCTTATATGTGTTGATATTCAGCCGATGCTCCTCCCTGCTCTCAGATAGTCACTGTGTTTTCATATTATTGGAACATGTCTGACCAGAGAAATTATTCCAGTGTGGTGGGAGGAGATTGTGTGAAACCTGAAAAGAAAGCTGCCTCATCCTGCCCGAAGGTACGAAAAGAATTTCAGCTTTCAATTGAGAGATTGGGCGTCCCACGATGCTCTTAATGCTGCTCAGAAGCTCTTTCTCACTATAATAAAAATTATATAGTGTAGGAAACGAGAGGAGAACTTGCCAACTTTCGATGTGTTGTCTGGTGCATATCCACTTGTTCTTAGACAGGAGACAGAGAAGACATTTGAAATGCGCTTTGGATTACTTTTGAACCAAGGACACGGCATCGTTGCTATTGGTAATAATGACATTGACCTCGACAACTTCAGTCAACCAGGGCAAGGGACAGGACAAACATGCTGTCAGACCAGGGAGAATGAGCGCCCACCAGGCTTAGTTTGCCTGTACCCATATTTCACATGTGTTCTCGTTAGGTTTGACCTCCAAATAAAATTATTTATTCAATCTGGATAAAGTGTCTGATTGACTGCCACCTTTTTTTTTTTCTTCGCTTCAATGTCACCTTATTCCCACACCTCTGCAATGTCTTTGATAACTACAATGTAAGACAATAGACATGATGGTTAATAAAAATATAAACAATTACCAAGTTATAATAAAGCAGAGGTATTCTTCCTTTGGCTGGAAGATGACAGTAAGTACTGTGTGTGTAACTACATGATATATCTTCTTCCTCTGTGTCATAGAGCTCCATTGTTGTCCCAAAAATGATTAAAAACACATCAATGAGCCACACTGGCGCACTGGGTGACACGTTCCTTTATTACCATGAACACACACACACTGTAGTTTTTTTTCAGCATCTTACACCACTGTTCCACTCAGACGCTACTGGCTATTTGCATGTTTCTCCCAATTTTTTTAGCATAAAAAATTGGCAGCTTCAACCTAAAAAATGTGGTACTGGTTTAAAAAAAATAGCAGTTTAAAACAAACTTCTGTAATGAACTGAAGGTGGAACAGAAAATCAGTTGTACCAGATGTTACAGCCAGATGAACCAGCAATCTTCCGATTAAACGTGTTAAAAATCATCTAACAGGCGTTTGCATTTCAATACAAACACTGGTGATGCATTCTCACTGCAGCCAGTCGGAGCAAAATATCAGTCTGATGAATTAAACAGCATATTTTCTCCAATGAAATATCACTGGAATGGAATATTCACTGCTGATGAAATTAAAAATGAGAACAACAAAACAGTATTCTGTCTTTTATGAGGACACTACACGGGAGCATTGTAAGTGATGTAGAATTCTAACATTCTGTCCAGTTCGGAATAAGCCTGCTGTTTTTTCCCCTCTTTTCATTTCCCCTCCTCTTATCTGTCCTAACATTTTTTTCCCTCTTTCTGTTCCTGTCTCCCTTCATCTCCCTCTCTCCACCCCCTCTTCCCAGCTCTCTCTTTTCACCGCCTGTTATCTCCACCATGCAGTTGACTGCTTCTGTCCTCTGGGTGTCAGCACTCGCCTTATCCTTCATTCAGCCATACAGCTTTGTGTGGACTAGTCGGCCCATTTCTGCCTGCATTTCATGTTTTCATGATTATTTTCTTCAGTCCTCTTGTCTCTGTCTTTATTACATTTTACTCGCCCTTCTGCTCCCTCCCCAGCTGCCTGCTTGTTTCCACAATGGTTGTCAACTTCAACATCATATTTCACCCATCCTTTCTTCCTATCACAGCTCACACACACACACACACACACATGCATGCACGCACGCACATACACACACCCAATCGATACATCTGCAGTAACCCTATATATAACAGCTCTCAGTGTGTGTGTTTGTGAGATTCAGTGGCGATGGGGTGTTAGTGGCAGCTATTGATGATTTCAAAGCTGCAGAAACTGGAGCTGAAACAGGAGATGCCCATCTCCTCGTTCCGCTTCTCCAAATAGGAGGTGAAGGTGACATCCAGGAAGTTCATTATGAACAAATAAATAGTTGCCAGATATACATGCATGCACCCAGTGAAGTGCACATCCAGGCAATGCACACACACATTAGAAGAGGAGAAGCTGAAGGTCAAAGTAGGACTAAGAAGGACTTGGACTCAAGGTGCTACCAGGGGTCTTCTGACAAAACACACCCGTTTGAATTATTAAGAACATAATGCAATGCCTTTGTAGAGAGAGAAAGACAACACTGTGTCCCCCCCCCCCCCCCCCACACACACCCTTCACAGAGTCTGATTATTGGGCAGGAAGGGGGAAAAAAACATCCTAGTCTAGTCATTTCTTCTTTTTTTTTCTGCAGAAGAATGAATCTTATCTGTAAATGGACCCCCCCCCCCCCCCCTATTCCCTTTCCCCTCCCAAACCCTTCATTTAACAGAAGGAGCTTCTGTCCTTTGCTCCAAACTGCAGTTAATCTTCCTCTGTATTCATAAAGCATATTTGTTCACAATAACCCCGGAATGATTCAGGAGAGCAGCTGAAGGTTATTCTGATGCATCAGGCTCATTTTAGCTCCAGAAACAGTGAAATTGCAGAAAAAGATGAATCAAGTTCATAGTGGAAAGGCTGCTCTCTGATTCTTGAATGTAAAAGCAAATGGGATTGGTAATAATGTGCCACATATGTTTGTGCAAGCTCATTTATGATATATTTAGTATAAGTACAGCAAATACCATACACCCCAAACCACACACCCCAGCTTGCTCACTTCGCTCGGCACTGGCCAATCTGCTCGCCACTCCCTCACTGCGAGTGGGACCCAGAGACCCCTCAAACAAAACCTGTATGATTGCTATCCTGGCCCCCAAATGGTAGAATGAGCTCCGCATTGATGTCAGGTCAGTGGAAAGTCTTCACCATTTCCGTCGCAGACTGAAAACCCACCTGTTTCCACTGCATTTCCGTCAATAAAAAAAAAAAAAAAAAAAGAAAGAAAATGATTGTACTTTTGGACTTGGTTGACTTATTTGAAGCTATTGGTTGAATTTGTATTCTATTGTTTCTCTTTGTTGCTCTTACTTTGGTTTGCCTTATTTGAAACTATTGTTCTACACTTGTATGATTTCACATTTTTGAAGCTGATGTACTTGTAAGATTCTCGCTGTTTAGAGTCGTATGAACTAATGTAATGTAAAGCGTACATTACATCATTTTAATTAATTCAACAATGAATTTACTCAGAACAATCACATAGTGGTCAGAGAACAGTCAATAACCAAAAGACACAGAAGAATTGAAATGTGCTAAAGGAGCGTTACTCAAAGTTGTATTTTATTTAAGGTCTATTTCTGTGATTTACATAAAGTCAGAGGTCTGGAACAATGTGAGGGCAATGTAAACATTACAAAGGTCAATAACTTTATAGATTCAACTGCCATACAACTCAAGAGGAAGGCTGCTATTATTTTAAATGTTATCATATTTTCAACAAATAAAATTTAAAGACCAAAACCAAAAATACTTCCAATTACTTTCTGACCCTACCATGTCCGTGGCACTCAGCTCACAAATATGTAGCCTCAGATGGACTCAGTAATTTCCTCAAACAGCTGTAATTATTAGCGAATTCTTCCGGAGTTTCCCCTGCAGGCTGTCCTGACCCTCTGATTGCCAGAGCTTGTTGGGGCACTGCACATTCTGACAAGAAGCTCTGAAAACCACTCAGGGCCGAACAAAACTGCTCTCCCACCTCCAGAAATAAATATACAGTTTCATTTAATCATGTTGGTATTTCCTAAAATAGCTGGTCACTGTATTTTTCATCAAACGTTACTCAAACGGGAAGAAATAGTGCCTTCGTCTGGGACTGTTTTCAGCAGTTTACTAGTGGCAGCAGGACAGTGTATTGTATGTGAGATTTTCCAAAACTACTGTTTTCATGGTAATGAAGGGACAGTGTGCTGTGTTTTTAATTGTTCTTGGACAAGAATGGAGCTCTATGGCATAGAGGAATAAGATATATCAGGCTTAGGATACACACCCAATACTTGGTCGTAGTTTTGGTTTGTTAATGAGATTTGTTGACAATAAAAAATATTTAAAAAGCAGAATATCAGCAGACTCACCCTTTAACTAGAACGACACATTCGACAGTGTGATATGAGCTCCCAGGTGGAGTCGGGTTGAATGTGTATCTCCCTCTGTCCTCTTTGAGTTCTCTTTTCTCTTCAGCAACATTAAAAATGTCTCGTTTCAGGCTTCAGCAACAAAAGTGCTTGTCACTGAATGACGACTTGTCACGACAACTCGTTGCCATGCTAATGACATTATGCTTCTGGTGACTGGACATGCATGGATGCACACACCGACGGCTCTCGGTAGTCTTTGCAGTGTGCTATGCGTGTCACCTACTTTACACATAAGTGCTACAAAAAACATGTTCCTACATAACACAATGAATCACACATCTAAAGCAAGACTGAATCCCCCTAAAGTTAATCACATTCAACACAACAGTGAATCAAGGATGGAGCACCAATGATTTAGCTGTCCATGGAGCCTTACCAGGACAAAATATAATGTAAAGTTTGTCCTGAAGTACGCATTGGAGGTCAATAAAATCAAAATGGTTTTTCCCACTGGGGGCATAAATGTGCTCAGGAAATTTTATGGCAATATGTCTATCGGACCATGACATATCAAGGTCAATTTTACTTTTAATGTCTCCCATAAGAGAAATGTATCTTGGTTAAGAGGTTTGAGGAATTGTCACAGAAAATGGCAGACCCATCAATAAAAACACACTTAATAAAAGTCACTAAAAGCACACTCTTAAACTCCAGCCTGTACTAAAAATAAACAAATAGAACTTTTCATAAAACATAGCCAGTGTTAAAAACTTCTAAATCATACCGCTCCACATAGATTTGCTGCTAGTAAAACCAGTTTCCGAATGTAACTGATAAAAGGATAATTCTATGTTCGTAACAATCGTGCTTACGGAGAGGAACGCTGTGACTCTGAGCAGAATTAGCTTATCATTAGCTTAGAACTAGCATCTTTACAAATAACGGGCAAAACATTCATGAAGTGAAACAACAAACAACAAGTCGCTGACTCTCCTGACTTAATTGAGGTTAGGGGTCAACACCTCGAATTGGACTTTTGTATAAAGGGTATTTATTAACATAGGCAACCACTGTATTTACAGCAGCAGGCTATTCCAGCCTCGTCCCCCACGGCAGTCATGCCGGACACAACCAAACCTGATGAGCACATCATCCACAACAACATGGAAAGAAAGATAGCTCATTGTGATCACAAGGAGTTGAGTTATGAGTTGAGTTATGTATAAATCTCAATAACTGATAGCAGCTTCATGTTTGCACTGATTCTTGTACTAACCATTTGACTGGTCCAATGGGTTGTTGTTGTTTGTGTAGTTTTTGTTGGTGGTTGGGCTTCCAGTGGATAATACGGTCAATTTCTGCCTGCATTGGACTGGTTATGCACTGATTGAGTGTGGTCACAGAAACATGAGCAAATCCAATTTCATTGCCATAAGTAAACACTTGGGCCACACTTGGCCAGTCTGCTGAAAACAAAAGAGATATTGACTGTGATCACTGATGCCTGCTAATTTCATTTCTAAAGGGAAATGTAATATTTTACAGATTTGGACACTGGAATCCATCTCTTTCAATCCATAACGTTTGCGTGTGTGTGTGTGTGTGTGTGTGTGTGTGTGTTTGCGTGTGTGTGTGTGTGTTTGCGTGTGTGTGTGTGTGTGTGTTTGCGTGTGTGTGTGTGTGTGTGTGTGTGTGTGTGTGTGCATATCTGACTCTTTTGACTGGATCAAGTGCCCTCCACAGTGCCCTCCCTCATCCCGGCCCTCTTCACAAATTAAAGTGACTTGCGAGTAATTAAAAACGTGTGTGTCTGGATATTGGCCAACTTCATGTTCTATTCATGCAGATTAACACATATTTGCCGTTGCCTGTGGGAGCTGAAAGGCATCTGTCTTTTCCATTAAACATTCATGAGTGTGCAGGACAAAGAGAAAGAGAGCCATTCAGAGCAGCTCTTTACCCGCTCCTCCTCATATCGGCACACATCTTAATGGAGCGCATTAAATCAGAACGGCCAAACAGGGAATTTCACATTGACAATGGCATTCATCACACCTCTGTTTTAAAGGAAACATCTCCCCTCAGATCCCCCCTCAGTGTTACATACCATCAGTCTGTGCTGCTCAATGCTTGAATTGTTTTGCAGGTTAATTGTTAAGTCTGTGTAATTTTCTGTGTTAGATTGTTTTCTACTGCCATTTATTCTTTTCATACATACAGTATCTCTTTCAGTTTAGCTGCCGATAAAATATATAAAATGACATATTTGAATTAATCACATGATAAAAACATGATATGTATTTGAACACCAGGTTAGAAAAAATAAATATTAAGTCTAAACTTATAGAATTTTGTATAAATAAACACTGTTTAATGGTTTGAGTGGGAGGTTAGTGGAAAAATACAAGTCAGAATTGAACTGGATATATATTGTATGTATAATTTTACACATCACTTGCATCAAACGTATCATTTATATATATATATATATATATTTTAATTCTTTTTTACTACTATCATCAAGGTCAGGATTGTATAGTCATGTTTTGGTATATAATAAGTCGAAGTGGCCAGATGAGTAAATTACAACACTTATAATATTGATTGATTGTGCATTCAATGGGTGAGTTAGTTTAAATTGAAAAAAAGAGCTATTGACAATGCATTTACAGTTTCTTCTTTTTGTCAAGTTGTGCACAGTGCAGGCTTCAATATCTGATCATGAGTTAAAGATAACACCTATGGAACATGGGTCAAGCTTTATCTTGAACTGACAAACTATTCTGGTGAAAACTGAAGAAAAGTTATTGATGATGAATATTGAACTATCCACGCCTCCACGTTTTTATCCTAATGCCTATTTGTTTACATTCTGTTACATCTGCTATCATGTTATTTGTATCCGTTCAGAGTGCATTATCTGTGCAAATTGCAAATGTGTACAATGCATTCATATTGTTTTTAGTATACTAGTATTGATTAGATACTAGAAATTATTATTATTATTATGTATTATTATACATATTAGTGTTGTGTGATCCAAGAGGTCCCAGGGGGTCAAAAGATGATTACTGGAATAAGAAAAATAAAACATATTTCTGTTTGCATACAAGTGAGTCTTTCACCTGACTTTGATGACGTTGTACACTTCTCTTCTGAGCTGTTGAGACGCTGGGTAAGAATCCACTCTGATAACGGGTTGACAATAATGCAGTGCTGCTGTTTGTGTGCCTCTAGGCGGCTGGAGTGTGTGGGGTCAGTGGGCACAATGCAGCAGCGAGTGCGGAGGCGGAATTCAAACCCGGGCTCGGACGTGTCAGTCACCTCTGGAGGAGTCGTACCTGTGTGAGGGTGTGGTGGAGGAGGGCCGGCCGTGCAACTCACAGCCCTGCACCGGTAAGCTCCTTATTCTGTGTGTGTGCTTAACTTCGTGTTTCTACACATCCATGTCTGCCAGTGAGTGCCCTTTTTACGCTTTGTGGTTAAATATGAGCGCCAGGTGTGTGCAAAGTGTGTGTTTACAGCAATTTTTTGACATTTTGTTTTATACATCATGTTCATCCCCTTGTGTATCCATTCTCTATAAGTCAGTGTTTTGACTTAAGGAGTGCATGTTGGAAAGGGGACTTTGATCGATGAGAAATAATGATGACATGGTCAACTGTATTCAAGACCATGCATTGCATATGCAGGATGTCAAAATCATTACACTCACAAATGGCTGAAAGCACACAGAAAATCAAAAATCTGAGCACAATTATGTAAAAGCTATTTACCAAGAAGCATTAGTGCTTTTACTGAACTGTTCTCCTGCTTTCTTCATTTGTAAAGAAATAGCAGTTTGTTTTTGTCTGACAAATAGCTCAAATAGCACATATTGTCATTATCGTAAATGTGTTTATGTGTTTTTTTCCAGTTAGTCATGCCATCAGAGGCATTTGAAGACTCAGATAAACATTATTATACAACAGCTGAAAACATAAAATGAGCACTGCACACATTTACAGCACATTAATACCGACAGCACAACAAAAGTCCCAAGTTTGGCTGATGCTGTTCTGGGTGACCAATCACGTCACGGTTGTGTCCCAAATATGAGCCATTAATTCAGGACCTCTGGTTGCTAACCCCCGCCCCCTCCTCCCCCCGGCCTTGCCTCACCCCCTTTAGGCAAAGGTCGCCATCTCTCTCGCAGCCAATCGCTTCGCTCGGTGGACAGCCGCAAGCGTGATGACGTAGACAAGCCCCGCAGCGGACAGCAGAGCCCTCAGACAGGTAAGACAACGGGACGCAGAGGGATCCCATGCATCAGTCACTGTGGCAGCTTGGGTGACCATCACATAGACACTATAAAATATATACATAATGACATCCACAAACAAGAGAGTTGCACTTACTTTTAATCTACACATCTATCAAAATCTCCCAAAGTAGTGCCTCGTCCGCAATGGACTAATTCCAACATGGACCCTGACTGAACATAGTGAAACTGTATTTTATGTGAGGTCATAACAGGTCACTGTGCCCTGTCTGTAAAACACTATATCAAATGGAGTCCTCCCTCTCTGTTAAAGTGATACTCCACCCAAAATCAGGAGTATCAATCGCTCAATGCTCTCTAGGCTGAAAGAAATAGTTTAACTAATTGATACGTTTGTTTATTCGGTACTTTATCCCCCAAAGAGTTAGATACCAGTCTCATGTCTCTGTGGTAAATACAAAGCTAAAATCTGATGTTTAGCTTAGCCTAGCACATTGGCATGGCAGTCTCACTGTGACAACAAAACGCAAGGTGTAGCAGTTGTTCGCCAAGAAATAGTTACAATGTTTACTTTTTTTAACTACTGGTTAGACAAATTAGAAACATGATAATCAGTGAGCTTCACAGGTGTTGGCAGGTGCATTTTCTTGACTTTAGACAAGCTGTGTCCCCCTTTATGCTAGCCCAGCTAGGCTAATTGCCTCCTGGTTTCAGCTCCGCACTTAATGAGAGTGGTATCAATCTTTTCATCTAACTTTGGGAAAGAAAGGAAATATGTGTATTCCCCAAAATGTAGAACTATTACTGTATAAGGTGACTGTGAAACATGTGTGGGAGCTTCTTCACAGAGACAAGAGGCTGTGATCAGCTTTGATTATTCTCAGTATTTAGCCATATTTAACAAAGTGAGCGAATGGATGGACAGAGGACATTGAATCATGTTGCAGGAGTGGCTTCAATGCCTATTTTGATATTTGCCCACCACAAAACTCACTGTTGGAATCCATTGTTACTGATATGAATCTAAGATGACTACACCAATGCTCTGTACTTTATTAAATTAAATTAAAGTAGAGAACTTTCAAGCCTACAGTGTGTGCAGGTTTCATACCAATCGATTTTGTGTGAAGTATCACTTTAATTTGCTAATCAATTCCCCTCCTCCTGTTTAGTTCTCTTCTCCGTGCTACCCCAGCTGTGACTGCACAATTTTCCCTTATTGGTCAACTGACCCATCGAATCGGCAGTTATGGCCGTTGAAAAGATGACTGACATATCCTAAGCCAGTGGCATTCACTTCCACTAGAAGTTAATGCAAAGGATATGACATCAGAGCCCCACAGATGAAGAAGGACAAGCAGAACAGAAGCTGGGGTCAATTTCAGGGGTCGCCTCTTTTGAAGGATGCAGTGTACAGAGTTAGACAAAACATGATACAGGCTGGACCTGCTGCTCACTTCCTAATGAGCTGGTCTACAGAGGATTAAGGCCTTTCTGCCAAGTTCCTATCATTGTCTTTTAAAGGGACCAGTGTGCAAAGGTTTGGAATACTGAGGACCTTCAAAGAACAGTTAGGTCTGCAAAATAAAGCCACAGCCAAAGCCAAAGTCACTTATCAGCCACATTTGGAGAAACCCTGGAATGGGACAGCCTCATCCACCTGTTTGGCCTTTGAAGGAGGCGGCCCCTAAAATGTGGCACAGCTAGAATCTACCCTTTATCACACTACAACCCTTCCTCTTTTGGCCACAGAGGCTGCATCCTGCATGCTAATTAGTTATGGCCCTCTCCTTTCCTTTTCCTCTTTTTTCTCCCCTTATCCTCCCATCCTTTACCCACCCTACCTCCTCAGTAGACTCAGCTTCAGGTGAGGAGTGGTCAGCGTGGAGTGTGTGTTCTGCCACATGTGGGGAGGGTTGGCAGAGTCGCACTCGTTTCTGTGTCTCCTCCTCCTACAGCACCCAGTGTAGTGGGCCACTGCGTGAGCAGAGATCTTGCAACAACTCTGCTGTTTGTCCAGGTAAGCCCCCCCACCCAACCACCCCCTTCTCCCCACTGCCACCTTCCTGCGCTTGCCAAGCCCTCTCCTGGTCCCTGCCTCACCCATACAAGACTCACCTGACTCACGTCCTCAGGCACTTAATGGCCCCTGGATTTCTACCCTCAGTTTGCCTGCAGTTTAGAATGACTCCCACTATAATAGTAGAGATTCCACAGTGTTCTCAGGCTCTCATACATGCAGACAGGTAGGGAGACTCCTCAACTTAGAAATATTATTATCCAAGAACAATGGATCGGCATAGACAATGCCAGCAAAGCTAAACAGCAAAGTAATTTTTAATAGTCAGGACAGTTCAGTGTCTCAGTGTCTATCTTATCTTATCTTGTGTTGTTCTAGTGTATTAAGGGGGCCTGTGTGTGTCTGTCTATAAATCATACCCCAGCTGCTCTGATTGCAGTGCACGGCGCTTGGGACGAGTGGTCACCATGGAGTTTGTGTTCATCGACCTGTGGCCGAGGTTACAGGTCCCGAACACGAACCTGCACCCCTCCACAGTTTGGGGGAGATGCCTGTGAGGGCCCAGAGAAACAGACCAAATTCTGCAACATCGCTGTCTGTCCAGGTAAGGAACACATTCATTCATTATTTATGTTTGTGTGCATTCCAAAATGTATGAATGTACGCACATGACCTGTTTGAATAGGTCCATGTCTGCAGACACCTATTGTAGACACCTAAACAGAACGGTGACTGTATGCAGCCCTTCACACAACTACTTGTGCCTTTTTCTTATGTGTCCCCCTATATCAGCAGGCTTCTTGCCTTGCCTTTCAAGTGTGACTATTTGGAACAGTGATAAACACGTTTGCCTTTGACTTTGTACAAAGCCGGTCCATGGTACTTAACAATATTGAACCTAAACAAAACACTACAGTATGTAATGTACACTAGCACATGAATTTCTCACATGGTATTACAAATACACAAAGAATACAAGAAGATTACATATGTCAGTGAGCAGTACACTCATGAAATCCAACTCTTTCTTTTATTCCTAAAAAGTCTTTGATTTAGTATGTAATCCATAATGCACCAAATAAGTGATATACAGTTTCCGTGTACTCTTTTCTGTTTGCCTGTTGTTGACCCTGGACATTCTCAGTGGATGGAGTGTGGAATGAGTGGTCCAGCTGGAGCTCCTGCTCCGCCTCCTGCTCGAATGGGACCATGCAGAGAACCAGGGAGTGTAACGGCCCTTCATACGGAGGCTCCGAGTGCAGAGGAGAATGGCTGGAGACTGTCGACTGTGACCTTGGGGAGTGCCCAGGTATGAAAGAGACAAGGCCAGACAAAATTATTTACTGTAGTCCATTTATGCATTTCTTGCTCTTTCACTATGGATTAACAAGAAGTTATCATATATAAACTGGGTATTTAATCATACATACATAAACTTGGAATGGATTTTATTGTAACTAACAGAAGGTCCTTTCTTTTTCTACTGTATGGTATGGCTCTATAGTTCTATACTGAAAAAATTGCCCTCGGAATGGCTACATAATCGATCTCATTTGACCACACATTGGCACAGGGTGGTAGCTTCATAGATAAAATGTCTAAGCTATCCTACATGGTTTCACGTGACTTTTAATGTCTTATAAAGACAAAAGACATTACTTCCCCATATGTCTAATATTTAACTTCTTAACATGAAATAAGTTATGTACAGTATTGCGAAGATTATTACCTAGTCAGTGTAAATGTGTTTTGCCTTGTATACTTACCCTGTATCTAACAATCAATACCCAATACTCTTTTGGTACGGACCATATATGTCCAAAGTGCAAAGAGCAAAAACAGTCAAGTTCAGAAAGCTGACATTGACTGGTGTATTCATTCTTTGATTTTATTTAACTCAGACAAAGTTCTTAAATGGTTCTGTTATCAGTGAATGGCAATTGTGTGCAGTTGATTTTCACTAAACTACACATTTAGTACAAATCCCAAAGGCTTAGCATTGCTAGTATTTTTGCTTTTTAGTGTTTTCATGGTGGTTGAAACCGATGAGTTCAGCAGTACACTGGCAGCATCCCAGACTGCTGCCAGTTTTCGTTCATTTCAGAATAACATAAATTATCAATAAATTGCATTAAGTGAGTGCATTAAGTCACAATAACACAGTTCAATGTGTTTTGAAAAACGATCTGCAGTAGTGTAAATATACATAACTTGGCCTAAATGGACTAGAAGATGTAAAAACACTGATATGGTCTGTATGTATACCTGGTGTGTGGGTGTGTTTCATTGTGCCTGATAAAGTCCTGTCTCACACTCTGTTGCTGTATTCTTTCTGTCAGTGGATGGCAAGTGGCAGCCATGGTCTTTGTGGTCAGGCTGTTCTAAAACCTGCGGAGGTGGGAGCCAGCAGAGAAACAGGATTTGTTATGGGCCCTTTTTTGGAGGGCAGCCTTGTCCTGGAGAACGAGAAGAGGTCCGTCGATGTAATGAAAAGAGATGCCCAGGTCAGTGGATGGGACTGTAACCAATTTCACGTGATCGCCTGCATGATGACACATTACATGATACTCATTTACTCTCGTACAGAACCTCATGAAATATGTGGCGAGGACAACTTCTCCAATGTTGTATGGAAGATGACTCCAGCTGGGGATACAGCAGCAGTACGCTGTCCTCCCAATGCTATGGGTGAGCTCACATATTACCATGGATAACACAAATGTCCACTGGAAGCTTTAGGAGTTGGATAAGAAACACACAGTGGTGACATCGATTCATGTGTCCTCACACAGGGCTTATCCTGCGCCGCTGCACACTGGACGAAGAGGGCATCGCCTACTGGGAGAATCCCACCTATATGAAATGCATTTCCAATGACTATCGCAGTATACAAACGTTGGTGAGCATCAACACATTTTTCTTTCACACTCCTGGTAGCCTTAAAGCAAAAATAACCATATAAATACATAAATTATAGCTTTTCCAATTTGCCTGTCGGGCCTCAAAGGTGTTATCGATTTTAATATCCTATGCGATATTGTGTCAAACGTGTTGAACCGACTTTCTCTGTTAGACTCGGGAACACTTGTCCAAAGCACAGCGTGGCCTTGTGGGAGATGGAGTTTCAGAGGTGATGACCAAGCTGAGGGTGACATCCAGTGATGGGACCAGCTATAGCGGTGATCTGCTGGCCATCGTGGACGTGCTGAAGAACATGACAGAGATCTTCAGGAGGGCCTACTACAGTCCCAGCAGTGCAGACATGAGGGTGAATGGATATACTGTCTGGGTTTACTAGCAGTGTACTGCTGTTTGTGAAGCATTTAGTTTTCTACCCCAACAATATCACAGCTAAGACAAAACACTGATACATGATTGCAAGGATTGAGGTACTGTAGGTAGAGCTGTGGAGTGTGGAACTAGTACCTCTCGCGCAGTGTTAGTGAGTATTTACGACAGCAGGACGGTGTATGCAGAGTTGAGTCGAAATCGACTGCAATGTGTTCATGGTAATGAAGGAACATGTCACCCAGTGCAACCATGTGGCTCATTGATGTGTTTTTAACATCAATGGAGCTCCATGGCACAGAGGAAATAGATATATTAGGCTTTGACACTCACACAATACTTGTTAGTAGATACATTCATCGTTAGATGGGGTCTTATCATGGGATTTGTTGATGGGAAGAAATATTACAGACTATCACCAGCTTTATCCTGTAAATACCTTAAGGCATGGCTCCAGAATGGACAACAATGAAACAATGAAACATCATTTAAAAAACGTTTTCTTTTTTTCCAAGAACTTTGTGCAGTCAGTCAGCAATCTGTTGATGGAGGAGAACAAGGAGAGATGGGAGGAAGCACAACTGGTTAGTATCACTGTCTCTCTCTTAAACCTCATTTACCTCATCGCCTCATCTGCAATTACATCTTTTGTAGAACTTAGTCTGCAGTAATTATAACAAACCTGAAGCTGTAGGATTGATGAGTTAGACACTGTGACAAAGATGCAGGTGGACCAACAGCCCACCTGTATCTCTTCAGAGGGAGAGAGGTAGAGGCAGAGGAGAACTGCTGAAGGACAGAAATATCTATAGCTAATGAGTAACCGAGTCAACGCAAACACCCACTCATCCATCTGCTGCACTCATCCACTTGTGCATCACTATCTTTGCTTCCTTTCAGCCGTCCAGCTGTCCATGCTTTTCTCACCATGCAGGCACCAGAAAAATGCCAAATAAACCAACCTGGTCTCCTCAAAATGAGCACAGTGTCTTACAATGCAAATAACGTGCTTTGTGCAGAAGAAGTTTGTTTTTCCACCATGAATGGATTATATGAAGAAGGAACCGTTTTTACTATTGTTATTACCTTCAACTGTGGCATGCCAAGAGCTCTTAACTTTCAGGAACATCTTGACCAAAATATGTAGTGTTTGGTACAAACACAACATCACGGTTTACCTTTTTAGTTTGGCTGTCATATTTTATATTTTTGATATGTGTGTCCCAGCTTCTAAGCAGCCAGAGGTTTTTCCTTTTTCCTTATTAATAAAATCATTAGTAACTTGCAGTGACTTGAAAGTTGGGTCAGGGAATTTACCTTTGTGCGCACCATGTCTGCTTTTAAAAGAGTGGTATTTTATCACAAAGACAAATGTTTTAGTCTTTAGACCTTTATCAGGACCAAAGATGGATTACCAACCAGGTAAATCTCCCCAGGGGCCCCAGAACTACAGCGGGGCAAAGACTCCAGGTTAAACATGTGGCAATAACAGAAGTTAGTGGTCAATTTTTTTAACCTCATTTTGTATGCACCACTAAAGCAGTTTTTAAGACCCCAACTTGAAGATAGGCCCTGATTTGAAATATAGTTTAAAGGCCTTGATTTTTTTTCTTAGTCTATATTGTGCTTACCATTTTCTGTTTCCATTTCACTAGATAGGATTGTGCTGATGCATACATAGTGTACAGAGAGTGGGAGAAAGTGAGTAATCCCGGCCCATATCAGGGTAAATCTATGACAAAGCGGATTCTGAAAGCTTAAAATCAAGTCAAATAAAGCCAATAGAGAATGTTATCGGAGTTACATTTTCACTGTGTTGTAAAAATAAAAAATATTTTACACTACAAAAATAGTAAGGCAACTTGAAGCAGACACAATGTGATGGTTTGGCTGTCTTAATCAAGTTTAGTTCTCTGCAACTTGATTTTTATACTAAATAGAAATACATGGAACAGCAGTGGCGGCCTGAAAGGTAGGACAACACATTCAATTATCTAAAAACACTACAGAGTGCTCGGAAAAATGTTCTATAATCCAGCAAGAGATTGTAAAATGAGATTTAAAAAAAACACACTGATACAGCCCTTAAAATAGTCATTTAACACACAGTTTTAGCTTGAACACACTGAGTACACTTATTACAAAAACACATGTTACTGTGTTTTATCCAGTTGAGAACATTATTCAGGTCCATATATATATATATATATATATATGTTGGTTAAAGCTGTGTAGAGTATGAAGAATGATGGCACTGCACTGGTATGACAATGTTTGCCACAAATACAGCTTTTCTATAAAAGGCTTTTTGTTTGTCAAGTGTTTCAACAGCAGTTCAGATTTATAAATATAAACATTATATATATATATATATATATATATATATATATTCACCTGAAATCCATATTCCTTTTTCTTTCATTATACTTTCATGTCTCTGTTTTCTCAGCTGGGACCAAACATCAAAGAGCTGTTCCGTCTGATGGAGGACTTTGTGGATGTCATTGGCCTGAGGATGAAAGACTTCCAAGACATGTATGAAGTCACCGATAACCTAGGTCAGCCTTATCTCCATCCAAGAGATCTTCACAGCTATCTCTGCTTATCAAAAGAAATTCTCTTATCACAGCTTTGGCTTTTTCTTCTTTGAAGATTGATCTCCATATCTACAATGACAATGCATAGAAGGGAGGACAGGGAAGGGTGACCTGTTGCTAAATGGACATGCTGTGCTCTCACTCTGTACACAGGATGATTCATTCATTGTCGATTTAGCTTGTCACAAATGTATCAATGATGGCCTGTAACCATCACATAATATTTCCACCAAATCATTCCAGCCGGAGGTTATTTATTTATAAATACATTTTCTCTATTTTACATCACCCAGACAGAAACAAAAGGTCACAAAAAATTAAAGAAACATTAATACCTATAGACGAAATAGTCCTTGATGATGATTATTTTGAATATTGAATATTTATCAAACATTAATAATAAAATCCTACACCACAGAACAATGTAATTTAAAGGGGTACTCCTGCAATTCAGTATTGCACTCATACATTGAGATATCATCACTTTTAGTCCCTGTTAGTCAAGTTCCAATAACTTTGGATCCTACACTTCCCACAATACAGCACAACTCTTACCAAACCCAGAAACATGACAAAGCTCCCCCGGCAGCTGTTTTCATGGTGTTTCTAGTAAACTGATAGTAGTAAACCTTCAAGTGTAAAATCAGTGAGTGCTCCTTCAGTCTTTATTTCAGTACAGACAAAGTACAAAATGTACAAAGGGAACTTTTAGCAGTATATTATAGTTTTATTTATAATATATTTATTTATTACGATTATGTGTTGCACATTCTTTCGTTTCAACTAATTTAATACTATTGGGCATATGGCACATTTTTTCTAGCATTCTATTTCTGTTCCTCAGTATCTACAACAAAAGAACAAACCCATGGTCAATATTATCACTCCCCAGGGCAGCAGTTCCAGCAAATCCACATTTATAACTACCTGCTGTCTCCTTCCATTGCCCACTGACTGTGAAGGCTCTATTTCTTTTTTTCAAATAGGGGAAAGAATGTAGTGCAGTCATCACAGAGGCTCTGCTGCTCTATGTGACCTCCAGATAAAAACATTTGAGTTTAGCCAAGGGAGAGTATGTGAGAATTGGGGCCAGATGAGAGGTCCTGTTTATAGCGGTGCCACCTCGCTGTCTAGAGCCAAATAGCCGCCCACACCCGCAGCGTACCTCCCCTGGGGGCAGCTGACCTCCTCTTCCCTCCCACACCACAAACAGAAACAAAGCGGCGTACATCATCTGCCAACATATAGTTAGCTCAGAGTTTCTTCCTCCAAACTCATCAAAGTAGTCAAGTTGTATAGGATTAGATCATTTATCAGACTCAAACTTTATCAGCTAAGTGGTTATTTTTTTTTTTAGTTTCTTTCTTTTCCTATTTTGACAATTTAGCTATTATTTTATTTAAAGATATTGTTTATTAATTTAATAGGTGAGAGATTAGAGTCTCTAAAATTATTCTTTTTTAAAATCTCAGATTGATTTTTACTTTAAAAGAGAACTATTTCATTGTCATGAAATAGAAAATAACCTAAGAACAACACATACACGGCACCTTGATACAAGTTAACTGGACGACAAACAGACAGACAGCACAATCACTGAATACTAAATCAAATAAAAAATGTTTGGTGGTAATATCTGACATTCAAGACTAAAATACCATCAGGGCAAACAGAGCAACTGGCCAAAGCTCCAGGCCTGTGACTGTGTGTCACCTGCTTTGTGCTGATTTCATTGAAAATCAGTTTTGGAGTATGCACTTAATACACTTATTATCATGGGGTCCCTCTGTCAAAATCTACTTTTAAGACCTTCATTATTTCATGTTTATATTTTGTACATTCCTTAATATTTCTAATCACACTACCAAACAGCTGACCTGAGGCAGGTAGTATGCCAGCTTGAAAAAACCTGAACACACTGTACAGAGAGTGGAGGAGGTTCACAAAGGCCCAGCAGATAATCTCTGCCCTGGAGTCTTTTAGCAGGTTAATCTGACCATTATGACATTACGACACAGGCACATTTTCCATAAAAGTATGCTTCACTGCTTTTATTTCTAATTTATTTTGTAGCAATTTTACTTTGATGAATTGTTTTCCATATTAATTTGTATAAACAGCCAGGTCGGTTCTATTTCATTTGTAGAGGCCTTACAATCTTTACTGCATATGGCACCCTCTATTGACAGGATGCCCTAGACTTGATAAAACAATAACAAAACAAATTAATTCATGATTTATGTATTGCAAACTCTGTGTGGGTTTGCTTGATTTTTGTAACCTGGCTACATAAGCAAGCAACCCCACCAGAAGGAATGACTGTTATCAGATTCTGATTCACAGGCAATTGTGACATTACATGTGTCCAGATGAGCTCTGCCCACTTTAAACCAGAGAGAAGACCACAGAGAAAAAAAAAACAAATATTGAAATCTCTCACGTGAAATATCCAAACCTGTTCTATCTTTGGCAGAACATGTTGTGTTCATTTAACACCCATTAATTATAGAAGCTGATTGAGTTGTCAGGGCCTTTAAAAAAAGGAGAGATCCCTTATCAGATGGACAGACATGCAATAGGTACAGTGTGTAGACACAAGGAGCAGCACCTTTGAAAATATGGAGAAACAGAATGTAAATGTTGATTAAAGTAGGTGTAATAAGTGAAAGTTTCAGATGTCATCATTTCTATGTTACAGTTTTGAGCATCCATAAGCGTCCGGTGGTGGGTCACGCCAACATCAGCTTCCCTATGAAGGGCTGGAGGGGCATGGTGGACTGGGCCCGCAGCTCTGAGGACAGAGTCACCATCCCCAAGAACATTCTGTCTACTGGCAAGCCAGGTGAGAGAATGTAACACACGCCACAGAGACATAACATTCAGAAGTATCACAGGAAACTGTAACCAGGAGAGAGTGACATCTCCTTCTGTGGGCACCATGTAATATTTGACAAAATTAAGAATTCTCTTGGATTATTAATAAATGTGTCTTTTGAGAGAAACACATTTTCCCTGAATACTGCAGCCCTGTCTGCCTACTGTTTCGGAATTCAAGAACGTGTGTGCTTTAATGTGTGTGTGTGTGTGTGTGTGTGTGTGTGTGTCTGAGTTTCGATAATCTCGCCAACCCCTGGACCGATCTACTTCAGGCTTGGTGTGCTTGTTGCTGAGTACCAGAGGGAGTGCAGTATTCCGCGTGAAGTTATGTGGATCAGCGGTTCTGTAGAGAACTGCAACAACCCGGGAAGCCCGGCCGGACTTTGGTCAGTGCATGTGCTGTAGACACTTTGGCTAGTGCATGGGCTATAGACGCGCATCAAAATTCACACAACATCGTGGCCATGTTAGCTAATGGCCACTATGGGATGTCTCTGTTGGTTTTCTTTCACAAAATAGCGCGCCCGTCTGTGCCATTACAATTCCGAGGATAGAAATGAGGATGTGTGTGTTTGTACGTATGTGTGTGTAGAACACGTTAAAACGTTTATCCGTACTGTTACGATACAGCTGCCCCGAGCGGCCGTGCATCACCATGCAGCACTGTGTAGCAGCGAGAGACCATCAAGGGGAAAGCAAGAAATATCCACAAATCTATTATATGCTGCTCAGATTAATCTCAGTCAGCGGCTCTGTTGGCAGCAGAAGCCTCTGTCTCTCTGCTCTGAGCTCATCAAACCTCTTGATGCTGCTCTAATTACTGACCAAATGTACCGGTAAAATACATCTCCTGTAATTCAGCAAGCTCATAATCCTCCAAAGAGCATGTGTTAAAGTAATATTTTAATGCTATCCAGCTATTCACCCCTCTTCTCACCGTACACTGTCGTGTTTCTCATTAATGTGAAATAGACAGAAGGGAAAAGCTGTCAGGTCAAAGGGACATTCTTATCTCTAACTTTGCTAAAATGAGCTTTTCCCTCATCAACTTCTCACAGAACTTCATCTGAATTTATTATCATTTTGATATTTGAAAGGCTCTCGCTGTCACCCGTGCTGCAGTACCACTCTCTGCCTGAATGGGTACTGATACGTCCCCGCCATTGTTTATCTTTCCAGCTTTGCCCCCCCCCCCCCCCCCCATTTTAAAACTTAACCAGGCGAGGAGCATGGTGAGGAACATAGATCTTTCTTCTCCTTTGTTTGGATTAAAAATATTTGCTATATCTAGAGTGTATATCAAAACTGTTACCCAAGACACACACATTAGCAAAAGGTGGTCGTAAGGCCAGAGAGAGGTCGAGTGGGTCAATTATGCCCCCTGAGAATAATAGCTCAGGAAGATGTCCACCCCACGGGCCCTTAGCATTCTGAAAATGTGGCCCCCTGAACAATATAGTTATGAAGCCCTGGTGTCGGCCAGTCTGAACTTCGACTTCCTTCCAAAGCTTTCATCAAACCTGGGACAAACACATTTAATGGGGCTTTGACTTTATTGAGGCCATACAATTTTAAAATATTCATGGCAGCTTTTGCACTCATGCACTCTTACGCTGTAGTGTTGCCACCGTAAACGCGTGCTTAGACTCACTTCGAAACCCAACAAGCAGCGGCTTGAGCACGTCCCCAATGGGCACTGCACCTTCAGCATCATGCAGTCCACTACAACTGCCTATGGGCTCACATTTCAACGATGATACTAGAAGTTGAACAGTGTAAACTTGGTAAAGGTAGAATTCAACAGGTGTACTTAATAAAATGGAAACTGACTTCATCTATACTGTATATGCTTGAAATAATACAGCATACCAAAAGAAAGAAAAATATTTTAAAAAAAATTTAAAATATCAAATGAAAAATCAAGGACATTTTTGAAAATATTTTTTCAGCTTGTATACAGGATGTTCATACTTCATTTGTAACATTTACACAGACCAGGTACTGTTTCTATAGAGATAATATGCCTGTGCTGCAACAACAATTTTCATAAAAACCTATTTTCATATTTACATTTTCTTACTTATAGTTAGCATCTAGCCATGTACTCTTCTTAAATTTAAGATATGTCTCAAAAGTTTCCAGCACTTCGGTACAATTGAAGTGAATGCAATTTAGTTTGTGTAGCTCAAATAACTGAAAAACGACATTTGAAAAACTTGACTGCAAATTAACATGGACAGCTTTCATTGGACCCCTTTTAACCAAAGACAAAATCCCGATGAAATCTGTGACATGTTGCAGTTTATCCAGGGAACAGCAGTGGCAGCAGGTTGAGCCAACTAGGCCAGAGGTTTTTCTCCTCTGCCACATCCAGCAGCTCTTCCTGGGGGATCCCAAAACAGTGTTGTCCCTATGGCAGATGGAGTATACAGTCTAATCTTGCCAGAGTGTTCTGGGTCTGCCCCTCGGTCTCCTCCCAGGTGGACCTGCTCAGAACACCTCCACAGGGAGTGCAAGAGGTATCAGATGGCCAAAAGTGTCTCTAAGGGTTTCTGCCTCTTGTATCCACAGTCGAATTTGGATCTCTTTCGGATTCGTGTGACCATAGGTGAGGGTTGGAATTTAGATTATTATGAAATCAAGAGCTTTACCCACCGGCTCCCTTTTCATCACAACACACCAATCTGCCTGTTGCAGGTGACTTCTTAAAATGTTTCTTTGAGCACCGCAATCAAATTTCCTGTGTCGTACTAACATGGTGATAGCATTGCACCAGTGGTAGCATTCTGTGTGTTATCACTTGATTTATAACCTTATGCTTAAACACTTTTCAAAAAACAGCATTTAGCATTCTACTTCAAACTAATGGTTCTCTCTTATTGACCCTTTCTCATTGAAAATTGTCTGGAATATAGTTTAGACTATGTGCTTTTCCGAAAAGTTGTTAAAATTATTATCTCTACAAATGTTATACTGTGGTGGTGGGATAGTCCTGCATAATAGAGGAGAGAAGAGTAGATTTAGATCTGGAGTAGGTGGAGCACTTTTCCTTCAGAATGGAGAGCCATAAGCACAAAATATCGATTAAGATCAAACACAGGAAAACATCAAAAGAAAATGATGACTATATAGTTAGTCCTCAAGACTATGAATCCTGGAAAACCTTACTTGCTGCAGCAAAAGTGAAAAATATGCCAATATTGTAGACGTTGCTAAAGAACATGGAGAAAGAGAAGTCCTAAGAATCTACTACCACGGAAAAATGCAGAAGCCTTTTAACAATAAAGAGACTTTGAAAAGGAAAGCATTGCTGATGAAGATGGTGAGAATGCCTGTACATCTGTGATGAAGCACCAACTCCCTCACTAACAATTTGCTTAGCCTTTTGTTAAGAAAGATGGATAGTTTTTCAGTTCTTTATTTCATTCACATTTCTGATTTACATTAAGAAAGGCAAGGTAACATTGGTTGCATCTGGAACAAGTTAATTTTTGTAACTTATATTGAACAGACAATTTGTCATGAAAGCCATAACCTCAGTTTGAGTACTTTGTGGAAGCCATCGTGTGCCGGAGCTTAAAGAGGAAGCACCTCAGCTGCAGTCAGTATGTGGCGTGTGAGGAGGCGGGCTCTATGAGGCGATTGGTTCAATGATGGTGATGATTGGCAGCTAATTAAAGTAAAATACTGAATGACGTATTAATAATTACTTATTTTGAAGGTACAGTATTTAAGTTGACATGTTAAAGAATGAACTGAGGCCTTGTTGTTATAATTGAGACGAGTAAAACGATGTATATTTGTTAAACCTTGTAAACTCTCCATGCTAGAGGACCGACCTGATTGGCCAGTTTAAACTGAGAAGGCGGGCTCTATGGCTCTATATGTGACAGGAATGAGAGTGAAGGGGGTTGTTTTTTATTCCCCTCTGTCTGGTTGGATAGAGCGGCACCAGTACTGTTTGGAGAAGACAGAACATTTGGTTTCTTTGATTCACGTTATTTATTGATTTTTTTGAATGGCTGAAAAATAAAACTCCTTATTTTTCAAGCGAACCTCTCTGCCAGTGTAATGTTTCCTTTTTGTCCTTTATGATCAAATCTGTATGTTTTGCAAAAATATGAAGCCTCTGAAGTAATGTGAAAAGATTACACAAGCTGTACAACACAGAGCTGACCAAACATGAATGTGCAACCCAAGTGGGAGATGAAAATGTTCGAGCAGTAAAAGCAGAGACATAGTTACTGCACTATCATGGGTCTTGGTGTGAGGATTTTCAGTGAGCAGTCCAACAAGAAGCCATTCTAGATGATCTGGTACGGAGAGTATCTTTCACATCAAAATATTTCTTTCTAAATCTTTCAGGGAAAATCCGTAATACATATCAAAGCCGACGCTCAGGAATGATCAGCCTCATGTGACTGGAGATGACGACAAATACAAATGTAAATGTAAAAAGGAGAGACTCTTCGTCTCTCTCTGAATTGAATTGTATCCATAGTAAAAGTTAATGGGAAAAATAACGTTGAATAAAAGAAAAATCGTTCTCTTAAATAAAAGTTGTTTTGTTGTTTAGATCTACAGTTTACAGATTTTTAACTAGCTGGTGAATCAGAAAACAAATCAAATATAAAACTTTAGAGTGATGCACTTGAGTTTAATCTGTTATCTGTCTTTTTGTCCAAAATCTTAAGCATCGTCGACAACGCGATCATAGTTTCTTACGGTGGCTGCATGGCTTGAGGACTAAGTAAATAGTCATCATGTTTTCCGGTGTGTCATACACTGTTTCTTAATGGATTTGTTGTGCTTATGGCTCTCCATTCAGAAGGAAAAGTGCTCCAGCGATTCCAGATCTAAATCTACTCTTCTCTTCTCTTCTCTGTCCTCTATTATGCAGGACTATCCCACCGTCACAGTACCCGAAACAGAAAAATTATCAAAAAGTTATAAAAGTTATCCTATGCCTTATACGTACACAATATTGAATCTAAGTATATACACATGGTATTTGTGCTTTAGGTTATGTACAGAGAACAGCAGTACATCTTATGCATTTGTACAGATGATCATTTTAACTACTTTTCTGACATAGTCTAAGCTACATTCCAACCAATTTTCAATGAGAAAGGGTCAATAATAAGAGAGAACCATTAGTTTGAAGAAAAGTGTTTTTCGCATACAATTATAAATCAAGTGATAACACACAGAAAGCTCCCACTGGTGCAATGCTATCACATATTTTCGAACTTTAGGGATGTATATCTTTCCAAAAATCACAACGAGAATTATTCCCAGATGCTACCGGTGGCCCAAATTTGGGGTCCTGGCTCACAAGCTATTTTCAGAAGCCGTATGGGCTATTTGTCAGTCAGGACATTTTCGACCATTAGAGACAGCCCTTTACTGCTAGCATGCTAATGAGGCCGTCACTCCTAATCAGGAGTCAACAGGAGCCAATCAGGAGCAATTAGAGATAATTTCCTACCCAGCTGGGAGAAGTGTCTCCACGGTGAATGTCACACCAACAGCCAGACCTCTTTATGCGTACAGCTTGGACTTGCTTACATAGATTAAAACGGCTCTGTGAGGCCTTGTTTACACTGATTGATTGCTCCCTTCTCACATCTCTAGAAATGGTATAAAATAAGCATTTTATTTTATTTTTATAAAAAAAAATTTAAAAAAAGAGGCATGCTTTGTAGGCTACAAAACACCTGAGAGAAATGTGTTAGGATTAATGTTTCTGAAAATTTAATGAAACAGCGTTGGAGGGGCTACAGGACAAATTGGATTTGCCTCCTCTTCGCAGTGTGCAAACATGCAACACAACAACAATCATCTACAATTAAAGTCAGTAAAAGAAAGAAAATACTTTTACTGGGTTCAACTGAATATGTTAATTGCAGTTTGTTTTTTATTTAAAGTGCAAATATAAAAACTGTGTTATTACCTTTATAAGACAACCAAAAAAAAACAAAAAACATGTAATTTCTAGTAGCTACAGAGCCCTTAATGAACAAGGCACATCAGGAAAAATGCAGTCAACACACAATCAATGATTCAAACTTCAACCCTAACCTTAACTACAAGGACTACAGGTGTGTTTTAGCTCCTTAAACCATACGCAGGAAACAACATATGTCTCCTGGTGAGGTGTTCATTTCTTATCTAAATGAATCTGTAACAGGTTAAGTCGTAGTGTAAAGTTTTGTTTGCAAAATTATTTACTCTTTTCAAATGTTTTCAGTCAGTGTTTATTCCTATTATATCAGCTATTGTACCAGTTCAGATGTTAGCTGGAGCTTGCTTCTGTGTGGAAGGTAATGTGTGTGTTCATATTTCAGCTCAGACTGATCTCAAAACTTAAATTCTTTCTGTCATTCTCCTGCGGGGCCTCTCCACATGGAGTCACACTCACACCGGTGGAGGCCGCTCAG
This sequence comes from Bovichtus diacanthus, assembly GCA_943590825.1. NCBI lineage: Eukaryota > Metazoa > Chordata > Actinopteri > Perciformes > Bovichtidae > Bovichtus > Bovichtus diacanthus. The sequence continues at coordinate 895,638 of CALSBV010010145.1, forward strand.
TATTGAAGAGGCCCTCTGAAGTTCTCTTGTCAACAAACACAAGTTACATTTACCTTCAGTGCTATTCTCCACAGCACATTGTGTGCATCTTTGAAGTCTGACACGTGTGTGGAATACGTGTCCTTTCCCATAAATCATTTGTAAAGGAAATTCTTTAAGCATTTTTTAAATCCAGCATTGTTTACATCCATGTCTACTTGCTAGCGTCTTCGCAGCTTTTGTTGGTGCATTGCAGCACATCTTGGCACCACCTGTTGATCAGTGGAATAGTGTGAGATCATTGGTAGGACTGTGAATCACGTCAGCCGCGCACGCGCATGTGTTTCCTCCTGCAAGTGCGCAAGATAAACGAGACAGGGACCCACTCATAGAAAAACAGCTCCACCGTGCAACTAGCAGTTAAAAACACCGCAGGGAACCTTTAAGGGGGGAACAGTTAGGGTGGAGCACTCATGGCATGCTCCTCAATAAGCCTCTTGTTTCCATTGATGCTGATCTCATGTGCCGTTTCCCTGCAAGTGCATAACAAATAATATAACATAATATACATTTGGAATGATACAAGTGAAATTCTCATCTGTATTTTTAGTTTGAACTTCACCTTGTATTCTGCTGTTGTTTAAAGCTTCCATTAAGAGGCGATGTGAGCAAAACACAGCACAAGTTCATGATCAAAATCACATCTGACAGAGTAGCAAGACGCAAGTTAAATTTGTATGATGTTTACTCCGTTCTTGGTATGTGCGTTACTGTTAGGAGGTAATGGAGTATATTAGGTAAGCACAAGTGCACACTCGCTTTTAAAGGGTTTTCAAGTCCATATCTTCTCACCACTAACTGGTTTAGAAGAGCCCCCAATATGGCAAATTATCCTTGCAAACTGAAGTGTATTGAAGCAGCAATTAGACGTAGCCATATAATGTGTTTCAGACTTCATGGTCGGTCATGATATGCAGCATTGAACTACTCTTTCCATGTGTGAAGCTTTGTGACTAATGAACCTCATGCATGACCACATGCATGTGCATATTCGCACAACATATGCGAGGAACTGTTCAGTACATACACCATACAAACAAATGGATATCGACAGATACTTGGCTATGGACTGTTTCGGTTCTCGCGCACAGACACATAACTTATTGAATCACTGGGGAAAGTCCCTCCAGGCTTGCTGTTGTTGGGCACAGACAATCTGGCTGAGCATATTGGATAGGCCAGCCAAAGAGTGGATGAGCAGAACACATAACACTTTATCCTCCTCACACACACACACACACACACATACACGTCTTGCTTGGTTCCCCCCTAATGCCCATGGGAGCTCAGCTGTTGCCTGGGAGCTACAGCCTCTGCCTGCTGCCTGGCACACTGCTACGTGCTCTCTGGCTGCCATGTAGTGTGCTGGAGCAGAAGAGCTGGATGTCTTCAGATGGCCCGGCAGATGGAGTTGTGTTTTTTTCCACTTTTGACACTGCAGCCAGAAAAGAGTAGGCATCTCCTTGCCCCAGGGCTGTGTGTGCCTTTATTTAGTCCAGCTAGTCAGGTTTTGACACATTTCTTCCATTGCCGGCGCTTCTCTGTTGTCTCTTAATCGCAGCAGGGGGAGCTCACCCACAGAGAGCACATGTAGAGCAGCGCAGATCAATACCAGCCAATATATGTCCTACTGCAAGTACTGTAGATGTTTTGTGATTGTGACTGATCACTCACCCAAAGGATGGATTCCACACTGTGTCAATGGTGCATATGATCTGGTGGCACTCAAGTGACCCTGGCAGGCAGAGCATTGGATGACCTGAGTGCACAATGATGTCGACCCAATGCCCTGATGCATTCAAGTTCAAACTGTCCCTTCTTTCACCAAAAAAAACAACTTCAAGAAAAGAGAAGTAGATGTATTCACTTTTTACAAACTATTTAAGGCTTTTTACTAAATGAACTCTGATCAGAGATTTGACATCCTTGTCACCATCCTTAAGCAGGGCTCGTGGACGTGATATGAGACTGTTGACTGAGTCCATCTCTCTGTCCAGCACTTCCATCGGAGTGATCCCCGATCTTTCTTCTACTCACACCGTATGGGTCCAGCAGAGTTTAAAGTGAAACTTTTGAAGTCACACCCTCTTTTTCAATATATTTATGTTTGTCAGTTTACCAATCATTTCATTTGCATTCTGTACTTGCCCCTATACAGGACTTTTCATTGTTATTGGTGTGCCATTGAAAAAGTTTCCACAAAGGATTTAAATTGTGTACCCTTGCACAAAGGATTCACAGGAAAAGATGCCCGTCCTCCTCAGTCTTTATCAAAACAAAGGTCACATCATGAATCCTCTTGGGCCACAGTTTGTTTGGCTGTGCTGGAATAGTAGCCGCTCAAACTGTGTTTGCTGTCCCTACCAGTTGATATACATGTGATTGTAGCCCAGTACCATAGGAACTACATCCATTGGATGATTCCGCAGGTCAAAATGTAAACCACTGTCACGTACAGTGCCAATATTATGTGCCAATACAGTATTGACTATACTCTTGGTATAGAGAGAAAAAAAGGCCAGGTATACTCCACAACAGATGCTAACAGTGGAGGTTTATACTACTACTACTACTGTTTATACTATATCGTGTGTCTGCATACACATTGCTCCCCGGGTGCTGTACGGCACCTGCCCACTGCTCCTGTTACTAGGATAGGTTAAATGCAGTCTAAATGTCACTGTGTGTTCGCTGCTGTGTACATAAAAAGTTGATTCGACTCAAATCCTCAATTTCCATTTCCATTTCCATGTCTGTCAGCATGTATGGTCCATCCACGCTTACAGTCCTGACATACTGTATGTTCCGCTCAGTCATACATTTTGGGGTGCACACGGATTCTCTTCTCGAACATGGCCAGAGGCTGAAATTGACCATGGGGTCCCTTGTGGCCACGTAGCACGTAGCATCAGACTTTCATCCAGGAGAACCGGATTTATTTTATTTAAACATTTTTTACACCAATTTTCTAACCTTGTGTTTTATTTGCTGAACCTTAACCATGCTATATATATATATATATATATATATATATATATGACATGCCAATTTCTATAAATGTGTTAAGAAATGTCCATATTACCATCAGCATTGGTGTTTTTCATCACAGTACATAACTAACGGTCACATAATTAAGTTTACAGCTCAAAAACATGTTCAAGTGTGCAGTACCTCTTTAAAATGAAGGGTTCTTTATATTGGATGATGCACACAACAGGGATTTTCAAATATTGTCATCAATCAAGAACACACATTAGAACCAGGGTCTTTAGTTTATCCAATTTAGTTCCAGCGGACCCTATATGAAGAATAAAAAAATACTACTGCAGCTACTGTGATTGTACACTGTGCATGATTTCATATGATGATATGATATATCATAAGATAGTATTCCTTAAGAAAGTTGAACCACGGTTTGACAAGCATTTCTGGGTAGATGTCAGAGACTTTTCAGTCAAGCCACATTGTCTTTACTCCTCTACTGCTGAAGTGAAATTTAGTCTGTTTTTCTTTTCTTGTTTTCTTTTTTTTTTTCTCCCCAGAGTGAGGACAGTGTCAGGCTATGCTGCTGCTAACTGTCACCACGGAGATTATGGAAATGATTTGTCAGTTGTGTGTGCATGTATCTGTGTGTGTGTGTGTGTGTGTGTGTGTGTGTGTTTTTTGTGAGACTGTAAAGCAGTGTAAGGGACAGTGTTTATAGCTGACTAGTCATGTAGGCCAGCTCCGGTGTAAAGAGCTCTTGGGGGCTGCAGGAGTGAAGGCAGCATGGCTTCTCCTGCATTCTCCTCTATAGTAGGCCGCGGTACTAACCATGACTGAACCATTAAGTCTCTGCGAACACTCCTCAAAACACTGTCTTATTTGACTTTGACCTCCCGCTTTGTGGGTGTTTCTGTTTCTTCCCCAACAGATTCAGACGAGTCCTCGACGTTCGTAACCGGCATCGTGTTGTACAGAAACCTGGGCAGCATTCTGACTCTTCAGAGGTGAGACTACTGACTGCAACTGAAAGATTATGAGCTTTGTTGATTGTTAACCAGGTTACCCTCAGGTCACGAAGCTCAATTAATATCAGGGGAATTTAGACTGGTTTATTCAGACCAGCCGGGGAACATAAATCCAACCAAATGTATTTTACAGTTCTAACAATGCAACACAATGGATTTGATTTTTTTTTGTTCTAGGCTACTTGGCCATTTATAGTACAATAGAGGAAGGGACACTTTTAAGGAATATTGCTAAATGTATTCTACAGCATTGTTTAAAAAAACAAAACATTTTAACATCTCAAAGCTTTCAATCGATGCCATTTGTTTAGTTGTCATGGAGAATGACTCAAATGATGTATGTGCCATGGTTGAAAACAGATAGGCAGTGAAAGGCTTGACAGACAGGTAGAGACACACAGAGATAGAAGGACAGACAGACGGACAGTCCTCTAAACTAAACAACAAACTATTTTGTTTGTTGTTTTCGGTTTCTGATCTGTTGCCTCTATAGGGAGGACATCATTGTCATCGCCGTCCAAAACCAATACACATCCCTGTTACAAATACTGTCATTAGTGTTTTTCTCCTCTGTGGTTAAGGTCTGGGTGAAACATTCACACAACACTCTTTAACTGCTGTGTGAAAGTCACACGATTTTGTTAACCCACCCATCCACCCTGCCCTCTGTCCGCCTACTCCACCTTTGCATGTGACATGCAACAGTCATGGTTCACACAGCCAATAGAGGTCTTTGTCAATCAAATATTCAGTTTTGTTTTAAAAAAATGACCAAAGGTGTGTTTTTTCCTGAAAGGACTCTCAACAATGATGATGTGAAAAACAAAGATGGCAGCTGACACTAAATGCAGAGACAGGTTGACTTTTCAGTCAAATCAGCCACTAGATAACTCAAAGTCATCTATTGAGCTTTTAGTCGACAAAACGTTTCTTAAGTCAAGGACGGTACTTGAAACTTCACTGAAATTCAGCTTTATCAAACCATGATGGATTCTTTGATTCTTTGAATATATCCAATTGGTTTAAAGGTGAAAGTATTTAGTCATATCACACGGAAATTGACAACAATGATGACAGCACACTATCAGTGGCCTCATCTATGTCTTTTATCTCCGTGAGTAAAAGGGTTTGTTGGAAGTTTCCTGTTTTATATGATGATGCTTAACATATATTTTAAAACAGCCGTGTGTGTAAGTCGCTTTGAGCAATTATGTGTGTGTGCGTGTGTGTGTGTGTGTGTGTGTGCGTGTGTGTGTGTCTACTGGAATACATGCATGCTTCTGAGAGTAACGGCCTGTTATCTATGATGACTGTGGTGGTAAGGTGCTCCCTATTATGATAATGTGGTAAAAGCACAAAAAGCTATTGGGCCCCTAGGGACATTATTCAAAATTACCATCCAAATATACATATGAAACACTTTCATATACATATGTGAAACACTCACATACACATGTGAAACACTCACACACACATGTGAAACATTCATATACCCATGTGAAACACTCACATACACATGTGAAACTGAGTAGTGTATTATTAATGCATTACCATTAAAAGGAAAGGCCTTTCTGTCACATCAAGGAAACAGGAAGACTCCACACTAGGAATAGCATGATATTGCTAAATTTGAAGGATTCCAACTTTAACCTCAATGAATGTCCATCTGATCCTCGTTGTTTATCAAGTCCAAACAAAACATGCACCACTTTGGGTTGGGATTTGCATCCCAACCCTTGTGAATTTTTATCAAAATATGTAGAGAGATATCTCTATTTTCTTTTTTGTTATTATTTTCCTAAATGTAATTTTAAATTGTCTCTCCCCACACAAACAGTCTCCCTCCCACTGAGTCTGGGGGATGTTTGGCTATGTGGTACGCCCACCAACAGACCCTTGTCCTTTTTCTTTTCTTACTTTTATCTATTTATCCATCAACTTGTTATTACTACGGTGAATATTACAAGTTTTATTTGTTTTGGGGTTTTTTTTTATCTCCTTTTTCTTCTTTTCCTCTTTTCCCCTAAACACCACTACTCCAATTCCACAACAATCAAACAAATCTATACCTTCCCTAACACAAACACCTTAAATCAAAAACACACACATACACACAGAATGGAGCGGAGCAGAGACAGAATCAACGTTTTCTAGGGAAAAGACTTCTGTTGCACAGACAATAGTTTAATACCCACTTTTTTTTAAAAACGGCTGGAAGAAAATCAGACGATAAATATATATATAATCACATATGTACTGTGTGTGAGAGCGTTTCACATGTGCATGTGAGTGAATTTTGTTTTTTTTAGTTTCAGTTGTGTGTGTGACAGTGTTCAATATGTGAATGTGAATGGTATTTCTGAATATTGTCTGTAGGAGTCCCTCATAATGAGCGGCTAACAGACGGAAACAGGGAACTCTCACCAGTCCTCCCACATGTTTGCTCTGAATCTTTGGATTGCTGCTGCTCTCTATATTTCTCAGCTCCACTTCACTCTTTTCTTTTCATCCTTGTCTCCTCTTCTTTTTCTGCATTTGATTCCCCCCTCAAGGAAAGGAAAGGAAAGGGAGATGAGTTTGAGGCAAGAGACTAGATGACACAAACATTTAAGTTGACTGATTGTGTTTTGGAATGGTGAGAGGGCGATTGTGCGTACAGGATACACTGATGATGTGAGGAACTGGAAAACGGAGCATGGGCTGTTGAACATGTTTGGCCGACTGGAAGCTTTCGGTGTCAGTACTTCCAGTAGCAATTCACTTTTTCCTGATTGTCTCATTCCACATGATTGATAGTACCTATGAAAAGCAGAAATTGAAATGCATACTAAAGAGGCAAGCAGAATGTAAAATAGAATTCTCCAAAAATGTTATAATATAAGCTACTGAAAAACAAAGTGGACCGCTTCAAATGGTGGAGAAATCAATAAACTCTTTATGGTTTAATTGGCAGTTAGGATTATATGTTTGCTCTGGAGCAGAGGGTAAAGATTATGAATCATCAGATGAATCAGTAATCTGTTACATATTTCATTGTTGATTTAGAAATTAAGGGGATTTTATAAGCAGACCTGGCACTAACTTTAACTGTTTAAAGTGCCTCTAATGAAGTGATTTGGAATTGTGTGACAGGTGTGTGACCTTTAGTAAACTAAAGGAAATGGAGCTATGTCAATCTTTCCTTTCAAATCTCACTCGTGGGACGTGTTTCCTTTTATATAATCATCTATGGATGTCATTGTTTGCAATCAAAGTCTTCCTCAACCTGTTATTCCAAAATATTTAGCCACACTGCCCATATGGCTCGAGGAATGGCAATAAATCAGTCAGCCTTTAGTTGATTTAGTTGCATTTTTTGCTCCCAAATCACGGATCCTAGTGATTTGACTGTTTTGAAATATTTTGACAACTACTGGATGGATTTCCATGGGATTTGGTACAGTCATGGACTCTTTTTATTATTTTTTAAGTTATCCAGTGAAACGTCTACTCGAGTGATCAGGAATTTAGAACAGATATTCATTCAAGACAATATATCTTAATGACTTGGGTGATCCTCTGACCATCATCAGGTCAAATTGTAATTGATCCAATTGTTTGCATAGCTGACATTTCCATCAGTTTCAGCTGTACTTTATGTTTCATGATAATTGGCAAATAGTATCATGTTAATATACTAAACTGAGATGGTGAGCATGGTAGATTGTACCTCATTAACATCAGCAAGTTTGCATTATCAATGTGTGAGCTCATGCTATAGCTCACTAATGTTTTTCTTTCTCCCTCTAGAAACAGCACAGTCCTCAACTCCAAGGTTTTATCAGTGACCATCAAACCCACCCCTGCTTCCCTCTCCGCTCCAGTTGTAGTTGAGTTCTCTCACCTGTACAACGTGAGTGACTTTTGTCTTAAAGCCATTTGAGATATTTAGCTTGTATGACATTATTACTTATTATTACTCTTTCATGGTGATTATGTTTTTTTATTTCTGAACCCCATCCATTAGGGCACCACCAACCAGACCTGTATATCCTGGGACGAGAGCGACAGGTGAGATCCACCATATTGGTGATTTGTCATCTGATCATGCTTGCACCCTGACCTGCTAATGTGTGGACCGGCATTAATACTGTATGTCTTTTTGTAAGCTGTTCTGTTTGTAATACTGTTGTTTGTATTATGGGAAATGTAGGATCCACCATGTTTTGGAGTTTGCCCTATATTAGGTGTCAGGATATTTCAGCCTCTTCTGTAGCATTTTTTATCTTTTTGTGAATCCTCTAACTTCATGGGAATTCATTCCGCTGGAGTATGCTGCCACTAACTAATGTTCAGTTACATTAATACAGGTCCATCCATCTGACCTACATTTAAGTCTAAAGCAAAATAGTGTAAGAAACATATCCCCAGAGGTTTATGAAATGTGCCCTCATCTTCCAAAGAGGATGAAACTCAATGAATTTGGTTAAACAATTATCATCTTTTTGGTGCTGCCATCAAACCAAAGGTTCCTCTGCATTTGCTGAGAACATTCAAGCTCCCCAGAAAACAAACCTTTTTGACTTCCATGGCCCTATGGACATTTTGGCTCAATTTCTTGTCCGTGTTTCTGTCCATCTGTGTTTATGCACATATTGGAAATGAAAAGCCTGTGTGTAAAATTAGAAAGAAAAAAAAACAAACTTTCACAAAAGAATCATTTAGGCTTGGCAAATAAATCATCAAATACATTAAGCATGTGACTTAAACATCCACTCCAAAGAGTGCAGCAGATGAAAACATCATGTCTTTGTAGAGCAATGAGGAGACTTTAACCTTCCTCACAGTAACACATTAAACAAACAGAATGTCATAATTCGATGACTTTGTTTTCCATCATTTGAAGTTTCACTGGTGCTTTTTAACAATAATGATGGCACCTGACTGAATATTAGGACCACCAGCTGTTTATCTCTGTTCAACCAACTCTTAACTTTGGTGCTCTCTTGAGTTTTCCTGCCAACACAAGGTGGTTTTGAAATGTCTGAACTGTTGGATGGATTGCTATGAAAATTGACACAGATACTCGTGGTGCCCAGAGGATAAATCCATATGACATTGGACATCTGACATTTCATCTAGCGCCACTAGTAGGTCAAGGTTTTCACTTATCATGTGAAGTATCTGTTCGATCTACCAGATAAATATCATTGTATCATATTTACCCCAAAGACAATTCAGTCGAGATTCCATTTGTAATTATTCAGTGGCATCATGGCAAAACCACATGTAGTCTATAGCACATATGGTAGTTCCTGATGGATGTTTTAGAGTCACCATGTTCCCTCTGAACGTTCCATGGCTGGTCAGTGTTTTATATCTTGACAAAGTCAGTGCACTGCTCCCGAGTGAAAGGTGCTGAGTATGTTAGACAGCTCCGCAACACTTGTCTGGGAAAATGATAACCCCATGCTATCACTGCTACGACACTGATGCAGCATGTGGAAAATTAAAAGTGTCGCTCACAGCTTTCCTCCCAGCCCACACAACAACATGTACGATAGAGAGCAGTTCAGACTTTACTCTGAGTGAGAGAGAGAGAGAGAGAGAGAGAGAGAGAGAGACAGAGACAGAGAGAGAGACAGAGAGAGACAGAGAGAGAGAGAGACAGAGAGACAGACAGAAAGACAGAGAGACAGAGAGAGACAGAGACAGAGAGAGAGAGACAGAGAGTGGCGATTGTGACAGGATAGAAAAGGAGTAAAACAAATTCATATTGAACAGTTAAGTTTTACTGCTTCTGTGGTCAGATTTGAGGCGCTACTCATTTGCTCCTTACTCTCAAGTGCCCTATTTGTTTAAGACAAGAAAACACTGTGAGCATGTGAGAGCGTGAGCATTAAGTGAAGTAAAGAGTGAGGAAGAAAGAAAGAGGCAAACATTTGGTAGCCTTATTGCAATGCAGGTTTGGACATTTGCATTTAGATGGGTACGTATACCTTTGTTACAAAGATGAAAAGCAGAACATTCATTGCTTCAGTCAAAGGGTTAAAATAAGTTTGGCTTGGCACATATAGACCTTGGGCAAGAGAAAGAGTGAAACAGAAACGGAGGTGATTTTGGGAGGAAAATAGTACATTTTTAGAAATTGAGTTGATAGTATTATGACAGACTAACAATAAAAAAGTATAAATATAGCTTCAAAGTGACGGTTGAGACAATATCAAGTCATTTATACTTAATTGCTCCCGGCAGTGTTATGTGAAATTCTGAACTACCATAAACTTTCAAATAAAGGCTTCCTGTACTTCAGCTGCAGAGAGAACCAGGTCTTTTTTGAAAGCTTCTATGCGCAAAAACACAATGAATGTGCTATCGGACTGATGGATGTATTTCTTTCACAATGAGCCAAAAGCTGTCCATCACATTCAGTCTTCTCAGAATGTGTTGAGGGCTGAGATGTATCAGCATTTCTTTGAGCTCTGTTTACCATGTTTTTTTTTTACTTTGAGATGTCTTGGTTTTTCCTTCTGTTTTGATTTATTTGAAAATATATCATAAAATCTAGTTAATGTATATGTTGAGTTGTATATGTTTTTTAAAGGTACAATGTGTATTTCCATACCAACTTCAGTTTTGTCTGTGTTTAACATCAAAAAGTTGCAGGACATCCAAGTTTTTATATTCTAAAGGCATGCTTGAATTGATTGGTTTCATCTGGCTTGATTGATAGCTATAATTAGGTATCATCTGTATATCAATGAAAGTTTATGGAGTGGTTCCTTATAATTTTGCTTAAGGGAAGCATATATAGTAATAGAGTAGGTCCAAGTACAGAACCTTGCGGGACTCCATGACTGACTTTGGCTTGCATGGATGATTCATTGTTAACACGTACAAACTGAGATAACTCAGATAAATAGGATTTAAACCAGCTTAGTGCGGTTTATTTTATACCAATGAAATGCTCCAGTCTCTGTAGTAGAATGTCCTGGTCAATGGTTTCGAATGCAGCACTGAAGTCTAAAAAGACAAGAACAGAGACAAGTGCAAATTTAATAACCTCAAATAAACTATTGTTATGTCACACTGTTTTGCGACTGCTTTCTCAGGGATTTTAGAGAGAAAGGGAAGGTTAGATATCGGTCTATAGTTGGCTAAAACCTCTGGATCAACTGGGCTTTCTAGAAGAGGTTTTATTACAGCTGCTTTAAAAGATTGTGGAACACAACCAGATAATAGAGACAGGTTGATCATATTTAATAACGAGGTGTTACTTCAGGATACAACTTCTTTAAACAGCTGGAATCGGGTCTAAGAGACAGGTTGATTGCTAGACGAAGAAATTGCTGAAATGAGTTGATTAAGGTCGATCAGAGAAAAGCAGTCTAGATATATTTCAGGTGTTACAGCTGTTTTTAAGTCACTCAGTCTCAGAAATGCCGGGGGACAGCTAACAGGAGTTACCTCTGGTCGGACCCCACCGGCTATAGCGGGCTTGCTAACAGCTACGGTAGCTAACCACTGACTTTCCATGGTGCGAACCAGCGCTTTAACCCTTCATATAACCACATTTAATACATGTACTATTATCACTCAAGGAGGCAGAGGAATAGATAAGCATGAAACACATCGAGCATGAGAGAGCAGAAGAGGGAGAGAGAGAGATACCATCACTAGCTGCCAAGCTACAGTAGCTAACGTTAGCAGCCCTGAAAGGAGTGTAAACAACTGTGGATTTAGCAAGACAGTCGCTAAGAGAAGAATGGATGAGGAGAGAGTTATGAGTGCTTGAGAAGTGCTAGTGTAGGTTTAGATATATGACAGGTAGTTAGCCGCTGTGATCAAGAATATAACAACATTAACTGAGTCAAGCTAGAGCAGCTAAAGTACGCTACCAGCAACACAGAAAGGTAGGAAATGACAGCACATGGGGCTGTACGGTCCGTATAACGTTACATTTTGATAGTTCGTATGTTGGATTGGGTCCGTGGGGCAGAGACGAAGGAACTACTTGGGATTTTGTTTCGTCATCTGCGCCGATACAGTACTGCTTCCTGTGAGGGAAGCATGCAGCAGCTTCGATTCGGCTGTCGAAAAAATCCCAGTACCGGCAGTTACAGCAGCGGGGTCTAACCGATGTAACAGCAGCAACAGAAAGTTTGACGATCCGGCGAGGGGGTCAGCTAAATCAGTGCTATCTGCTGACTGCTAAGAGAAGACCCGTCTGTCTCTCAGCCGACGCACAGTTTACTCCTGGCGAACTAGCCTCCTGCCGATGGTGAGGACGAGGCGAGGGTACGAGTCATTTTCTCGTTTCTGCCACTTTGGATTTAATTAAAACAAACTATAAAATGTGCAGGCATCATGGATGTTATGTTGACAAGCCCCGAGTAACGAAGCTGTACTTTTTCTCCCTCTGTACTGAAACTGACGCTACAATGACAATTCTCACCTCTGTAGGAACAAGTGATATTACAAGACATGGCCCGCGCTAGTCAGTTAGCATGCTCATTTCAGTAGATATCCCTGCAACACAATGCATAGATGTCTTTGACATAGCATCACTGTTACCTCTTTACATTCTGTTGATAATGTTGGTTAATTTTTTTATGTTTTAAATTTAAATTCTAACATATCATACACATTGTACCTTTAATGTAACAAACAATAAATGGATAATGATACAATAAATCTTGTTGCAACCTTGGCCCATCTTCAAGGCCCCCACTATGGGAACTGTTGGTCGACTGGCACAAAAGGTATAATCTCTTCCTTTGCTGGTAGGCTTTGTTGCTGTATTGAGGTTAATTTACTGTAGCTTATCAGTGATCGGAAAAACGGCAAAGTAGAAATGGTTAGAATACATAGTTAATGAAAACTGTATTTCTATTAAAAACAGAACGCAAGGCAGCAGAGTGGTGAGTTTAACATGCCTTTGGTTTTATTGATAGAACTAGTGTAGTAGTAATGCTGAATTTAGCATGTAAGCCATTGTAGTACAAGTAACTCTCCCTCTTCACATTTTTCACATGGCCTTTATTAGCAAACAGTCTTTATTTAACTGTGCCTTTTTATTTTTCTATCTTTATTTCAAGTAAAAGCGTGGACTAGCCGTCCACCTCATTTCAAGTATATTTTATAATTTCTGAACTGCTCCTGTTTTAATTTGCTGTTAATGTTTGCTATGAATTCAAACTCCTTACTTATGAACTCTGAATTATGTACATTTCCTCAGCACTCTGATGCTGTGAGTTTCTCTATTTAATTCCAATCTTTTCTACTTTGTCTTTTTATGCCTCCGCATCAGTGATAGCAGAGGCATTATGTTTTCTGATTGTAAAGGAGACACTGATTAGAATTTGGTGGACAAAGGTCAAGGCCACTGTGACATCACAAAACATGTTGTTTGCCATACCTCAAGAATTTATACGCTAATTATGACAATTTCACAAAATGTTTAATGGGATAAAATGATGAAGTCATGGATATAAACTTCAACTTGACTGGTAAGCAGAAGCATACAACCAAAATGCAGTAATTTTTCAGCTTGAATCTAACCTCGTATTTTCCTGCACAGACAATTTCCATTAAAAGCTTTACAGTGCTATAGTTCAAAAGGCAGTGTCCCACCCTTTTCTGGACGGCTTTTGTTTTAATGTAGCTGCAAGAACTTTTGATATTCATTGACATTAGCTTAACATGAATTGCAAAGACTGTATAGAAATTCAGAGTTGCAGACATAGTGCTGTGGAAATATACATTATACATTATAATCCAGAGAGTTTCACTTCTCTTAGTGGTTTTTAAAAGCCATTTTTATCATAGCAAGGACAAAGAATCTAATCATTTGGTGTCTGGGTGTGGGGTTAGGGGGAGACATGTTCTATGCAAAATTAAAAATCATCTTGGACAGCAGCTATGATTAATGAGTTAATATTTGGGAGAGAAATTGGAATCTGAGGAGGCGTCCTTGTCATGTTGATAAGAGCTATATGGGCCTTCACTTCCACCAGGCTTCAATCTCCTGAAATCAATAGCAAGAACATCAACAGCTTCTTTCTGTCTGTCTCACTCGCACTGACATCATTACTTAGTTTTGTGTACAGTTTGTCTTTCCTGATGAACTCTAAATACATGAATTGCCAAATATACAAAATGTTTGGCAGTTTCACCTGTTGGATAACTTTCCCATTTGGCTTTGTGGTAGCTCCTTATAAAGACTTCTCATGACTATTTTTTCCTTTAGCCTTGACAGGAAATGAGGAAAGAAACAAATGGGGAACACTATGCAAATAGGTTTGAATTCATTGGAATGCAACTCATGTAACCTAACCCTAAATTATGGTGTATAATTTAGGAACTTTGAAAAAACTTTACACCAGATTTATTTTACAATTTCAGCAAACAGCCTTACCTATGTTCACGTCCACAGTCTGTTGCACTTATACACTTAAAATGTTTAACTTGGACAGATCATTACAGAACCAATATTACTTGTTTTTCCTTTTATTAAAAAAAAAAGCTTTGTACATGGAATATAGAAGTGACAGCCCTACTGCACAGTAGATAAATACCTGGCAACTCACCTAAAATACGTCCAGAATATTCCAACCAACATTTCATCACTATACATAGATTTATAGAGCTCTTGGCACAAAGGATTATCCGGCTGGACTATTATCTCTCAACATAGTGTGAGCGCAAATGTTGGTATAAAGCCCCCTATTTTAAATATAGTGACTACTGTACCAATACCTCATATCCACCTCATGTAGATAAGGAATAACCCATGTCAATGCAGCAAAACACTTTGCTATTGGAACATGATCATATTATCCAGACCGCATCTGCATTGTGATCAGATCTTAGGAAGGAAAAATAAGTAGAGCCCATACAGCAGCATCATTTGGGAGACTCATATGACGTGAGTATATATCTGCACTGGATCTGATTACCTTCTTACACTATAAGTTAGCTACTGAAAAGTGGGCTACTTATGTCTTCGGCTTCCTCCGCCTCTCACGTCAGCCTTGCCATGTACATCATTTACATCGTAGTGTTGCTGCATAAGTACCACACATTGCTTCCCCTGACCTGAGACACACCCTGCTCTGCCTGCCTAGTTTTTATTGTGGGATCTAATCACAATGCAGGCACGGTCGAGACAACACCCAGAAAATGTATCAAAGTACAGATCACAAGTTAAACCAGGTGCTAAGGGTTTTAACATTTTTAGCACAGACACCTGGGGGACTGATTGTAGTGTCATGGTTGTCATCACTCAAAACATTTGAGCCTGTTTTTTCTTCCCGTCTCTCCTTTAGTCCTTATTACAGTTAAAATTGTTACACAAGACCATTGACCCTTCGGCCAATGCTCTACTTAACGTATCGGCAAGTACATGAAGGTCCTCGTGTTGTAGATTCTGTCATCAGAGGGTGTACACAAAGGCTCTATGCAAACGTCCACGTACCACTAATTTGTTCTGAGCGCAACAGTCTGCACGGCAACTCTGCTAAAAGTGGGACCATAGCGATCGAATGAGCATGTATGGAATGTGTCCTCCAAGCAGACAGTAAAAAAATAACTATTATGCTTCCGTGGTGTTAGCAGCGCTCCGTGTCCGCCTCCGTGTGGGAGTATAATCAAGGCTTTAGTCATAGCCTATTCTTTAATGTACCCTATATCAAGAATCTAATCTAAATTCACATATTGTTAGTGTCTTGTAGTTTTGTAACTTTCTAGCAGCTTTGGCTGAAAACATTGTTTTGCAGTGTTGGATGACTTTTAGTACTTCTCCAGCTGAGCCAGTATACTGATACAGAAATGTTTCTGTGCTTAAGAAACATTTTTTTAGGACCGCATTTATAAGTAATTTAATTAATCACTCTATCTAATAGTTGGAGACTAGCTGTCTGTGCATTACCGATCATCCACACTATGCTATTGGTGCTGCTTGTAGACAAAAGCCCTGCAGTATTTCATGAATTCTGTCACTGGTCGAAGCAGGCCAGTTAACTTAAGAGCTAAAATCTAGATTTGAATGGTTTTATGTACATAACAAAAAACATATAGAAATTGCATGACTTCAAACACAATAGTGCAGGTCAAACGAGTGAGTACGGTGTTTCTGCGTAGGCTAGACATTGTTTACCAGACTGCAGTCACTAACTAGCCTCCCTTCTGATCATACGAATCAAGTTTGCTGTCTCAGTTAATTTACAGAGTCAGTGCTGATGTTAAGGAGCTGCCTCAATTCATTAAAGATGTTGGAGCTGACCACTGTGAACTTAAATCTTCATCAATTGCTGTAATACAATTATAGAAGTGGAGGTGGAGTTCAGTTGGCAGGGGCATGTTTGTTTACATGTATTTCTGAATAGAAAGAGGCTGAATTACAGGCAACAGATTGCACACATTGAAAGAATGTCTATCAATTCTAACTTATTTGCTAGCCAACTCACCAGCTGTTTGAGAGCACAGGACGTTGATGAATCCCGAGATTGGTTCAGCAACATTTCCTGACCCCTCCCTAACCATGATTGAATAGGCAACACTGTGTTCTATTCTGCACGTTGATCGGCCAAATGAGTATAAGAAGCAGAAGACTGGCTGGCTAACCATAGCAACAGTTTGTGCCACTCAAACATTGCTGCTGGTTGCGTTAGGCTGCGTTCGCGTCAAATCAGGCGCTGCAGCGATTAGTACAGGGTTGTAAATGACCCATTTAATGGCAAACTACTGTGCAGCGATTAACGTCTTTGTACTCCCTCATGGCATGGGTGTACAGCTCTGGATCACTATCTTCGTGATTGGCCACCGCAGTGTGATGTAAGGTTGGGTTTCTCCAAAAGTTGATTCTGTTTTGACTTTTCACCGCATGCCGCTGGGTTTCTTTCCGTTATCTCCTGCGGCCCCCACCACCACAGCCCAAATGCACTACTCTTTTTCAAGTTAATAGGAGTACTGGCATTTTCATGGCAGCACCTGATTTGTTGTGAATGCAGCCTTAGCATGAGCAAACTTGATTAGATCTGGTGGAAAAAAGACATTGTACATGAGGCTACGCCCCCTACTGTCACTACAGTTATTATCGTCTGACGCAGTTGTCATGGCTAGTTGCTAAAATGTTCTGTCTGTTGTCAGATAATGTACAGGGGTGAGACTGAATTAAAACTGTAAAGTTCCAAATTAGAAAACCAAAATAAGGAGCTTAATCATGCTACAATGCTCCTTAGATCTGAGGGGAACTGCAGAGTTGGTGATAATTATCTGTGGGTTTGTCACTATTTGTATTGCTTGTGCAGCCATAATAATCTATGCTTAAAATTAGCGTAACTTCTAAAAAAGCAATACCAATAGCTTAGATTCTAACAGTGACTTTACGTTCCTAGTATATGGGTCAAGTTTCAAAATCCCTGAATCCCACAATTCCCATAATGCAACGTGACATGTCCCTAGTATGCAGTACAGGATTCCTGGTATAAATGTGTAGTCTCCGAGCCCAAGCCGAGATAACCCTGATGACTTCATCATTGTTTATATTTCCTCTGTGCTGGCAGACTGCTTTTCATCCATGTTGCCAGTTCTTGGCAGAGGAGATTTTTCCATGCAGGGCTGCTGGACCAGCACCTAAATTATCCAATTAGATGGTGGGGCAAGACTGTCTGCAGGCCACTGTGTGGCTCACAGAGACGCCCAATCACGTCAGCTATACATAGAAACTGCACTGAGTCTTAATATATTGGATTTCTGTTCGAGGTGATGTTCTAATGTCAGCACTGAGTCACCTCCTGGGGCTAACTATGTCTCTCAAGCACACGCGCACGCACACACACACACACACACACACATGCACACAGTCTGCAGATTTCTACCTATGAGGTTGTGAGATCAATAGATGTGTGAGGGTGTGGATGTTAAATATTCTTGCTAAAACACCTTTTTGCTGTTGTTGAGGTTGTTGCTGTTGGGACAGCCTTGGCCTGCGCGATTACATTTCCAGGGAAACTTTTTTTCTGCCAGATTATGTTTTGTCATTAATGTATCATAAAGACATTTCAAATCCATGTCTGTGGAAGTCTGCATGTGGAGGAGGTCAAACAAACGCAGGACTGTCACTCAGGAGACCGCTGTTCATGTCCCCGTGTGAAAAGTCAACGTTGACTTTTTTAAATGGAAGTTTTTCACTTCAATAACCATGATCTGTCGCTAAACACAACCATGTAGTTTTGTTGCATTTTCTTAAATTTGTTTCAATTTACAACCATAACCATGTAATACTGCGACTGGGAGAAAATACGTTTTCCTCAAAACGTAATTGAGAATTCAGTTGTAGTTGTCTGGGAACGTTATTTTCTAGGAGACAGGGTTGGTTAGGGTGGTGTATAGACAGGTGAAGGAAAACCATACAACATGAACAGCTATGGGACATCGCTCACACACACAACACAACACACAACTCTGTAAACACTGAAGGAATCTATGTCTCACGCTGTTGTTGAGGCTTGTGGTGAAACTACACCTTACTTACTTACACACTTTATGTTGGTTTGTCCTTTAATGTGTCACCCCATAGTATTTAATCATGACTTTAAACAGAATATCTCAGGTTTGGTGTCGAGGTTACCCCCTATGTTCACTGCATTTGGCTGCATCGTGTTCCAGTCATGCTCCGTCACACTGAAAGCATTTCAGAAGCAGAATGTCCCCAAAAATGTCTGTTCTTCAGCAGCCTTTTTTTATTTCAGCCCTGCTTGCACACCGTCTTTTGTTTCTGCATTTCCTGAACAGTAAATATTATCAGAGGCTGTGATGCTTTACTTTATGGGTCTGTTCCTTCATAATAATAATTTCCTACAAAGCTTCCTGGAAAGGAATACGTATTGTGTCAGTAATTTATGAAAAAGAGACGCTCTGCTCATGCTTTCTGTGGACATTGGCACACGAGCTGGGGTGGCAGCAGAGCGTCTGCGGTGCAGACTGTGGGCAACTGTGTGCTGTATAATATGATGAAGAATATTAAGCCTGCACTCTGTGGCTGCTCATGGTAAAACTGAACCAGTGAAAGAGGGATATGTTCTTTCAGGTCGCCTTTGATAGCTCCCATACCAATGCTGTGTCACACTTGTCAAAACGTCAAAAGATATGATATAATCAGTGCAGACTACTCCCAGAACTGTTTTGCACTAAAGGATGTATTTCTATGGAGCTAGTTATAGTCTCAAGTTAGAATGAACTGGAATTGCCAGACTCATACAACAACAATATTTACATATATAATCGGCCCTCTGCTTTATCCTTTATTTGATTAGTCTTTATGAATGTCTGAATTAAGTCTATAGATGCCTCTAAGAGTTTTTTGAAAAATATCATGACTATTGACATTTCAAGAGTTTCCTATTGTCGGTCCTTGACAAATTAATTTGGCTTCCATGGCCGGAGTACATGTTGAGTGCTGCTCAATCAAGTCAATGTAAATTGAAGTCAACCAAGTGGATATAAATTTGTGCAAGGAGAAGTGAAGTCTGTCGCCTGTTTCTGCCATGTTGTTAATTCATAACACTTGGTTTTGCTTTTTCATCAATGACTTATTTACTTAATTTCTCTGTGCGCTGAAGCAGAGTAACGTAAGGCCAGTCTGTGTCAGGAGCCCAGTCAAATTGAGTGTTTCTGCATAATTGCGAGAGGTGTCAAATTACCAAACCCTACAGCAACAGTATGTCAAACTGCTTTGATTCACCAACAAAAGCCATCACTGACTTTGAAGATTATTGGTAGTTTTTGCTTGATTGCAGAAGATAAGCTAAAACGTCTTTCCTTTCTCAATTGCTTCACAATGTTGTGAGCAAACCAGAAATGAAGATTCTTTAATAGACCTTTTTCATAGCAGACATTTTGACTTGTCATAGCAGGAAAAGCTCAGGTGTAATTTATAACACTGTTCCATTACGTGTCTCAGTGAGCCAGAATGCACAATAACACAGCCGGAAATCCTTACCCTACATGGAATGCCGCCGTTATAATGTTATTAATAACACCTGTGTCTGAATATGATATGATCTATTGTCAGCAGGTGTGATTGGTTGTTACCATGGAAACATAGCTCTAATGGGGAGTGTACGTTTTCAGGCTTTGTTTGCTCTACTGTACATTTAAATGAATGAATAATACATAAATGTGCTTCTCAATTCACCATGTGACACTTACAAAAAACTTTAAAAAGCATTAGTATTATAATTAATAAGAATGCCTTTTAACGTTTTTTATTATTAATAATGACAGTTAGAGGTATAATTTAAAAAATACGAATAATAATGATGGTAATATTTATTCATAAATGTATTATAGTAATTATATTTAGTAGCCTACATTTAGCCAACCTACTAATAGTACTTTATTTTTAATTCTATTACAATAATAATTACAAAATAAATAATAATAGCCGTATAATAATAATAATAATAATAATAATAATAATACAAATAATACTAATAATAATAACAATAACAACAATACTAATAACAATAATAATAATAACAATACTACTACTAATAATAATAGGTCTTTGCGGCTGTTGGCAGTGTGTTGGTAGGATATAATGTGTCCAGGCAGAGAGCTGCAGCACGCCGTCTCACAGCCTCCTCATCACCGCGTTCACTTCGCTCTCTGCGCCTTCGCCTGCAACCGGCGCAGATGTAAAGTGGATTAAGTAGCCGGTGTAACGCGGGGGGATTTGAACCGCTTTCTTTTTCTTTTTACGGAGCTGTGTCTATATTCACCGCATCGCTTCTGTGTGTGTGTGTGTGTGTGTGTGCGTGAATGTGTCTGTGTGTGTGTGCGCGCGTGAATGTGTCTGTGTGTGTATGTGTGTGTGTGTTTTTCTCCGTGCAGCTCCTCTCTGCTGGGATCCTGGTCTGCCAGGGGCTGCAAAGCCGTGCTAGTCGACTCATTCAGAACCAAATGCGTGTGTGACAGACTGTCCACCTTCGCCATTTTAGCACGGCTAAATCCCGAAATGGTAAGTCAAACAACCTCCCTTGACTTCGTTGACGTTAAAGGTATCGGAGACAGTGTGTTTTTGTGGGGTTTTATGTGAATGCATCAGCTGTTGTTTTTTTTTTTTCTCTCCAAAGGGCGTCATTGTCATTACATATCAACAGATCCTCCCTCTCTCTCCCCCTCCTTCCCTTTCTCTTTCTCGACATGCCATAGCCATGCTGCAAAAGGTTATTATAGTAGCCTTTTGCCAAGGGAAAGGATTGTTATTATCTTTTTTGGAAAGGGCGGGGGATGTCTTTATTCATGTTGCACCTAGAAGCAGATGGACTATGTATGTGTTCCAAGAGCAATGCATACAGGAAGGGCAACACTGCTGTCCTGTGCATTAAGATGGTGGTGATCACTGTCAGATGTACTGACAGGCTGTGTGACATTTAAGATCATGTTATAGCTGAGGATCGTACCTGCACGCACCCCCACCTTCACTTTCCTTATTCCATCTGAACGCCAATAATTATTATTCATATTAGCATATTTTAACACATTAGAGTGGCAATGATGGTTACAGGGCCACATAGAGAAGGTGCTGCATGACGATCCAGTAATGTGAGAAAAAGATGTATTTCCATAAGACTACAGTAGTCTACTTAACATTGTGTCTGCAGCTGGACACAGCATGGCAGCAGAGTATGTGATGAAATGTCTGTTAAAACCACAGCGACATCCCAGTGACCCAAACCTGCCCCAGTTTCTTTGGGGAAAAGGGCAATGCCTTTTCATTCAGTGCGATTAGTTATTATTAGACTGGAAATTGCTTCGGAAGCAGTTATTTCACTAGTTTCCCTGGTAACAGCATGGGCACCAAGGCTTTCTTAAAGACATAGGGGGAAGCGTGCTGTTTATCCTGCTTCCTGCAGCCTCGAAGGGAGGCTAGGCCAGCATCCGAAAGCTTGGGTTTACCACCTCGAGCCAAACATATGTCATTATTTTCGTTCAAATTGGTGTATTGGTGCTGTATGCTTTAATGCTGGAAGCTGCTCTGTTGTGTTCCATTTGTGTTTCTTTGCTTCCAATGCTGAAATGATTAGTTCATATTAATTAGTTGACTGACAGAGAATTGGTCGATGGCAATTGAAAGGAATAGTTCAACATTTTTGGAAAATAAAGTTGGAGTCAGGATGTGTTTAGCCTCACATAAAACTCCCAGCATAAAGACTGGGAGCGAGTTGTACCTTGCCTGTTTATTGTGTGCACAAACAGAAATGTCTGTACTTCTGTGCAACATTTCCAGCTTTAGCGCGGGTGACTGTGATGGCTGAGCGTAGATGTAGCTCTTGTTCTCTCTACATCCCTGATGATACCACACGTGGCAACTTCACTGTGACTGTACGACTCTCAGAAGCTGCACACAATCACTGGTCAGCACTGTTGTTGGACAATAAATAGTTCCACAATGCAACATCCCCTGAAATAATTATTTTTGCCTTTCTTTTAAAGCTTTAGCCTCAGTCTGATTGTGTAGAGGTGTTGGTAGGAGTTACGGAGTTACTTTAGCTTCTCTTTGTATGACACAACCATGCTAGCTGTTTCCCCCTTTCACCAGTTTTTATGCTCAGCTAGGCTAACCACATATTGTCTCCAGCTTTAGCTTCATACTTTATCTTTACTTTAGCTTCTCTTTGTATGACACAACCATGCTAGCTGTTTCCCCCTTTCACCAGCCTTTATGCTCAGCTAGGCTAACCACATATTGTCTCCAGCTTCAGCTTCATACTTTATGTACTGACATGAGGTTGGTATCAATCTTGTCCACTGTGTTTGAGTCTTCTAAGGTAATACCAGAGCAAGTCCCCCTCTCTGTGATTTTCTGCAGTGCATGTGTGATTGTCAGTAGAACCTTCTCACCATAGCAGAATGAACAGGTACAGTAGGGGTTGAGCGAGGGGAGAGTCCAATTTCGATATTTCTGACATGTTTATGTCTAAATCATTAATAAATGATTTAAGAAAGTAAGGCAAATAATAATTATAATTGTTAATTCCATTCCATTCCATTTAGCTGACGCTTTTGTCCAAAGCGACTTACTATAAGTGCAAACAATCATGAGGATACAACTCCGAACAGCAAGAATCTGGCAAGTACATTAGCTTCATTTGCTAGTTTTTGCTCTTAGTTGACCACACATTTATTAGGAATATGCTCCATGTACATTCTGCCACAGAGACAGGTAATAATGCAGGACCAGCCTTAAGATCCTGATCATTTCATTAGATGTCTTTAAGTGATGCTTATTCCCAAATGAATTAGCTTGGGCTGCGATCGATGATTATTTTCTTTTTCAGTTTTTTTTTCTATCCATTAATTGTTTGGTAACCAACAACTTATGAATAGTATTGATAATTATTTTATTTTATTATTTTATTTTATAATTTTTTCCTTCCTCATAATTTTGTCTTTAAAATGTGAGATAATAGTGAAAAATATCTACCACCATCTAAAGCCCAGGGTGACGTCAAATTTATTATAAGAAGTTGATAATGGCATTTGAGAAGCTGGGCACAGTGAATGTTTAACATGTTTGATGCAAAATGTCTTTAATTACTATTTAATAATCAACATAGTTGCCAACTCATAAAACAAATCTGATAATGGATTGAGGTACTAAATATTAGCTATAGTTACAAAAATGACCAAAAAAACAAAATTATCACAATCAGGTAGTCATTAGGGCCCAATTAATCCATCTATATCTGTCCGTCTGTCTGTCCGTCTGTCTGTCTGTCTGTCTGTCTGTCCACTACCTACCTATCTATTTAAAAATGAGGAAATACTCCTGACTTTAAAGGCCTTTTTCACTACCATTTGCGTAAGATTCATCTTAGCAGTTTTTTTAGCCATGCTAGGCATTGCATGCTTTGCGGTTTTGAATGAAATGTCTTGACAACTATTAAATGGATTGCCATGATGTTTGGCACGTGGTCAGCAGATGTTAGCATGTTAACATGTGAAACCAAGCGGATGAACATGACAAAAATGATACCGTCTGAACAGCATTAGCATTGTCATTTTTAAGCATGTTGCCATACTAGCGTTAGCATTTAGCTTAATTGACTGCTGTGCGTACAGTAAGTACAGTTTCAACATGAACTGTAGACTCTTTGTCTGTTCAAACACAGGTACATCAGTAAAATAGGAATATAAGATAACAGTTATCAGTGGATTAATAATGGTGCGTCCTCAGTTTGCTGTCGTCCCTGCAGCCTGCCTCCACCTGTGCAGACGACAGCTTGTTCATGGCTCTGTTGCAGTCTGGAGGCTTCACACACCCTGAGGAAAGCTAAATTGTGCCGGCTCCTTTTGACAGAAATAGAGGAAAAGGCAACTCCTCTCCTTCCTCATTCTGCTGCCCTTTCTCCACATTCTATTATTTTGCGAGACAGCCGTGGACACCATGCTAATTATTCCTGGTGCAACACATAGTAGCTTCTAAATGGCCCAGCCGCTCTGACTGCAGCTAGCCTCCTACAGCCCCAGCATGATAAACACCCCAACCTCTTTTTTTCCTTCTCTGCCTTCCCCCTCGCTCCTTTCTTCCTTCTATCCCACTCTTCTCTACCCCTCAGTCATTTCATCACACCATTTTTCATCCTCAGTTGCTGTGTTATATTTGAGCTCTCCCTCTCTCGCTCTTCTTACTACATCGTTGACTCCCTTGCTGCCATCTCTCGTGTCCATTTTGCTCAGTTCAACTTTGCTGCAGGCCTTTAGAAGGAAAAACTGAGAAGAAATGTACATGCAGTCAAAGGCAAAAGCCCCAAAACCTGAGCCCAGTTTACTGCCTCTGCTCGTGTGTGCCTCTGTGTGTTGAGGGGGGAGAAGATGAATGAACGTGTTTGTGCATGTATCATTTTGGATGTTGTAAGCCTGCGTAAGCCTTTTCTTCAGTTTGAATGTGCTGTCAGGATAGACGCACTGGTGACAAGCCTCTTTGGCCAATTAGCCCACATTCTAACCGTAACAAGTAAGTAAACAGGACTGACTGAGGTCTGCAGGGCTGCAGGCCAATAGACTGTCATCGTAGTCAGATTCCATGATGTATTTGCATTGATGGGGCACCACATATAGCTTTGGTACTCATAAATAGATGAGCGACAGAAGCTCCTACAGAAATGTAGTAATACAATATTGCTTAATTTCAAAGGTGAAGTAGATGTTTTATAGAACATTAGGCTATGTGTCCTGAATGCTGTATTCAGAGTTGGAAATTTAAGTTGGACAACTTAAAAAAATAGTTTAACATTTTGTGAAATAAGCTTATTGGCTTTGTGCTAAGTGTTAGATGGGAAGATTGATGCCACTCTTATGTTTGTACAGTAGATATGTCGCTGGAGCCAGCAGCTGGTTAACTTAGCTTAGCATAAAGACTGGAAACATGTGGAAGCAGCTATTCTGTCCAAGGTAACAACATCCACATGACACCACCTTTTATTTGACAGATTATATTTACAGCAGCCCCACTAGCAACCATGGATGACTTTTATTTAAATAAGTATTTGGATCAGTAGTTTTCTCAACCAACCTCTCCATTTACATACCATTGTCTGTAATGATACCAGTGCAACTTGTTTAAGCAATCACATGTGTTGATTGCTAATATTGGCAGCAGCTTTAGCGGATAGATTTCTGAAAGAAATTACATCCCGTGGACGTCCTCAGTGGGTGTAGCTGGAGTGTTCCTGTCTCTGCTCATGTGGAATGATGCAGTCTGGTCACTTTATTTTGGATGATAGTGTTCCTGTCTGGACGCTGCGTGAGACTTCCAGCAGAGGTCTGTCATTGGTTGAGGAGAAAGAAAAAGTTTGTCTGTCTCAGCAGACGCCTTTCCATTCAACTGCACTCGTAATCTTTTTCTCCCCCTTTGCTTTTAGAGAAGGAACTCACTGCAGTGCAGATTAATCAGAGGGATTTAATTAACTTGGCCCCGGCACACACATCAAACCTGGAGACAAGACAGGCTATAAACTCAGCCAATTATCTCCTGCTAGAAGGGAGGGGGTGTGGGGGGGGGTGAAACTCTCTCATGTCCTGGTCCCTTCATGTTCAACTACCTCCACCCACCCCATTACCAACCGCAAAGTTTATTTCATTAAACTGTCCCCTCACCTCACTTTAACTCTTTTCACCTGCCCACAACACCACATACTAGCATAAGGGATGGTATGTTGTGTTGTATTTGGTTGTATAGCCACAGAGCCACATTGTATTTTGATGATTACTTATGTAACTAGCTTGACTAAAGTTCGCCTCAATTACTTCTCGCTTTTTTTTAGAGAGTTATTCTTAATGGCTATATTGGTGCTAGTGATAGCAAAGTCTGTCGGTCCACTACTGAACCATGAATATGTGTATAGACATGCATGGTCCCCAAAAGATCCTCTGACATGTCCTCTAGTGCCACCATGAGGTTAACATGTGTGGTTCAGGTTGAAATATCTTAACAGCTATTGGGTGGATTGTCATGAAATGTGCTACAGATATTCAGGGTTCCGAGAGGATATATTCAAATTACTTATGTGATCCTTTGACTTGTTTGCCACCAGTAGGTCAAAATGTTCACTTATTCATTGAAATATGTCAACAGCTAATGGATGAACAACACTTGTTACAGACTTTCATGGTGCCCATATGATGAGCCCTACTGGTGATGATCCCCACAATTATTGGATAGATTGCTGTGAAATTTGGTACACGCATTTATCGTCCCCAGAAGATGAGTTGTAATAACATTATATAGACATATATTAAAATAAACCCCTTTAGGGGTACGAAAAACAAAACAACACAAGTACATTTACACATACACAGACAAAAGCTCTCCCAGGCCTAGCTGCCTCACACCCACAGACTTCCCCCCAAAAATACATACGGTAAATGTACACATACCCATACAAACTATGTATATGTATTTACATGCACCTACTCATTAAAAATAAATGATTTCCATATCTCAGGTAGAATTAGAAGCAATAGCAGGATCTTTGAAGATTAGTAAAAATAGATGTCCTAAAGAAATGAAAGGAAGTAATTAATCTAAGTGAACTGGGTAGGTAGTTCCAATCAGACGGTGCTTCAAATTTAAAGACACGTTGCCAAATTTCTTCAGAAAATGTGGTAATGAAGAACAAAGGATTCTCAATATGCCTTGGCCTATACGATGATCTATCTGGGATTTAAAAGGGTTTCCAGTAAGAAGAAGAGTTAAAGAAAATGCATTTAAAAATAAATAGCATCTAGTGAAAATGTCTTCTAGATTAAGGTGTTTACCAATTTAGAGATTTACTGTATACAGTGATAGATACCTCAAAACAAATCTACAGATATTTTAGTAAATATTATAAATTATATTAAGAGGACAAAGATTTGTTTTGAAGGTATTCTGATAGACATCATCTGCATAATCTAGTATTGGTAATATCAGCTGTGAAATAATTATCTTCCTGAGCTGTAGGGTGAAACAGAGAATAGAACAATATAATATTCTCAGGCTGCAATTTATTATATAATATGGGGCTTGAAAGAAAGTTAAGAATCAAGCTGGAGACCCAAATATTTAAATTCTTCCACTTTGTCATTCATCACCTGACGTTTCCTCTAGCACCATTGTCAGGTTCCATTTTTATTTGTTCAATACTTCGCTAAACTAATGACCAGCCTCAGGTGAACTTTGTGTTTCGTGCTAATTAGCAAACGGTAGCATGCTAACACACTCAACTAGGTTGGTGAACATTAGACCTGCTATCAACACGCTACACTGTAGCATCATTACTGTTGGGGTTTGTGTGCTGAAGTGATCCATGTATTCATTTTAGAGCATGAATTAAATATGGGTTGTACCATGCAAGTTAGTAACAATGAAGAGTAAGGTTCAAGCGAAGAAGAATCCGAGCAAGCATGTGATGCCTACTTTGAATTGATTGATTGGCCATTCATTTTCCAGATGCTCGATAATGTTGAGCCAGGAGCAAGTTTTTTGATACAACACCTAGCTATTTTTCTTTCACCGAATGCCTCTATGGTGGCAGCCCTGCTGTACCAATTCAGAATGCCCCTAATAATGTGTAACTTTAAGCCTTAATATAATTAAAATGGATGAGTTGTATAGAAATTCACCCCACATACAGTGGTCATGAATAGAAAAAATTGTTATAGAAACCCATGCCGTATTTTGTACCAGGCTGTAAACGTGTATATTTCTGCTGTAACGTTGGGCATTTTAACATGGGGTTCTTTGGAGATTGCTCCCTATTGGAGCCAGCGTCAAGTGGCCATTCAAAGAACTGCAGTTGTTGGCACTTCTGCATAGGCTTCACTGCTCAGCCCCGGAGTTTCCCGCTTGGCATAAACACTAAGCCTTACACAACACCCATGCACCCTGCTGCAGCTGCTGCTGCTGCTGCTGCTGCTGCTGCTGCTGCTGCTGCAGCGTAGTGTTACTACATGTTACAGCGTTACAGCGTAGTCATGGCAACTAAAACAATGTCTGCTATAGCATGGGGATGGTGTTTAGCTCTCAGTCTTTAGGATATGAAATAATATCAGTCTTTAATCATGTACATGTTTGTTTTGTGAAGGCATGCGTCACTAGGTTCGTGTGTTTTTGACATTTTTCGTTTTATTCATGAATCACCTTGAAGTCACCTTGCTCTGCAACCGAAGACCAAAAAGCAGACAGCCTGCCCACTTCACCAGCCGTAGACACCAGACACCAGTATGTGCATTGTGTAGAGGGATTTGTTGGAGGAAGTTGCTGCTCGCATGATACTCACATTTTAACACAGTAGTGTACGTGTAGCTCTGAGTAATCGTTTGTGTGTGTGTGCGCGTGCAGTAGTCCCATAATAATTGTGTTCATGTAGGGTAGAAAAAGCCACTCACTGAAAGCTATACCAGTGAAATTATTTTTGTTGAGTTCACAGCTCCCTTGGGCAATGCTTGGCTTCCTCTGGTGTGTGTGTCTGGGTGAATGACGTCATCCTGCTAACCTTTACAACTCCATTTACCGCCATAAACCTCTCTAAACTCTCTTTGAAGTTGAATTATGAAATGGCCGGTTTCTATAGTGGCCCGGTTATTGTCCACAGAACGACACATGAGAAAAGCCTTCATTTCTCACCTTGCAGCAGTGATATAGAAGTGAACTCTGTACAGCATGATATCTCTGCACGGTGTGTTTACAGAAGCAACAAGGCACACTTCTGACAACACCCAACCACACCCATCGGTGGTGCTGGCTGTGGACAGAGGTGAAACACATTTAAAACTTTGTATCAAGGTAAACTGACCTCTACCCCTTCATGATTAAAAATGTTATGAGCATATGGTTGGTATCTGGATGTGTAGATAATTACATAATCATAGGGCCTTTGCGGTTACACCTTGCACCTTGTTAAGCATTGTTGTCCATATTATGATTGGACCTCATTACTATTTTTTCTTTCTTTCTTTCTTTCTTATTATTACTCCATATTTGTAAGTGCTCGTACTTATTAAGGCTGCACAAAATTGGAGAAAAACTAACATTGCAATATTTTTTTCTCTGAAATATATATTGCGATATGAAAAAACAAAGGAATATTCACCTTACATTATGTAGACCAAGTTTTAAAGTTAAATGCATTAATCTGGTGCACTTCGAGAGCAGCCTTTCCAATCCGACATATTATAGCCGGTTGCAGCATACATGGAATAAATACGCCTAGCGAAGGCCAGCCTACCCGGGGAGAGGATCCTCCCGAACCAAGCGGCCATCTGTGCATCCGCTAGTAGTGCGGCCCTACTAGTTATTGCGCTCTCTTCTTTTTTTTAGCTAAAAAAGGTCTGCTGTCTAAAGTCCTCTATAGTGTCTAGTCCTCTCTGTCCTGCTGTTATTACAGACATGTCTATGCTAACGAATGTCTAGGCCATATGGAAAGTGTTTTTCGTTAAAGGCCGGTAAATAATAAAGAAATTATAGTCGTGTTTTTTTTTCTTTCAATTATTATCAATATCTTGATGTGAACACGATATACTGTTGAGAAAGGCTTTGTTTTAAGGATGTTTGTTGTGCAGCCGGGTTAAATATAAAACACAAATTTACACAGGCACACAGACTTTGAGCCATCGCTAAAACCATCATCATCAGCCCCCAATACTTAAATGGAAAACTAATAATCAGTTGGTCCTGAAAGTTAAAGTTAAGTCTATAAAACACTGCAGGAAACCCTCCATCTGCTTTAGCAAGCATTTGTGTCAGAGAGACTGAAGTGATGCTATGGAAAATGTAGTCCACTGCATTTGAACCACGAGTGACCCAGTTAGGAGGTGAGATCTCGACAAATGGAGTCAACGGGGAATTTTTCTGCTTGTGTATTCATCTGCTGACAGCTCCTGTCAAAGTCTATACACACCACAGATCTGCAAGACCCAGCCAAAGTTTCTCTCCGGCTTTGTGTGCAGTGACGGTTTCAAGACTTTTCACTACATTATTTCTATTCATCATACTGTTGATGTGGACGCTGCGATCAGCTGATGAATCATGATACCATTATAAGGCTCGGAGGCATGACCACAGCACCCCTTTTCACTCCCTGTGTTGTCTTTCTTTTATTTTTCAGAACATGGATAAGACACAGCTCCCATCCGTGACGCTGATCGTGGGCTGTGGAGTGTCTTCCCTGACATTGTTGCTGCTCATCATCATCTATGTGTCTGTCTGGAGGTGAGATGAAGTGTCCCGCTCTGGAAACATTTAGCAGTGAATGGTGCAAGGTGGTAACATCAGACCAACAGTTCAACAAGTGCAAGGACACGCACTGTGCAGAGTGCTCTGATACACATCTGTCAGTTAACCTGAGACACAAACAAGGGATGGTGTTGTTATTAAGTGAAAGTTACAGATCACAAAACTAGCATGTGTTCAAAGAGCAGTTTCAATGTAAACCTATATGTGCTGTTGTGCTTATTCCACACTCGTTGTTTTTCCCATGTGTCCTGCACACTGGCTGCATCTCGACGCTCGTCTTGTGGGTTAGCAGATGTCGGCACCTCCTGGCTATTGTACCTCGACTGCTACTTCTGGCTGTGTGACACGTTTGGTCTGATCTACAGCAATCAATTGACGAATGAAAATGAGGCAAAGTCTGTAATGCAGCCAATGTGCCTTGGACATCATCTTCCTACATAGCTAGTTAGCTGCCTAGCTACATCCCTAAAAAAATAGCAAAAGAAAAATGGTGACAAAATGGTGATAAGCTTTGATGACATGGATGCAGCTGTACAGGTTGCGGTAAGTGAGCGCAGAGATAACAGTTTTGTCTTAAATTGTTGTGATCTTAACACTAACTGCTCCTTGCAACGACGACTGCAGCTTCTTTGTCCACTGAAAATGACATCAGTGGGTAGGATACATCTTGCTGCTGATTGGCAAGGACCAAACAGAAATTGGCTGATATGATCACAATGTGAGGCTAAAAGGATGAAATGAACGTGAAATCACTCTGATTATCAGAAGAGGTTCCAATTCAAAAGGGATTGCAGGTCTGCAAGCCAATGGGAAGAGAGTATAGTCCCAAGACGTGATATGCATCAATTCTTTTTCTGCCACAAAAGTAAAAAAGCAAATAGGATACTACTTTTACAGTTGATTTAACTCATTTTCTCTCAGAATGGCTAGGTTTATTATTATTATTTATTCTGCTTTAAGTTAAATAGGAATCCAAGGAAGCCACACAAAGAGTGAAATGCTCTGGTATTACTGGGCAGACATAACTTTATCTTTTATAGATACGTTTGTAACTTACATTAGCCTTTTAACAAAAAACTAAAATGGTAGCATCCAACCTAATACTATTATTAAACAATAATCAGCTAATGTGTTCAAGATTAGCTTGTAGAATTTGGTGGTTTTATGTTTGTCAATGAAGTTGACAAGTTGAAGTTGAAGTTGTTTTCTTTTTTTCTGTCTCGTCCCTGCAGGTACATTCGGTCTGAGCGCTCAGTCATCCTCATTAACTTCTGTCTCTCCATCATCTCCTCCAATGCCCTTATTCTTATTGGACAGACACAGACACGGAATAAGGTAAGGACCAATCCTAACACCAACGTATCGGTTTACCTAGATCAGTGTTTTGCTGATGGCATATGATGACGGTGATGCAGTTCGTCTGATTTGTGTAGAGTCTTACTTGTCACTTTGTGTTCTCTCTGTCTTGGCTGGTTGTTTCAGGTCTTATGCACCCTGATTGCTGCTTTTCTTCATTTCTTCTTCCTGTCCTCGTTCTGCTGGGTTCTGACGGAGGCGTGGCAGTCGTACATGGCAGTGACAGGCCGCCTCAGGAATCGCATAATACGCAAGCGTTTCCTGTGTCTTGGCTGGGGTGGGCCTTCTGTCTGGTGTTCATAATTGTTCATCTGGTCTCTTTCTCATTTCCCCTGCGGTAATGTGCATCTGTATTTCCCTCCCAGGTCTCCCTGCGCTAGTCGTGGCGATCTCCGTGGGATTCACCAAGGCAAAGGGATATGGAACACCAAGCTAGTAAGCATGCTTTCCTCTAGCTCCAGTATATACTGTAGCTTCATCTCTTTAACTACTTATGCAGGGATATTACACACGGTTGGGTGTTTATGTTTGCAGAATAATTAACTTCTCTTTCTCTGTCCCACATATCTTTTACCATCCTTATTCTTGCCTTGTCCTCTACCTTTCACTTCATTCTATCCCTCCTCTTTGCACCGCATGTTTCCTCCCCCTTTCCCTGCCTCATTCCTCCATCATGTCCGTTTCTTCTAATCATGTCTTTCTACATCTGTATTTCCCTGCTCCTCTCTTTAGCTGCTGGCTGTCTCTGGAAGGAGGTCTTCTCTATGCATTTGTTGGACCTGCTGCAGCTGTTGTCTTGGTATTTCCTCTTTCCTCTATAGTTTGTCTTTGTTGGTTTGCTTTTAAAACTTCTGCATTAATTCAAATTTAAACCGATAGCATTAGCATCACGTAACAGTTTTCACTTTCAAAAAAATTACATGTTAAGTCTGCGTATCTCTATGCAGGGATTTATAAAATTTGAAATGTTAACAATGTCAACTGTGTTTTCAATTAAAAAACAGTAAAACATCTAAAGCACTTCATAATAAAAATTTAAGATTAAATAAAAAGCAATATTAAAATGGCAAAAAATAACATGGCAAAGCTAGTCAGCAGTCATTGTAAATACAATTCTCAAAAACATACAGCCCAGTAATATAATGGTGTTCACAGTTAATTTTAAAACAGTTAAGGTCTACCTCTTTTATTAGCTATCATGGTTGATATAATATAATTGTTATTGTTATGAAGTTATATATTTTACCAGTGTGTCTAAGAATAGTATTTCAGTGTAAACAAATAAGATCATGCAAAGTTAATAGACCATGTCTCCCCCTCGACCCTGTTTCTTTATCTTCTCTGCCTCCTCCTTTCCTTCTCTGCTTCCTCCTTTCCTTCTCTGCCTCCTCCTTTCCTTCTCTGCTTCCTCCTTTCCTTCTCTCCTTCCTCCTTTCCTTCTCTGCCTCCTCCTTTCCTCCTCTGCCTGCTCTCTTTCTTGTTTACTTCCTACTTTCCATCCATGGCTTGTCCATTCCTTGTTTACTACCTCCATTTCTTCATTTCTCTTTCTTCCCTTGTCAACTTCCTCCTTTCCTTATCTGCCTCCTCCTTTCCTTGTCTTACCTGCCTCCTCCTTTCCTTGTTACATTTTTTATTTATTTCCCTGGGTCTTATATACCTTATTTATTTCATATTTTCCTGTCTTACTTCTTTCTTTCTTCCCTGCCTTCTCCTTCCCTTGTAAAGTTCCTCCTTTACTTTCCTGCCTCCTCTTTTTCTTGTTGACTTCCTCATTTCCATCTCTGGGTCTTCCTTCACCTTATTTACCTCATCCTTTCCTTCCCTACTTCTGTGGTTTCTTGCCTGCCTCCACCTTTCCTTAATTCCTCCTTTCATTTCTGGCTTTTCCTTTTACTCATTTACCTCTTTTTTCCCCCTTACTTACCTCGTACATCCTGTATTTCTTGCTTTATAACACAGACAACCACTATTCAATATTTTATACCATAGCCATGAAACATACTAGCTTCCTGTTGACTGTCAAATGTTTGTTAAAATCATATCTGACAAATCTGGACTCCTCAAACATAATTCTAGTGCATTTTGATAACTCCTCACAACTCCTCCGAGCTATAATAAACCCCCGATAACTATAACATACTACTAGTGTCTTAAAAGTGTCCATAGCATGTTCCACAATGCACTCCCAAGGGAAACCAGTATAGAAGATAATGGACTCTGTTGCAGTTAGATGAATAAATATAAGCATAGCGAGGGTTCCTTTTTTCCACTCTTACACCTGCTGCTTAAATTAGAACGATGACATTAACCATACAAATCAAATAGAGACGCATTTATTTATAAAGTGACACCTCAACTCTCCTGGTGGTCAACCTACATCTGGGGTAAATCCCAGCCATACACCCTGGCAGTACACACACTGCAGTGACACTGTGTCCTTGTTTTACTAATCAAATCCCTTCGCTTCAGTTTGAGTGATTCACTTCCCAGTGCTTCTTTCCCACCTTCAAGTAAACAGCTTGTTTTGGGTGTCCTTTCCTACACACGCTGCCACTGCTCCAATGGGCACCCATTGGGCACCCCGGCCCACTCTGAGCAGCATCATTTTACAGACTGTGAATTCTCAAAGCAGTAAAATTATAGGAATAACTACAGTCAATGAAAACTCCCCCCCCCCCCCCCCCTTTGATTTCACATATCTTATATTTTATGTATGGTCTGTCTTTGTTCAAAAATGTATTCATATGTTAGCAATCCATCCTTTCAACCATTTTTCTTTAACTCTCATGCTTCATTGGGTGCCTGATAGTTTTTGTCACAAACATTTGAGATGGTACAGTCCAGTATGTACATGTTCAGAACCTACAGTGAGTACAGCTAGTGTGTGAGTGAGATGACATTTATGCGCATGCTACCATCGTCTTGTCATGACAGATATCACCATCCCCATCCATCATCCTCATCATCATCACCACTAGATCTGCATGTTCTGAAGTAATGAAACTGTCTTTGCTCTGCTTTAATCATGTGCCTCTTCTCTTTGGCAGGTTAACATGGTTATTGGGATTCTCGTTTTTAACAAACTGGTGTCCAAAGACGGCATTACTGATATGAAACTAAAGGAGAGGGCGGGGTATGCCTTATACCACACATCCATTTTACACAGTGACCTATAACCAGCCTGATAGCTCAGCTAGGGAGAGGGACTAGCAACATTACTGGCTCTTTGCCTGAAATTATCCTCCGCCATCATTTCAAACTTTGGCAAATTGGTTGAAGATGGCGCTCAATTTCTGACACTGAGGAGGTCTAGAAAAAAAAGATTGAGAAATGTGAATGAATTCATCAAAAAGATCTGATCTAAGATCTAAGATCTGAAAAGAATGTCTTTACTCACATAGCTAAGGCTATGATCAGTGCTTCTTGAGCATAGAAGAATGTTAGAAAGTTAAAGAACGATGTGCTGTCTGGTTATTGGTCCTGCACAGACTGAGCAAGATGATGACTCATCTCATGCTTTCTTTTAAGTTTTAAATGTGTCACATTTTCCTCCAGCTGCTCTCTGTTTACAGGTGTTGCTATTGATGTAAAGTTCTGTAAATCCATCTGTGTCTTTTTTCTCCTCTTTGGTTATTTCTAGTAGAGGGAAGCAGGGCTTTATAACAGCAAGATCCCACCAAAAAAGAAATTCTAGGAAAAAGACAACTTTGGTTTGATTTCCGTAGCGCTGGCCAGAGGTTTGTTGGTCAGGGTAACATTGTACTCAGCCCAAAGTAACTGCTGAGTTTGCGAAAGTGGTGACATGGCTAAAAATAAATAAAAGCAAGATCTGACGAGGCAAGAAGACTCAGCACTTACTTTTTGTAAATACAACGTTATTACAAATGTCATTACCAACAGAGACAATGGCCAGAGCTGCAAAAATAAAACACACATTTTTTTTCTGCTCTCATTGTTATTCCATTAAATTGTTTAGTTCAGTGAAGTTATGCAGATAAGAGATAGGGTTAACCTGACAAACCAGTTTGCTACTTTAAAGTATGGGGCTAATATTAGCCTTTTATTAAAGGCACACTCCAAAATTCCAGAAAAAACACAAGATTGCTTGGAGTCTTATAAGAGCGATGTTCATAGAGTTTAATCCCTGAGTTAAGTACTAAGATAAATTGAGAATGTGTTTGGCCTAAATTAGCATAAAGACTGAACGCAAGAGTAACTGCTAACCTAGCCCTTTCAAAAAAATGCACCTTCCAACAACTTCAAAGTTTTTTTTTTCATACAAGATATAGCAACAGTTAGTAGCAACTGGATCATTTGAAAGTAAAGTAGCAATGGTTCTAGTTCAAGCTCCTTCTGGACACACAACACACTGGGGACATACAGTTTGATGCCCGTCGAAACACCAAGTCCACATTCAGTGAGGAGATGCAAATTATTGCGTGTTCTTGCATGTGATACATTATTGAACTATTTCCCAGTGTTAACGTGCGTCAATTAAATATTCGATGTGTGAATATATGTTTCGTCACAATGAATAGTTCTTCTGTCTGTATGAAGCGTTTGGTGACTGCTACAGGCAGCAGTTGACGTGTGTCAAGACATTCCACAAAGCTGCCGCTGTGTGTGTTAAAGGTTGAAAGGATAGGTATAGTCTTCTGGTCCATTGCCCATCAGGCAATGGGGGAAGGTAGGGACCAGTGCATATTAGATGTTACATGTTTACTACCAACACCAATGCAAATTTGAATAATAAATGATACAATATATTGTGGCTTTGCAGCAATTAGCAGCACCCACTGAGCTTAATGGCAGCACAGAGCATCTTCAAAGTTCTGTCCTACTTGTGGGGATAGCAAGTGTTGAGAACTGTCCTAACTCTAGTATGAGCAAAAAGCAGCTGACTCGTGGATGTATGTGACTAGCTTACTTGCTAACAGGATATAATGTGTGACATCTTTGGAGTTGTTGGAAAGTTTGTTTTTTTCACTTTTGAGTGAGCGTGTTTACCCTGGCTTTCCGCTGTTTTACGTTACTCTGAACACAATCTCGGAGCCCATTGGCTATCGGTATGACAACGATAATCAGGACCAAGATCTTGTTTACAGACTGATTAGCAGCCTGAGGCGCTAGACTGGAGTTGGGGTTGAGAGTCGACGTTTCACAGGGAGCCAGTTAACAAGCAGATTTTAAGCTAATTAAAAGCCGAATCGCTGTCAGACGATTTCCGATGTGATCTGAGATTGCATTTCAGACAATACATTCCGCCTCTTTTGCTCTCCACGCGGACTGTTTACCTGCATTCAACCAAACCCGCCCAAAAATGATTGGTCAATACTATTCGGACTACAAACGGAAACCAGAACACTTCCGATACCAAATTCTTGTCTGTTGCCGACAGATTCTGTGTATGCAGATACCTGTTTATAGATTACTCCCAGACACCATATCAATTGCCTCATCTGACTGTGGGTTTGGCAGCAAACTCAAAAATGTTGGAGTGCTCCTTTAAATGTTCGATATTAGAATACCTGCAACTAAAACTTTTCTTCGCACTAGTGTTGAACATGAATAGGTAAAGAACACATTACATTTTTAGCAAGGACACTGTCACTAGCCATTGGCAACTTAAGTCTAAAATGTAATTTGGCTCTTGGTGAAACCACAGTGCACACATGCGCCCTGCTCCACTTTACCCCGCAGGCTGTTCTGTCTCCATTGGCATTGTTGGTGCATTCAAATGTTATTTTCTTTCTCTCTGAAAATGTTTGCTTTCTTCAATGATCTCTCTGTTCAACTGTACTTGTTTTTGCTGTCTGATATGTCATGTTTGAGTTTGCACAGAATCCCCTCTCTCTCACTCAGGGCTCTCCAATCAGGAACACATCAGTCTCAGAAGCCCCCTTCCATGTCATCAGTGATTGGGTAAAAAATAACTGCCCATCCCGCCCTCTTCTTAATGTATGGCTACCAGCCCTGCCCATCACCAAATCTGCTGAATCCTCTAGCAAGCCCCTCTGATTGGCTTACTATTACCTCCTGCCTATTTACCTGACTATTCCACTATTGACCTTGCCATTTATGCTACCTCCTGCTAGCTGGATAGTACATAACACATTACTGCCTCAGGTTCTGACAACTTCTGTAGTACTTTTAGATAAACTGTGACTGTTTCAACAATAACACATACTACTTGCAGTGCAATAATATTAATAGTTTACTTAAATGGCGTGGGCATGTGTGTGAGTGTGGCTGCATTTGAGCCTTCTTTAATACTGAATGTCACCTCGGATATTTTCCCCTTGGTTCATTTTGTTTAGTAATTTGTCACAACCCATGCTCAGATAGCATTGTTCTCAACTCTTAAATTACCTTGAAGTGTTAAAGGCACTAAAAGTATTAGTGATAAGTGATAATACTGCAATTTCATTCAAGACTTGAGCTCAGAAGTTCATTCTGGATATTGGGATAATCATTTCAACTCAAGGTGCACTTACTTCACACAACTCATGGACACAACACAGTGGATGCTGTGACTGGTTTCGGTCTGGTGTTCTTTCAGTCTCTGGTCCAGGGCCCTATCACGTGATGTCATGCACACACTTCAACTTCAGTGGGAGTCCTGCCTTTAAGGCGTCCCAGCAGAGATTGTAAGGTGTTTTAAGTGTTGACTTAATTGCATGTTACTTAAAGACTCTTTAAGTAAAACTGGTCACAGCAGTGAAATCCATCAGCCAGTAGCCAAAGAAAGCTCAAGGATGACATTCATATACGATGCTAAAGGCCATTTTTTAACATTATACACCATTTTTAAAAATATATATATATATATAGTCAGAAAGCTACTATGTGCCTGATATTTTGATTAAACGTTTGCACTGGTGTGACTGGTGTGAAAACAAATTAAGTATCAATATCGATGCAGCAGGGCCAGAGATATCATCTTTTATATTCCAACCATTTTTTCCTCCTTATGAAAACCGGGCGCCTGCATTACCCATAATGCAACTCGACCAGAGAAATATCGCTCAGAGATCAGGGTGTGTTTTGCTGGTAGCAGCTAATGTAGCTCCACAGCCCCAGATTTCTTTCTTCCTTTGAGGCAGTTCATCAGACTTCACACAGCTCCCTCTGGAGCCGCTGAGGCTTTTGACAAACCCTTTTTTTCCACATATGCAAGTGTAGCTCCCCAACACCTGTGAACACACTCTCATGTGTACAAGTTGTGGAGTTCAGAAATACCCACGCCAGTCCATATTTAAAAAAACATAAATGCCGTGCACAGATGTGATGAACGATAAAGTTTTGTAGTTTGTACTTCTATTCTTATGGTAGTTTTATACATCTCTTACTATTTATTCTTTACATGCACACATTGTATTTATTTCTGTCCTTTGTGCTGCTGCAACAACCAATTTTCCCCTCTGGGGATCAATAAAGGCTTATCTTATCGCTTAATTTAAGATCATCTTAAGTAAATAGTGACTTTTCCTGTTTTGATCAAATCACATCTTGATCAAAACTAATTATAACATAACTAATTCATCAATTCATTTGTACTTTCATCAAGTCTGTACTACAAATCTTTGAATTCTGTGAGATCCGACACTCACAGTGACCATGGATTTTATCTTTTCTTCCACATACTGCACACATAAGGCAATTATCTCTCTCAAGCTTTTTCACGCGCCATGCTCAGATTTGAGAATGCAAATAGAAATGTGCAAAGGGGTGTTTTGAGGCTGCTCATGCTTGTTGGTTAGGTTACCTGAACGTGATCTGACTCGCTTTATTGTTTGTGCTGACCATGTGGGGACTGTTTATAGCTCTTTATGTGGTGGACAAAAAAAAAGCAAATAATAAGGGTCCAATACTTTGTTTCCCTTTAGGTTACCTCCCACCAGCCTTCACCCACTCGCCTCTCCTGCGGGTGGTTCTCAAGGTTCAAATGCAAAGCATGTTTAATGAAGCTAATTCATTTGTGCAGCATCTAATGAAGCACTCAGCAGCATCTGCAGCAGGCAGGTCTGCTCACACCTCAGAGACAGGCCTCACTGCTGAGTCTCCTTTCCCCACTAAATTAGAGGCTAATTGTCTGAGAAAATTAAAACGGACAGAAGAGGCCTAATTCCACTCGCCACTGGAGCATGTTTCCTCCTTAACAAACCCTTATATGGTTTCAATCATTAGGCCTGTGTATTTACAGGTTGTTATAGAAGTTTAATCAAACATTAAGCCTCCGGATGAAAACGTGGTTTGTAACTTTAACAAGTACTTCCATTTCCTAGTGTTCCATTTGATGCAAAGCTCTGGAACTTCGTGTAAAGGATACAGAAGAAGGTTTATGTTGGACTCAAGGATTGCATTCTACCAGATCCATTTCATGTTTGCCTTTATTGGATATTTATCTTTTCGGTTTAATACCCAACCACCCACCCAACCAACCACCCACCTTTTGCCTCATGATCCTTACATCCAGGAAAATGGTGTTGTATTTCAAAAAGTCCTGATTGCTTTTTAATATCACTGCCTACAGCGTACATTTAGCGGCTGTATTGCCCTTTCATTTGAAATTGAATATGTTCCATTATGTGATTTTTAATCCAGGCGTCCAGGGGCTACAAAAATCGATTCACTCAGCTCCTCAACTTTTATTGTTGTTTAGCAGGAGGCCATATGGTAAAAGATTAGTTTGTTATTACTCGTCAGTATTTCCAGCGTTGTAGTCTCTTCTAGCAACTACACTGGAGAAAAACACAGTTTATAAATGGAAATGGAAAATGTAAGAAGGAAAATTAAGTCATATTAGTTTATTAGTGATCATACCTGGAAATGATGCTGCTTTTCTTATTAGGTGTATACTGTTGGAAATACATATGGAAGGTTGATACCATATCCTTCAGGCCACTCATTTAAAGCAGAATCCATCCAAACAACAGCTTTCTGTGCTCATCATTGGATCTATTTTGCAGTTTTGTCAAGTTTTAGTGAATAACTGGCCAGGGCCAGGCATCGTGGCATCATTCTGATATTTTTCTAGTATTAATATAATTGAACTTGGAAACAGGAAACGCTTCAGCGGTTTTGGTGTCAGTCCCTTCTATGCACACAACAATGTCTTAACGTGAGACTGACATTCAGGAGAATTAAGTGAAGAAATGAAAAAGTTTAGGTTCCCATTTGAATGTTTGTATTTAATGTTACCGTGTAGAAACACAGGTGGCATTGGTTTTAATTATTTCAACGTAGTTTCAGACCACCAACAATTTGGTATGGCTTGAAACATTATGTTACCCATGAGTGTCAAGAGAAGATGTTCGTCAAACATGGTCATCAGAGCCGGAGAAAAAATTATGAAGATAAAGTTTAATCTTTAGCTTCCACTCAGTGTTAGCAGCACTCGCAAGACAGTATTAGCTTAGTGATTTAGAAGATTTGTAGCTGATTTTTCTCCTCAAAGAAAAACTACAGTTTATATACAGGTTTTGTTTTCATTGATTCGGCCTTTGATTCCTTCAGTTACGATCACATCGTGCTCTGCAGAGGAATTGCTGAGATCTGGTGGCAACATTACTGAAAAATAGGTCGGAAGGGGCAAGAAACAGGAGCAGTCCGACGATCAGGGTGTCAACAACAACACTTAGTTTACTCAGTTATTGGAAACACTCGTGTTTCTTGTTCCGTTGAAACGCTTTTTCGCAATGTTCTGAGATCTCAAAAATGACTTTTAGAGAGTACAATGTTATCATGACCAATAGAATCAAGAGCCAGGGGTACAAAGTAAGATGCAAAATGTTACAAACCCTAGTTTTTATGCACATTTGCTTTTTACATTTGACATTTTATCAAAGAGAGTGTTATTTTCCACCACACTTGCATAATAGGTTATCCTGATGATTCAGTGTTGCAAACTCTCAGTCACTTACAATTATCTATATAGTAAATGTAAAATGCACAGGACTCCTACTTCCAGGACCCTGCCCTCCATAATAACTTCTTCCACTTGACAGCTCTATGGGAGTGAGAATGGCTGGTTGAGGGAACACATACACTTTATTAGTGAGTAAATTGCTTATCAGAAATGAACACCTGCAATGTGGAAGGTATTGATGTTATGTATGTCTTTCATCACAACTTGAACAGGATGCTTCCTTTGTGATAGGACTGTAAAGACTGACAGAGCCCGTTGCTTGCACGTGTGTATGTGGAGGTTTGAAATGTGTGTGTGTGTGTGTGTGTGTGTGTGTGTGTGTGTGTGTGAAAACCTCTGCAATAGCACCTGGCATTGCTTGTAATGAGCAGTTAGCACAAATCTCGATGTCTAATTTCACGCATTTCATAAGCCGGTTGAGGATTTACATCTCTGCTGCTCTGATTATGATGATGTGCTGGATGTGCCTCATCCCTGGACATCTCGATTCAGCATTTTGTATAACAAGCAGATAAATGAGTGGTTCTGGTCGAGTGGGTTAAAGACAATGCAGAGGAGTCTCAGTTCCTTCAGGTCAAACATTTGAGTAACATCATGTCATGTGTAACATGAAATA
>CALSBV010010145.1:946599-957158 GCA_943590825.1 Bovichtus diacanthus
TCCGCCCCTCTCTTTACCCGAGTGTCCAAAACATGCGGCCTCAGATCAGATGATACGATTACAAAATCGATCATCGATCTTCGGCCTAAGGTGCTCTGGTACCATGTACACTTATGAGCATCCTTATGTTCGAACATGGTGTTTGTTATGGACAGCCCATGTCTAGCACAGAAGTCCAATAACAAACAACCACTCGGGTTGAGATCAGGGAGGCCGTTCCTCCCAATCACGCCTCTCCAGGTGTCTCCATCGCTGCCCACGTGCGCGTTGAAGTCTCCCAGTAGAACTATGGAGTCCCCTACTGGAGCCCCCAACAGGACTCCATTCAGGGTCTCCAAGAAGGCCGAATACTCTGAACTGCTGTTCGGTGCATATGCACAGACAACAGTCAGAGTTTTCCCCCCCATAACCCGTAGGCGTAGGGAGGCGACCCTCTCGTCTACCGGGGTGAACTTCAACGTAACGGCACTCAGCCGGGGATTTGTGAGTATCCCCACACCCGCCCGGCGCCTCACACTCTGAGCAACTCCAGAGAAGAATAAGGTCCAACCCCTATCCAGGAGTACGGTTCCAGAACCGAGACTGTGCGTAGAGGAGAGCCCAACCAGATCTAACTGGTAGCGCTCCGCCTCCCGCACAAGCTCCGGCTCTTTCCCCCACAGAGAGGTGACGTTCCACGTCCCCAGAGCCAGCCTTTGCCGCCCAGGTCTGGTCCGTCGAGGTCCCCGACCTTCACTGCCACCCGTCTGGCAATGTACCCGACCCCAACGGTTCTTCCTGCAGGTGGTAGGCCCACATGATGGAGAGGGGGGGGGGGTGCCACGTTGCTTCTTCGGGCTATGCCCGGCCGGGCTCCGTGGCAAACCCGGCCA
The DNA here is from genome assembly GCA_943590825.1 of Bovichtus diacanthus. Taxonomy (NCBI): domain Eukaryota; kingdom Metazoa; phylum Chordata; class Actinopteri; order Perciformes; family Bovichtidae; genus Bovichtus; species Bovichtus diacanthus. The sequence continues at coordinate 947,472 of CALSBV010010145.1, forward strand.
CCAGGTGCTCGTTGACGGGCCCCCCTTCCAGGCCTGGCTCCAGACGGGGGCCCCGGGCTTCCTCCGGGCAGGGTCACACCTCCTCTTTTTTGATGTGCCATTGGGGTTCAGCCATGTACTCCCAGCAGAGCTATTTTATTAATATATTTCTAGAATTGTTTTTGGGTTTTTTTTTGGGGGGGGGTCTTGCTGTTATCTCATTTGAATAGTGATTATGTTGATTGCAATTGTAAAATTGACTTGTCAATGCTCTCTGACCAACAGTGACAAGTGTAATGGTGACACTGTGTCTATGGTGCCTCAAAACATGTTTTGTCACGTCTGGACTACGATGACTTCTCACTTTTCTGCTGATATGAATGCAGATACCAGTATATCTTTTCTTTTTTTTTCAAAACGTACTTGGACTGTACAGCCCCCAGTTAGGGGCACAAACACAGAGAAGGCTGACCTAAACTACAGGACACAACATCGAACATTCTATTGAATTCTATTGCTGCTATTCTGTTATAGTTATTGATAAGCTGTCTATCACAGGACATATCACTATCGTTTTATCGCCCAGGTCTAGTAGAAGGTTGCTTCAGTATCTGTCCAACCTAAGACACGATTATTGACTGAGGAAAGCTGGCAGCTGCTGTAGGGCCTCAGATCCCAGGGGCCCCAAGCGCCCTAAGTTAACTGTGTGACAATTTGCTCTGTTAAATAACAGTATCAGCCATTATTGCTACAGCCCTCATTATATTGACCCTGTCTTGTTGAGAAGCCCTGTATCAAAAGCTAGTTTTACACACTGCATTTTACTAAACAAATTTGTAATTCATTTGTTTGTTTAAAGACAACACAATACTTGTGATATGAATGAATAATGTGCACGGGGGCCCCCAGGGCCTCCAAGCAGGTAAATCTGTCCATGGTCCAACTCTGTCTTCCTTCCTGTGTCTTCCAGGCACTATGAAGCGATCATCTCTACAGGGGGAGGAGAAGGCCTCCTCCGGGACCCTCACTCTTCAGAAGGGTTCTAACTTCAACACCATGCCGGCCAGCATGGCCAAAGTTCACCTCCAGAATGTGGCCGACTACACCAGCCACACTCTGACTCTGCGCAGGGAGAAGGGTCCCACCAAGGGAATCAGCACAGAGCTGCCAGGCGCCAAATCCATCTACATCTGTGATGGTGAGCTCTTCAAGCAGCTGGATGGAGAGTTGCCTCGAGGAAACGGCGAGGGCAGCAGCTCTGAGGGCACTGGCAAAGGCCCGGGGTACGTCATTCTACCGACCAATAACACAGGCACCATAAAGCCGGCCAAGGGGAAAGAGGAGCAGACGGCCAAGTATAACATCAGCATAGAGCAGCTGCCTCAGACCAGGCTCATTCACCTGGCTAACCCTGCCAACGGAGAGCCAGTGCCTGGCTTCGGGCTGAAGAGCCTACCTGCTGACCAGATCAGTGTGTCATGTTCTGACAGAGACTCACCTGCTCACAATCTGCAGAATATGCCCAGAGACTCACAGGTAGCCAACAGCATGTGTGACGGGGGAGATTCCGGAAACTCTGGTGTGATGTCCAAGAGTGAGACAGTCTCAACACTGTCTATGAGCTCACTGGAGGTAAGACCACTAAACTGATCACCATATTTGTGTCATAGTAATGCCTTATCAGCCTCACACTTCATACTTCAAATAAGACATGCATGTAAAGTTGTGTTTTGTACTACTACTACTTACCATAAATTCTCTAGAGCCAAGCCTTTATTTGAAACTGGTTTGTATTAGACGTAAGCCTTTCATTTGTGTCTGTTTTTTTTAATCATATTTCAGTAAGAAGCCTCATCTTTCTCTAATCTTCTTGTTAATAGGCTGTTGATGCTTTTTGCTTTTAATGCAAATTCAACATCTTGTTTACCGGTAGTCTTGATAAATTCAGGGTAATATAAATTTGCACATTACTATTCCCATCAAATCACTTTTAATTTGATGTTTTTTCTAGCACTGCCAAACTTCTGTCAATAAATCTGAACACTTGCTGCACAGATGTAATACGATTTTTGGACAACACAATATCAGCCGAGTAATCGCTCAACCGGGTGTCGGGAGTGAAAATGGCCGTTGGGTGCAACGATTGATGATTTTATCTCGTGCAGCGTATCATAGTAGACGACACTACTACGCAACATTGACGCCTCGCGATTTCCCGACAAAAAGACTACTGTGTCAGCATGTCTTGCCTTCTCTCTTCCATTAGGACAAATTCTACGTTCACCATTAGGAGCACAATAGGAACTCTTACGCTGTAAATATGGCGAAGCGAAAGAGGAATATTGTCGCTGCTGTTGCTAGGATGAGCTGTGAAGGGAGGTCAGAGGTCGTCTTTTCGTTCTTTTTATAGACTTTTCCAAACACAAGATATCCAGTGTCATACATACCACAACGACACACCATAGTCTGTTAGCAGTCTTGTTTCTGGAAATCGTTCCCTTGCACCTCCTTCCCCATGACATCACGTAGGTCATGATTATGATTGGTCGGGGATCACTAGTAGTCTGATATGTCCCTCAACCTAATCACGGCAGAAGGTTATGAATCTATAATTGCCTAATCGGACACAATTGCCATCGTAAGAGACATATTGTGTAGTCTGACCCTGGCATTACACAATAAAGGGCATAATCCAGTTATTTCCTGGAAGGCTCATAATGTGAAACGTCTGCAGGAAGTGGTGAGTTTCATTGACTGCATCGAAAATACATCAAAGTAGAAGTGATTGGAATAAATAAGTAAATAAATAATTCCACCTCCCTCAATGTTTATAATTTGAATGTTCAAACACTGGTTTTTGGTTGAGAAATAACAGTAGTATCATTGTTTTGAACATCCCATGTGTCCTGTTAATTGTCCCTCACTCAATACAGGGAAATTACAGTTCAACTCTTCATCAGCATTAACTGCTATGTTTCTTTTCTTATCCATATATCAATGTGAATGATGCCATATATCATGCCAGCTTACTGTTTTATGCAGCATCTATTAGTTTGCATGGTATACAGCCACATTTGCCATGTATTGTGTCACAGGCTATGTTTGACCAACACAGCATTAGCACACTCTTTGTGCTGGGGAAATAACACGGATTAACACGGATCAACTAGGAAGCCTCACATTACCAAACTGGATATTAATTAATACAAACAAATAAAAGGATCATTAATTAGGTCTCAACAGGGCAGCACTGTGCTACATTTCGTGTATGCTTAGGTCGTCCCCTCTCTGATGCCAAAAAATGTATCTACAGTGTATATTTCATTCATAAAAACAAAAGAAATACAAAAGAAGTATTGCAACATTTTCTGGCCCCATGTAAGGATAGCATCTTTAAAAAGGTTAGTTTTCACTCAGCTCCCTAGTGCAGACAGGCGTGTGAGGATGAGACGCCACAGTCATCAGCGCACAGCGGCCTGGACATCTGCCTGCTGGTGTCTTTTCACTTCGGGGCAAAACACACTTCCATAATGCCGTGTGAGGCGGCAGCTGCCACAGCAACCAAGCAGCCTGAAGGTCAGCTTTTCCTTCACCACTCTGTGATGGTGACTTAAAGGTCACTCGGTCACAATCTGTTAGTTCCAAACTTGTGCCAGCAGGGTCAGAATGACCAGCAGCAAACCATGTTTCCTCCCTCATGACTCACTGCTCTCCTCTGGGTCCCAGAAACACACTTTCTTGACTGGCTGATGTGGAGATACACAATGAAACAGTTAAGAAACACTTGAGCATTTGTCTGCTCACAAGGCACACAATCTCAAGACACATCTTTAATCTCTCTGTCTCATCTCCCCCCAGAGACGAAAATCACGCTATGCAGAGCTTGACTTTGAGGTAATTTTAGTCTCTTTGATTCCTACAGAGCTTTTTAGATTAGGCCCGAAAAGCTGATGTCTCCTAGCTGTTCAGACCTCTAGATGTTTGCATACATTTATCAGAATTATTCAAAGCTTGGGTGTGACTGTAGTGTTGAGATTCAACACATTAAATGTGAAGGGGGTAAAGTAGGATTGATGGTAGCCTGTGCTGTTTACCTTGTACATAACGTGCGATGTTCCTGTGTAGAAGATTATGCACACCCGGAAACGCCACCAGGACATGTTTCAGGACCTGAACAGGAAGATTCACAGTGCAGACAAGGATAGAGAATCTCCACCTGTTGATGCCAAATCTGCCAAAAGATGGAGTGTGTCCTCTGCCAGCAGCGACAAGACCAACATGAGTGTAAATAGTTTAAATTTATTTCTGTTCTGCCCCCCACCCCCCAACCCTGTCCCCCCCCCCCTTCTATATCGAATGTTGTTCTCCTTTTCTTTTATCATTAGCACAAATCACCACACTTGAGTGGAGTTTCCTGTTTAATTATTAGTGAAGCCATTTAAAAGATTGCATTTTTTATCTGCTTACAATGTCAGTGCCAGAAGAAATTAGCTGTGGGGGCATCAAGGGGCATAATTGTGGGTGAGCATACAATCTAGAACTACAAACTTAGCCAAGTACACATTGTCACTCCCAATGTGACAAATGTTTGAAGGTGTTTGAAGAAATCATACAAGTTGTTAGAAGAGCTTGTTTCAAGGCGAGGCCTCACAAAAGACAGCCATATAATAATTTAGCTTTTTGATGAGCTGGCAGCGTAGGCTCTAGATAAGCATATACTAAAGTTCTGCTACTCAACACAAAGGCCATATTGTTTAGCTTTAGTTATTTTCAAAAAGAATTTATTAAGAAATGTCTCTCCTTTCTCTTACTATGCAAATGCTGCATCAATGCATGTCTTGTGTTTTAAGGAGATATGCAATACATCGTAAGAATATCAAAAAAGACAGGGAATAATAAACTGCAGGAGTAAAGCGTGGCCATTAGTTTACATTACTTCAATTTACCTTTGGTATGGTGTATAGCTGTAAATATTACAATAACCAATAAGCTCAATGACCATTGCTACAGAGATGGAGCCAGTCAAGCAAATGAGAGAATTAAAGAATATATATTTTAACGCAGTTGCTTATCTTACTGACGATTAGGAGTTTCATGCCCATCCAAGCCTTCAGCTCACTAATATTGCCTTTCCAGAAATGAACAGGACTATACCTTCTCACTTTTGACTTTACAGTTAATAGAGCCATTATTGTTATTATCTATGTGGGGGTTTAGCTTTTTTCTGGCTTGGCAAAGCTATTATCCGGATAAATGATGACTCAAGCTGTTCCTTTTTCTACACTAAACAACGGGAAACTAGGTTGGGATTGGATTGGCTGGGAACTAGTCACCAACAGCAAAGGGGAATCCATGTTGGCTTTGTAGCTGCATCCATTCCCTGGCAGCAGATGATTTCCATTTCCTTCTGCTTCAAAAGCCCAGGATCTTCATTTGTTTCATAGCTTTGGACTCAGGTCTTCTCTGGCATAGGGCCATGTCCAACTTCACAGATCAACTGCAGCTATTCGACACTGATAGTTTCAGAACTCAATCAAACCGATTGTTATAGCCCTGCAGAATCTCACAGCATTAGCTTATTTCTCGAGACAACCCCCCCCCCCCCCAAAAACAAAAAAAAAATATGTATCATCAAGATGATACAAGTGGAAGAGGCAGAGAGATCAACTTTTCCAACTTTTTCAAGATGTGTTTTGAGGATGTACCTCAGCCACAATCATATTTGCATCCAAGTCCTTATCAGTATATCTAACTTGCTGTTTGTGCATATAACTTTAGATTGAACCAGCAAGTTTACATCCATGGTCAAATGAGGTAATAAAGGAATAGTGTAAAATGTAGGAAAATATGTGTGTATACGTGTATTTTCTTTCTTTCTGAGCGTTAGATAAGAACTTTTAAGTCTGTGTTTTAAAGGTTCAGTGTGTAAGATATGCCAGAATTTAAACTTAAAACATTAAAACAATGAACTAACATCATCAGCAGAATGTGAAGAGGCAACAGTGTTGACGTTATGTCAAAGACGTCTGTGTATTGTGTTGCAGAGATATCTACTGAAGTTAGCATGCTAACAGCTAGCTGCTCCGTCCAGTGTGTAATACCACTTGTTCCTCTAGAGGTGATAGTGAGTGTAGCTGCAGTCTGCCTCAGTACAGAGGGAGAAGAAGTCCAGCTGCCTCACTGACTCAGTTGTTAATATAACAGCTGTGTTCTGTTTTATACTTTGCTGATTGGATTACATTCAAAGTGTCAGAAACAAGAAAACGACCCAAACCCTCTCCTCGTCCTCACAGCTGCCAGGAGGCTGTTTCTCTGAGTGTGTATCTGTCTTCAGCCCCGTGAGACGCCGTAGCGTCAGTTAGCAGTTAGCTTGAGTTCAGCCTCAGCAACAGGGAGCTGCAGACTCCCTGGTGCTGCTGTTACACGGGTCCAGCAGCCCGCTGTGACTGCAGGGCTGCTTCTGGTTCTGGCTGAGCTCCAGCGGGGAGACGAAACGAATATGCGGGTCGTTTTCTAGTTTCTGCCACTTTGGATTTAGTCCAATAAACAAACTAACATAACGTTACACGGACTACAGCCCCGGTTAACATCAGTGATCAGTAAACACAGATGGATCAGCCCCACGTGAAGATTATAAAACAGCAGAATGTTATAACCGACTGACTGACTGACAGGCATTACACAGGAGTAAATGCAATACACAATATAAAGAATAAATTAAAATACAATAAATATGTCAAACTACTACAACTAACATATGAACATTAGAGATTGTATGGATCCAGTTTAGAGATGAAATACTGCGCCCTATTTCTTTGGAGCAGGTGGCTCGGAATTACACATTGAAGCTTTAAAGGTGGAGATGGGAGGTGGTTAGCCTAGCTTAGCATAAAGACGATAACAGGGGGAAGAGAGTCAGTGCTGGCAGATGTTGTACACCAAGAAGTAATTCCAGCTCGTAACGTCCTGTAAAAACAAAGATTTTCGGTAAAACATTATTTAGCGGTGTTGGTAGACATATTATCTTTTTAACTTAGGACACAGCCAGGTTAGCTGTTTCTTCCTGTTTCCAGTCTTTATGCTAAGCTAAGCTGATGACCATAGCTCCAGTCCCATACATACGTAACAGATTGACATGAGAGTGGTGGTGATCTTATCATTTAACTTTCAGCAAGAGGCCAAATAAGCTATTTTTTTTAAAATTCAAACTATTCCTTTAAGAACTGTAGCAAATCGCTAAGCCAGCATGAAGTAAAGTAGGACCACCACACAATAACTCAAAATATAACTTATGAAATGCTTCACAGAGTTTTTCATCTCTGAAAAATTAAGCCTTTTCCGTCTCTTCCTATCAGGACAAGCAGCAGACCCCGAGTAAAAGGGCGTGGGAGGGCATCAGGAAGACCCACTCGCCCCCATCCTGGGTGAGGAAGGACCTGGAGACAGTGGCAGCCTCTCCTCTCGAGCTGCAGGCTGTGGAGTGGGAGAAGACCAGCGCCACCATTCCTCTGGTGGGCCAGGAGATCATGGACCTTCAGACGGAGGTGTGACCAAGATTCCAGCCTCACACCCACGACTTGCTTTTTTTCCAATTCGCTCAGACAAACAAGCCGACACACCACACACACTGCCCTGCTCCGTATTTCTACTCAAAGGCTGGTTGAAGCCCACTGCGAGAACGTTAGGGGGAAAGAGTGCGAGGAGGAGAGAGAAGCGTCACGTTATCAGAAAATTAACTAAACCAATTACAGAGAGAACAGGGAAATAGCCTCTCTTTCTATGTTGTTTCATTTGATGTTTGACAGTGTTTTTGTCTGCAAAATACTGGTCATCTTCTTGTATATGGTCTCAGATGCCACATAGGCTCACATGGCAGACTGATTGCCAAGGTAGCAGATTCAGTTACTATATGTGCATCATATAGTCGTGTAATAAATCTCATAGCAAAGGTAATCATGCAATGTTTACCCCTGTATTAAATGAATACAATGTAATAATCATGATTATGTCTCTTTTTTTTCACCGTTGAGAGTGTCGTTGCATCACTGTTCTGCTCTCTCTCATGATGAACGCTGTTTTATTAGGCTCGGGAGACCTCTGGACTTATTTTTTTCTTCAACATCAATCTCAAAAGAGAAAAGGAACAAACAAGGCAGACTGCCAAACATACAGTCATGTGGCCCTCAATGCAGTCCCCCCCCCCCACCCCCCCACAACTCGCCCCAATCCTTTTGGCTCCACCACTTTTTCCCCCGTGATCCTGATGGGGCCAGGTCGGCCATGCAGTGACAAGTGAAAGGAGGTTTTAAAAAAAAAATCTAAGACGTTTCCCTGAGCCAAAATGGAAAGTTGCCTTCTCATCGATGGACACCTCAGAGACGCCAGAGAGCGGGCCGGTGGGCTTCGCGCTCTAATCGGTCCTCAACCTCAAAAAAGCCGTCTACAGAGCGTCAACATGGACGGTGTCAATGTGTCCAGAAGGCGCCACTTTCAACAAACACGTGCTGTTTGAGCCCGTTTCTCCATGTACAAGCAGGCTTGGTACAGTAAATGCAAAATATGATGGTGTTACAAAGATGCGAAGGTAAAGGGTACTTTTGTGTGTCTCTGTGTGTGTGTGTGTGTGTGTGTGTGTGTGTGTGTGTGTTGAGTAGTGGAAGATGAGTGAATGACTTAATCTATAAATATATATGGTATGATTAAAGATGATGATATATACAAGGCAGGCGTCATCAGAGGTGGTTGCACACAGAAAGCACAAGGCTCATTTGGAGTCCTGATGTACAGCATTGTAATTATTTCAACAGAGTTCTACAGAATGGATTTTAGCCTATAAATATCTTTCTTACTGTGCTTGGGGATAGTTGTTATCATTATTATAAATATGAACATGATTATTCTGATACTGATCTTCCCATTCCCTCCTCTGTCCTTTCAGGGTACTGGACTATACGAGTGTTCTGTATCGCAATGTAACAGTGTGTGTTTTGATATTACCGCAAGTCACTCCCTCAGATCTGTATTTGTCGAAACCCTGACCTCCGACCTCTGACCCACTGATCTGCGCCCCAACCTGCCACACACACCCCTCCCTCCTCCCCTCACTCCCCTTTTTAATTTACTGGGGTCCCCTCTTTGTTAATGTACAGTTTTCAGAGCACAACATGAATGTGTCTTATTTCTAATAAAAGCATATCTATATAATAAAACAACAGTAGTCCTCTTGTTTTCTCACATTTGATTACAGGTGATTGATCATGGTACATGCAGCGTTATGTTCAAGAGGTGACTTTCTTCTGTAAAATAAGTAATTTCATAAGATAACTGGGAAAGGTATCTCTCTCTCCCTCTATCTTTCCCTCTCTCTCTCGCCCTCTCTCTCTCTCTCTCCCTCCCTCTCTCCCTCTCCCTCTCTCTCTCTCCCTCTCTCTCTCCCTCCCTCGCTCCCTCTCTCTCTATCCCTTCCTCCCTCCCTCTCCCTCTCTCCCTCTCTCTCTCTCCCTCTCTCTCTCTCTCCCTCTCCCTCTCTCTCTCTCCCTCTCTCTCTCTCTCCCTCCCTCGCTCTCTCTCCCTTCCTCCCTCCCTCTCCCTCTCTCTCTCTCTCCCTCTCTCCCTCTCTCTCTATCCCTCTCTCTCTCTCCCTCCCTCCCTCCCTCTCTCACTCTCCCTCTCTCTCCCTCCATCCCTCCCTATCCCTCTCTCTCTCTC
>CALSBV010010145.1:957258-1026003 GCA_943590825.1 Bovichtus diacanthus
CTCTCTCTCTCTCTCTCTCTCTCTCCCTCCCTCTCTCTCTATCCCTCCCTCCCTTTCTCTCTCTCTCCCTCCCTCCCTCTCTCTCTCCCTCCCTCTCCCCTCTCTCTCTCCCTCTCTCTCTCTCTCCCTCTCTCTCTCTCTGTTTCTCTCTCTCATTCTCTCTCTATCTATCCCTCCCTCCTTCTCTCTCATTCTCTCTCTCCCTCCATCTCTCTCTGTCTCTGTCTCTCTCTCTCTATCCCTCCCTCCCTCTCTCATTCTCTCTCTCTCCCTCCATCTCTCTCTCTCGGTCTCTTTTTCTCTCTCTCTCTCTCAGTCTCTCTCTGTCTCTCTTTGTGGTAAGATTATATTTCAATTAAATTCAATAAAAAAAATGTATTGGCAAGAAGGTTCTCTCTCTCTCTGTTACTCTTCATGACTCTGAAGTCTTGTACAATAGGAGATACGGTGCAAGATAAGATGCAAGATGAGAAACACAGTGAATAATATGACAAAACCTCGGCTTCACTGCACATTGCACTTTTTGGTCATGCGTATTATTATAAGTGTCTATAATGGTCTGAGAATTACTTACATTCCTCAACTGAAAAGCAATCTGGACAACAAGATGGTGTTAGACTGCCAATAAAGATTTAAGCAGCCATAACTTGTCAGGCAAATACATGCCATATTTAAATAACACATCACTGACAAAGTCTGCTGTATGCTTTACATAAGCAAATGATCTCAGGCACATTGTCTGCATGAAATCACCCTTTCTTAGTTATTCGCTGCTTGGACAAAAATGACAGCGGAGGAATGAAGAGAGGGAGCGTTCTTTCGGAGCGCAAAACAGTTTATTGAAGGCGGCCCGGTCTTCGCCTCGTCTCCGTCTCCGTCTCCGCCTCGTCTCCGTCTCCGTCTCGTCCTGTCGGGTCCCGTCTCTCCGACATGAACCCAGCCTACTGCAAGACAGAACCAGGTCATCGGCGTGCTTTTATTGTGCGACTGATTACCTGATTCCGTCCAGCTGCCTGGCCTCCAGCTGAGCCACTCTCATCTCCTCCCCAGCCACCACACCCCACTGCCACATACCCCCACCGCCCGACTCAGGCCGGGAGCCCACCGGCTGCAAGCTGACTCCCCCCACCCTCCGGCGAACGCGAGAGAAAGTCAGCCACAACCATCTGGTTACCCGGCCTGTGGATCACCTTGAAGTTAAACGGCTGTAACGCCAGATACCAACGAGTGATCCGGGCATTGGCATCCTTCATGCGGTGGAGCCACTGGAGCGGGGCATGGTCCGACCAGAGGGTGAAAGAGCGTCCCAGGAGATAATAACGCAGGGCGCCGACCGCCCACCGTATGGCGAGGCACTCTTTTTCCACCGTACTGTAGTTCACCTCCCGCTGAGCCAGCTTCCGGCTAATGTACAGTACGGGGCGGTCGACCCCCTCCACCTCCTGGGACAAAATGGCCCCCAGCCCGCTGTTCGAGGCGTCGGTCTGTAAAACAAACGGGAGAGCAAAGTTAGGGGAAAACAGGAGCGCCTCCCCACAGAGAGCTTGCTTTACCCTCTCAAACGCCAGCTGACACTGCTCCGTCCACTGGACCGGATCTGAGGCACCCTTTCGGATCAGGTCGGTCAGGGGGCTGGTGAGCTCCGAAAACCCAGAATGTTTTCGGACATTTGTCTTGGGAGCCGGACAGGCGGCAATGGCCGCGGTCTTCTCCAGCTGCGGCCGCACCTGCCCGCTGCCCAAGTGGTACCCCAGATACCGTACCTCCCTCCGTCCAACCACACACTTCCTCGGGTTAGCCGTGAGCCCCGCTCTCCTCAGGGACTCGAGTACTGCCCCCACCTGCTGCATATGCTGCTTCCACGTCTCACTGTGGATGATGACGTCATCCAGGTAGGCAGCAGCATATGCCGAGTGTGGTCGCAGCACCCGGTCCATGAGCCGCTGGAAGGTGGCAGGGGCTCCAAATAACCCGAACGGTGTGGAGAAAGCCGTTTTTTCCTTAGACTCTGGAGACATGGGAATCTGCCAGTAGCCCTTGGTCAAATCCAGTGTCGTGTAAAAATGAGCCGTGCCTAGCCGATCCAGGAGTTCGTCGACCTGGGGCATCGGGTAAGCATTGAACTTGGACACCTCATTCACCCTGCGATAGTCCACACAGAACCGTACTGACCCATCAGCCTTGCGCACCAGTACGACAGGACAACACCAGTCACTGTTGGACTCTTCTATTACGCCCATCTCCAGCATAGCCTGAAGCTCTGCCTGAACAATTTTCCTCTTGTGTTCAGGCAGCCGATAGGGCCGTGAGCGCACCGTCACGCCCGGGGGCGTCTCTATGTGGTGGTGTGTGAGAGTGGTGCGCCCGGGCAGGGGGGAGAACACATCGGCAAACAGCCTTTTCAACGCAACCACGTCTGCCCTCTGACTCGGTGAAAGATGGCTGTCACAAGAGACCGGGGCTGATTTGTCCGTCTTTTCTACCTCCGGTCCCAACTCATCTTTCTCCTTCACCGTAGTCACCAGAGAGGCAGAAGCCACCTCCCTCCATTCTTTTAGGAGATTGAGGTGGTAAATCTGTGCCGCTCCCCCCCTGTCCGATCGCACCACCTCATAATTGACGTCCCCCACTCGCCGTGTGACCACAAAGGGCCCTTGCCACTTTGCGAGTAATTTGGAGCTAGTGGACGGGAGCAATACAAGCACTTTATCTCTGTAAATTGACGCAGTCGCGACCCTCTGTTAAACAGGCGCCGCTGACGCTCCTGAGCCTGGAGCAAATTCTTCCGTGATAACTGACCCAGTGAATGGAGTTTTGCTCTCAGGTCCAGCACGTATTGAATTTCGCTTTTGCTGGTGCTTGGACCCTCCTGCCAGTTTTCTTTTAGCAGGTCCAACACCCCCCGTGGCTTCCTGCCAAACAATAATTCAAAGGGAGAAAATCCCGTGGAGGCCTGGGGAACCTCCCGCACTGCGAACAACAGAGGGTCTAACCATTTATCCCAATTACGGCTGTCCTCGTGAACGAACTTACGCACCATGTTCTTAAGCGTTTTGTTAAACCGCTCCACCAGCCCATCGTTGTCCCCCGTAACGTGCGTGACATAAAGGACGTGCCCTGGTCAGTTAAGATCTCTTTCGGGATCCCAACTCGGGAGATCACGTGAAACAGTGCCTGCGCCACACTTTTGGCCGAGATAGTACGCAGCGGCACTGCTCCGGGATATCGTGTTGCGTAATCCACGAGAACTAACACAAAGCGATATCCCCGTGCACTTCGGTCTAATGGCCCGATGAGGTCCATGCCAATTCTTTCGAATGGTACCTCAATTAATGGTAACGGGCGCAAAGGTGCTTTTGGGGTGGCCGGCGGGTTAACCAGCTGACATTCGCTGCAGGACGCACACCACCGCTTCACGTCCGCGCGGATGCCCGGCCAATAAAATCGGGCCATGATCCGGTGTTTTGTCATACCCTAGATGACCGGACATGGGGTTGTGATGAGCCGCCTGGAAAATCATTTCCCGACGGCTGCTCGGCACCAACAACTGGGTGTTTTCCTCCCCTGTTTGCGTATCACGGCTCACCCGGTACAACCTGTCTCTAATCACCGTGAAGTGCGGGTGAGTGAGCGGTGCGTTCGGGTGCAGGGGGGAACCATCGATACTTACGACCTAGTCGAAAGCATGACGGAGGGTTTCATCCCGGAAATGTTCGAGGGGGAAGTCCTCCACTGGATGCACAGGCTTGGACGGGAAAGCTTCGCCCCGAGCCTCACCACCCTCCCCCTCGAAGGGCCCCACCTCCTCCGAGTCCCCACTCAACACCTCACACAACTCACATATCCCTACTGCACGGGAACGCACCCCCATAGCTTTCCCCACTAGCCTATGGAACCCTGGCCAATTTGTTCCCAGAATTAGGGGGTGCGTAAGGCGAGTACTAACTCCAGCCTTAACCCTATGTTTTTTTCCCCTGAACGAAATGGTAATAGTCACCACCGGGTACTCGTGAATATCACCATGAACACACCTTACCCTCACCCACAACGCTTCCACCAATGCCCCGGGCCGAACCAAGCGCTGGTGGATCATGGTTTGGGTATAACCAGTGTCCAGCAGAGCCTGGTGTATACCCCCCTGTATACATACTGGTACGCGGTCGGTCCCTTCCGGACCGGGGGAGGAGTCTGGCGGTCCCGCAACCCGGACCAACTGTCCGACCTCCATGAGTGGGCACTCACACCGGAAGTGGCCGTGTCGCCCGCACCGCCAGCAATCCTGCCCCAGCGTTTGAGGACCCCCTCTGGGTGCCAGAGGACCAGACCGGCCGACTGGGCCCTGTGGAGAGACAGAAGGGATATTAGGGGGGTTGGTGGCTGCCGGGGCACCGGCGGCGCCGTGGACGTGCAGGGGGCTAGCAGCCGCTGCCCCCGCCGGGAGCCCCCTCCTCGGGGCTGGGGTCGGCCGGTCCGCTGGGATGCTCGGTAACCCGACTTCCTCCCTCATGCTCCGCCGGGGAAGGGAGAGATGGTCCTCCGCGAGGACGACGGCGGCCTCTAGGCTGATGGGCCGGTGGCATTGGACCCAATCGGCTGTGGAGGAGGCCCCTGAACCGGCGGCGATGTCCCTCCGGCGTGCCTCCCAGCCGGCCCAGGATGGCCCTCCTCAGCTGGTCGTACGTCTGGCGAGAGGACGCCGGCAGAGTGTGGGCTGCCAACTGTGCTCCCCCAGACAGCAGTGGTAGCAGCTGCATCCCCCACTCCTCCCTCGGCCACCTGCACGCCGCCGCCGTGCCCTCGAAGATCTCCAGGTATGCCTCTGGGTCATCCTCGGAGGTCATCCTCAGCATGCCGACGTGCGGCGGTCGGGCCGGGTTTGTACAACCCTCACCCTCGCGAGTGGCCGGTCGCTGCAGCAGCTCCCGCAGGAGAGCACGGTTCTCACTCTGAGCGGCCGCAGTCTCCGCGAGAGCCTGGCTCAGCTGCCACTGTAGGGCGGCCGTGCCCTCCTGCATCGCGGCGAGGAGCTGGAGTGCTTGCTCCAGCGGACTGGGTGGGGATTCCCCCCCCCGACATGGTCCCTGTTCAGGCACCAAATGTGAGCGGGTGCGCTCACACAGGGAAATGACAGCGGAGGAATGAAGAGAGGGAGCGTTCTTTCGGAGCGCAAAACAGTTTATTGAAGGCAGCCCGGTCTTCGCCTCGTCTCCGTCTCCGCCTCGTCTCCGTCTCCGCCTCGTCTCCGTCTCCGTCCCCGCCTCGTCTCCGCCTCGTCTCATCTCGTCTCCGTCTCGTCCTGTCGGGTCCCGTCTCTCCGACATGAACCCAGCTTACTGCAAGACAGAACCAGGTCATTGGCGTGCTTTTATTGTGCGACTGATTACCTGATTCCGTCCAGCTGCCTGGCCTCCAGCTGAGCCACTCCCATCTCCTCCCCAGCCGCCACACCCCACTGCCACAGATTGTTTTGGTAATACAAACAGTAGGAGACTGTAATTCCAAACTGGATACATATTTTAGTTCTTTACAGAGATGTATTCTCATGATGAAAGTGCTAAACCCCTCACTGGTAGTGACATTCAGTACCTTTAAATGAACAACAAATATCAAATACTAAATCATGCCACAGTTGATCGACCGACTGCAATGATGTCAGTCTGCTGAGATTTGGTCACTATGGACCACAAGCAGTTGTTGTCTAATTATAATATGTGGTCATTTGATAAATTAGTTGGTGTTCTTTTTTTTAAGGCAAATCAGGTATGAAATGACAGACCGTCACCATCTTCCAAATTCTGCCTAGATCTGCCTTGGTCTTGTGACAGCAATATAGAGTATGAAACACAGAGAGGATCTTTACGTTAAAAGTCTATCTGAGGGTTGGACTACCTGTGCTGTTCGATGTATAATGTTCCTATAATGAGAAGCCCACTGAGGGAGCATTACGGGCATTACCTATAATTCTGACGTGGAAGTTTTAAAAAAACACTTTTTTCCCAAAGTTAATGTTAATGTGAAATTTCGCCAGAGAGCAAAGAGATCTGATGACCACATGATTAATCAGTTTTTAGCCTCACCGCATGTGAGTTTGGTGACATGGAGGAGCAAATGCCTCGTGACCAACTGATGGAGCGCGTTGCTGAAAACGGACCCTGGCTAAAGCTGCTTTACTGGTTTTGCTGATGGTAATACTTCGACTGCTGCTCTGTTGGTGACACAAACAGCCGAGGACGAATAGACAGTTGGAAAACAGAAAACCTGCTTTGACAAGTCCGCCTGCTGCGGTCCACACTAATTGTCACTCCTGCTATCGGTCCAGATCCAACAACCACTTAGCTAATAAGCCTTCATGCCCAGCGGCTAAAGTAACATGCAACTCATGTGGAAAAGTGGGACATTTTTCTCAAATTTGTCGATCAGGTCAAAAGGAGCTACGTGAGGGTTAGGGTTGAACTGACTGTGCTTTGCATGAATGATGCTGTTGAAGATAAAAATCCTCTGTACTGTACATGTGAATGGAGATACAGGTTCATCTGTGTCTATTATTCAAGAGAGCACTTACCAGTCCCTCTTTCCTACATGTAACCTTGCTAACCTACAGTGACTCTGCTCACATACTCAAAGGAGAAAATACCAGTCAAAGGGTCTATGAATGCACCAGTAACTCATAATAGACACTCAACTACAGGCTCATTCATGGTGATTAGGTCAGGCACTGCTCTGCTAGCGCTAGATTTATCTGCTGCTCTGCATGTGTGTATTGTTGGCAACAAAGTCATCACGATTACTAGCCCTAACAACTGCACAGAGCCTTCAGTACCAAGCACAACAACACAGACTGCACCAGAGACTAAAGTACAGGAGATTTGGTGCGCTAAAAGGATCTGTGATCACAAAAAATACAAGTTAAACCGGATGCTGTCCCAGTACAACAGAAGAGGAGGCTTCCTTTCGCTGTGAGGCAGGCTGTGACTAAGGAGTTCAAAGATCTACAGGAAAAGGGCATCATAGAACATATTGATGCATCTCCTTGGGTCTCCCATGTAACCCCGAGAGAAGAGGGAGAAAAACCTTGCATGTGTCGACTTAAGGGGCCAAACAAGTCAATCATCAATGATATTCATCACTGGACATGGACAAACTGTTCAATGACCTGCGAGATCTTTTGTTGTCCTAGCCTCTGCCTATCACCAGATACCGCTACACCCAGAAAGCCGTGATTGATCTGCATTTGTCACTTATAATGGTGTCTTCCGTTCCTGTAGAGTTCTATTTGGTATCTCTTCGGCTCCATCAGCCTTTCAGAAAATGATGACAACCATACTGGCAGGTCTACCAGTGGTAAAGGCATACCTTGAGGATATCATATGCTATGGTGACACCCAGCAGGATCATAATGCAAACCTATGGAGGGTGCGATGTTACTTACCGTCCTGGGACAACATGTGACAGCCGACTGCCTGTCCAGGCTTTCAACTACAGGACATGCTACTGAAGAACCTCACCTACTGTCTTCATGGAGTCCTTGCATTGCCAGAGTTCACCTCTGCCTGTGAAACATGTCCTGAACTGACACAGCTGCATCAGAGGCAGAGAGGCTGGCCAAAATGAGTGTGACAAATGAACTTGCTCTATACTTTCTGTACTCCATCATCTCACCATCTATTCGTGTCTGACTCTGCTGTGAAATGAAGCAGAGTCTTCACTTCACTCCACTTCTCTATGATCCAGGGAATGGTACGCACTAAGCAAAGACTGCGTGGGCTATATTGGTGACCACAAATGGCCATACATGTACAGACATGTCAGAACAGTGACACAATTACAAAGACTGCACCTGCACCTATTACACCAGTGGAACTGCCGGATGGACCATAGGAAAAGGTGACTATTAAGCCTCTGAGTTTTCTACATGGAACTGCTGTTATGCCATCGCACTATTTCAGTAAGTGGCCTGAAGTGGCATTTGTCTCGACTGTCACTACAGAACTTTCGCTTTTTGACTTCAGTGTTCAGCCGTGAAGGAAACCCTTCCTACATGGTCTCTGACAACAGATGTCAGTTTACCTCCCATAAATCTTTCTGAGAGAGGGATAAAGCACCTGCGCTGCAGTGTCTACTACCCAAGGGAAAATGGAGCCATTGAGTGATTGTACAGGGTGCTGAAAGAGTGCATACAGACTTCCAAAAGAATGCTTAGATTATGGAAACAAACATTAACAGACTTTTTAAAGGTTCATTGTGTAAGATATGCCAGAATTGAAATTTAAAACATTAAAACAATGAACTCACATTATCAGCAGAGTGTGAAGAGGTAACAGTGTTGACGTTATGTCAAAGATGTGTGTGTTGTGTTGCAGAGATATCTACTGAAGTTAGCATGCTAACAGAGTTCCTGTTAGCATTAACAGTTCCTGCCTGTAATGTTTAGGATGTGAGCCGCTGTAGCTGCAGTCTGCCTCAGTACAGAGGGAGAAGAAGTCCAGCTGCGTGACTCAGACTGAGGGCTCGTCTACATTACATCATGATCTCTGCACGTTCTGATAGTTTCTTTTGATTAAATCCAAAGTGGCAGAAACTAGAAAACGACTGTCAGCCTCGCCTCGTCTCCATCGCTGTCAGGAGGCTGCTCCGCCGGGAGACGCACAGATCTTCTGTTAGCCGTCAGCAGATAGCACTAATTCAGCAGACTCCCACCCGGATCATTAAACTTTCTGTTGCTGCCGTTACACAGGTCAGACCCAGCGCTCCATCAGCCCTGTGACTCCTGGTGTTGGGATATTTGCCGGCCGTATCTGAGCTGGATTCGCTCGCTCGTCTCTGGTGCCCTGCACCCAAGCCAAAGTACAAACAATCAAAACCTAACGTTACACGGAGCGTACAGCCCCCAGTGCCACAGTAAACATAGATATCTAAGCTCCACGTGAAGATTATAATATAGCAGAGATATTTAGACTCTCAGAGTTTCAGCAGTCTGCTCTAATGAACTGACAGACTGACAAACAGACAGACAGACAGACAGACTGACTGACTGACTGACAGACTATTTATTTGGAGCAGGTGGCTGAACTACACATTGAACCTTTAAAGAACTATCATGCAGTTCTATAAGAGTACAGGAACTACTCCATTTGAGTTGGTGAGGAACAGGAAGACACAAAAACTAAATGAAAGAGATTGTGAGACACAAGCAACAAGGAAGCAAAGAGTGCACAGTCGGAAAGACTGGGGCAAAAGTGCCTATGTTGAATGAAACTGTACGTCTCCGGAGACCTGAACATGTCCATAAGGGATCAAAGTGGGACCAAGTACTTACCTGCTCAGTGGCGGTCGGAAGTGGAATGCATCAGCACTGGCACACTTTCTAAAGGAGGCTGCACCAGTGAGGACGATGGGACTGTGCTTGATGGTGCCTGAGAACATGCTTCCTAATGCACCTGAACCAGGCCCAGGACAAAACCCCAGAGTCAGGAACCTTCCTCTGTGGTTGACAGGTTTTGTTAGGTAACGACAAAATAAAACAGGACTATGGACTGAGAATACTTTCAAAATTAAACAAAAAAGGCACTAAAATTGTCATGAAAAAAAAAGTGTTTAATCGTTTCATACTGTTCGGAGGACTGAGTTAAAGAAAATGTCAACAGAACCCTTATGCCACTGGAGAACCTCTTTGACAGTTCGTATCATCACAGGATGTTATTTCAAAATGCTTTATTTTACTCATTTATATAAGACATTCCTCCAGGAAAAGGGGACATGTTGCAATGAGACACCGACTGGGGCAGTTTACAACAACAATCGATTCCATGATGTGTGCATGAAAAAGATATTGTTTGTGATGTGTTGGAGGTACTAGTGTGCAGAAACTGTAGTAAGAGCCTGTTGAGCGCAACTTTTCATCCAACCTCTCCTATGACGCTGATGAATTTCCAGTAGCTGTTTCACAATAAAAGTGTCCATGTGATTTGGCAAATCCAAATAATTCATGTAAAACAAGAGATGCAGGATGGCGCCCCTTTGAATGAACAGCCAATACAGAGGTCAGAGAGCGTTCAACTCTGATTATGAAAAGTCACAAATGATCTTTCAAACACAATTATTCATGATTCACATTGAAGAAACAACACAGGCACCTTCTCATCCAAGCATTGCTCCCCTGGCACCACTAATCTTGAAGAACTCCACAGAGTGCCTTTAACACAATGTTTTGGAGAAATGTTTTTAATAATAAATGCTGTTCAAGTATGTGTCATGATACCCAATAATGTATTACACCACAGGCATTAATATTACACATACATAGTACAGAGATTTGGAATCTGTTTTAAAAGGATTATAGAAAGATGTGTCCATGCAACTTTAAAAAAAAATGTATAAATAAATAAAATGGAACGCAGCATTGCATGACTAAAGATGTCATTGTTTATTACCTTTTTATTTGGCACACCTTTTCATCCATCATCGAACCATCGAGTCATGTCTGACTCTGGTGGGAAATGAAGGCTGTTTAACCTTTGTAGAAGATTTCGCAGCACTTTGTTTGGAACACCTGTCATGATGGCTGTGTCAAACACACCCACATATTCTCTTACCACTAATGAACTCCTGACTCATGGTGTAATCACTGTTTGATCTGCAATGACTTCACTTGATTTTCCTCACTTGAGAGGCTCATCTTTTGGCCGCAGTGCCTTCAGTGGTGTGGTGATGTAGCGTGAGGAAAAAGTGGCCTGTAACATCATTAGTATCCATCCAGACACATTAACCTCACGTCGTTAATCAGACCATCAACAGGCATTAGCCTCCACGTGTGCCCTGTGCTACACAGGCCTGACAATGGCCATAATGGACCGGCTCTCTAAAAACGTTTCCTGGCACTTGTCGCTAGCCGTCATGTTTCTGTAACTGTAACTTATTATATTTTTTACTAATTATATTAGTTAGTACGACTTGAAAATGTGACGTCAGGTTGCAGGAAGTGAGGGACGGTCTTGGTCTTGAAGAGGAAATTGAGTCTCCACACTGGGAGGATCCCAACAGCAGCATGATGTACTCTGTGACTTTATCAACTTCTACAACATGGTTCCTCCAGATCTTAAATTATTGTTATTATTTAGTGGGGTGTGGTGGGTCAGAGATAGTGTAGCGAAACAAAGCTAGTTTTAAATTTTTAAACCTCCTCAGTTCTCCCACACTGCACCTCTCCTCCTCCCTTCACTGGTTACCAGTGGCTGACCCGATCTGCTTCCAGACACTGGTGCTGGCCTCCAGGCTGTGAATGGATCAGGCTTTTCCTACATCCAGGCGGTGGTCAACCCACACACCCCAGCTCGCTCACAACATATTATCAACATATAACCCGAAACAGGAACTGTTCTGTCCTCTTCTCTTCCCTGTTTCTGCTTTTTCTTTCTGTCATTTCTGGCTCTGCTGTTCCTCACCTGTCCAGCAGGTAGCACACCTGCAGCTCATCACCTGCCTCGCTGTTTCTCATCTCCAATTAGAGTCCATGTACAATTTTTATCCCCCAGTAATGTGGTTTTCTGCTCTGATAACTTGTTGCCTGATTTTATCTTTCTGCTGTTGCTAGCTTTAAAGGATAGGTCCACATTTCAGTCGGTAACAGGAAGATACCACTGGCTAACTCAGACAGCAGAAACCTTATATTGGCTTCAACTGAACTTAAAAAGTATTTTTTCCCCAGTAGAAGGACTCACGTTGGAATCACGTTGTGAAATGAACGCTCACACTTCATAATCAGTATAGATAGGACCAATGATTGCAGCAATCAGCAACTGTTTCAATGTACATATGGGCATGTGAGTATTGTATAAAGAACATATCCTTTAAGTAACATTGCTGCTGTTTGCTAACAAGAAACACGCATGTCAGATGACTACTGAAGAAACACAAAGGATTACCTCTCTGCAGAGATATAGGCAAAGTTTAATTCATAAGTAACTGTGCAAGTAACAAGTAAAAATATTTATCAGCTGGAGGGGATCTTCAAAGGACATTCAGCAACATGCACAGCAGTGAGTCACTTACTAACATCTGTGTTCATTCCCTGAAAATCTGGACAAAATGCTGTTTTCCATCCAAAGCATCACTTTGTGTCCTTCATCAAACTGCACTGCTGCACTAAAGCTGTAGCACTGCAACTCAACCAGACATACAGGAAATACTGACACGCTGTTGTTCGAGAAGTGTGTGTATCCCTACACCAGATATGAACGTGTGCTTACAGACTGAGCTGTATTACCAAACTAGTTTCAAGGAGAACATTATTAAAATGCACAGCTCTGACCACATCTGATTAAAGAGGGAAAGACAGGAGACACCTCTGAGTCATCTTGGTTATTTGGTCCTCACAATCTGAAAAAAAAACAAGTACATTCCCTCAGAGACCAGCTGATTCTGAGTCCAACACTCTGGTTCATTCTGGTACGCCATTAGCACTAGCCATGTCCGGGTTATGGATATATATGAATGCTCACAATACATTATACAGTACAACCAAAAGTATGCACACACACGCACACACACACACACACACACACACACACACACACAGACAATCATGTGGCCTTACAGACATACTTTCACATTAAGAGATGTAAGCTAGCTAATTGGAGCCGACACCCAACAGGAACATGAAGTGCAGAGGTAAATGTGTCACCACATGTATTAAAGCTGCTCTGCTGATTTGGCTTCAGAACAAGGCTTTTGGCCCTCAGAGCTTAAATGTGATGTGACACCACGTGTTCACTCACAGCACTATCCTCAACACTTTGACACTTTATATTGGTAATTGAGTAAATGTTAGAAACAACCCATATGAACAACAGCAATGAAGAGGTTTAAAAAAATTAATTAAAAAGATAAATGATTGTGACTGAACAAAGCTAATGTACAGTACGTTCACAGTAAAGCAATACAGTGTGTGGTTGTGGGTCCGAGGCAAGCTGTGCTCCTGACCATAGTGTGAACTACAAATGATTGAATTTGCATCTACATTGACTTGTACTTGTACTGTAGAGACAACTTGGGTGCAAACTCATCAGGGGTAAAACATGTGACAAAGGGTTTGAGGGCATGTCCCAGCCATTTTAAGATGTTTTAAGACTTTTTAAGGATCTGCAAGTACCTTGGCACTTGAGGTGCAGAATTGTCCCTTATGGACGTAATTCTTAGGACACTGAGCTGACATGAGGTGTTATGTGAACATTATGCGCCATCACTTGGCCTGTGTAGTCAGCTATATTGATCCCAAAATCTTCTTCAAGAAGCCTGTTCCTCAGCAGCCAGATGCTGTTGTATTTTTCACATTTTTGTTTGGGCTTCTGTTACCACATTGTTTCTCTTAATCTCTCTCTGGCCTTTACATTATCAGCGATAACCTCTAAAAATAGCTTGTCGCTTCACAAAGCGTGCAGGGAAATGGACCTACTTTAGTTATCTTACAGTAAAAGTTAAGAACAATTAGATAGCAGCTAAATGTATATTCCAAACATGTTCTACAGGCTAAATGACTTGAATGTAGCTTTGTAGATGCACCTCTCATGTACAGGTGGAGTGAAAGCTGTGCAGCTGCGGAGGCTAGAAGTTTTACTCAGAGAGCGGGTTTTTAACTCATCACAATGAATAGTAGCACTCAAAAAATAGTTGAAAAGCCCTGTTGATACATTTCTGGAGCTCAAAGTGGACTGTCATTTTACACAGATATTTTTTTTCAAAACATCTAAAAACACTTTTCAGTCATTTATTAGTGATTCTGATGGCGCCCGTTATCCCAGAGCCCATGTTGTTATTTATTCGACAGACACATTTCTGTCACTATTAATTTGCTACATCTAAAAACAGGCCAGCTGCAGCTGGACGGGGACAGGCAGAGAAAACAATGACTGGAGGCAACATATTGCATGTTGAAGGAAGAATTAAATGAGTATAAGCCCCCTGGCTTCATGTCCTAGGTCATCTGTTAATTTTTTATGGGTGCCTCACTAATTCATGAGGACATCTGTTTTTGCATCTTCCATTTATTAGTCCCATGTTCGGCAGTTAAGAGAGACTCCAGCTGCAAACTGATTAGACGTGACTTCTGATGGAATGTCGAGCAGAGAAAAAACTTACGCACAAACACAACATAAACACACACACGCATGCGGGCATATTTTGGCCTGTTACTATAAATTGCAAAATTGAAAGTTTAATCCCAATTAGTGCTCCCTGGAGAATGCAGCCAAATAAAATGCAAAAGGACTTTACTATTATTGGAGCCTTACCAGTAGTGGTGCTAAAAGGTTTTGTTTCTCGGGGTAGTGCTACAGGAAAGGTCATGGGGTCATAAAAAGCAAAGGGTCGATCCCAAGCGGCCCCTCTATTAGGTATCAGGTAATAGCCTTTTTTTATATTTTTAGCCTCACTCTCTGCACGACCGGTTTGTGCAACTTGCCCTTTGGGAGGCACGCTTTGATATCTTTGCCAAAAAAAGAGTATTTGCAAATAAATCTATTTCTCAGTGAGGCTGAAATCGTAAAACCTGAAATTGTTATCTATTTCATATTTTTTGTTACAATTTCTAGAAACATAAGCGGGACTTATCGATGGCAATGTCTGTCGATCAGTCGGTTGTTCCATCATTTTGGTCCAGACTCTCATATCTCAACTATTGGATGGCTTGCCATGAGGTTTTTTAAAAAAAAAGATTCATCTCACTTCCTCTTGCACAGTAATATAGTGCACTTATCAAAACAAAGTACAAAGTGCTTCACAGAGAATGATGAGAGGCAAAGTTTAAAATAAGAAACAAAAAATTAAAAACTAATAAATAAACAGGCAACTCAGATAAAATCAGGGTGTTTTTAGAAGAGACTTAAAAGACACTGCCTCAGAAAGCCTTATTCCTTGGGGCTCTGGAACCAAGCTCTGTCCCATCTAGTTTTCAGCCTGGACCCTCGGAGAGACACAGCACCTCTGCCCGAGGATCTCAAACTGTATAAGGTATTTAAAAGTGTAAAATATAGTCTGAACCCAGGTAGGTTCTTAAAATCAATCCTAAAACAAACAGGGTCTAATGTAAAGAAGCTAAAACAAGTGTGATGGTTCTGGTTTGAAGACAATATTTATTTATTGTTCCACTACGTCTGAATGCATTTTCAGGGGTTGTCGCACCACCAAATAGAGAGAAACAATCTATTGGAATTAGTAGCTACATTTGCCATTAAAGTCTAAAATGTGTGGACAATGTAACATAAATGCAAATATGAGCTATCTTCAGTTTCAGTCCCATACCCATAGAACCTTAACTCACACACTTGTACATTGACGCCCTTATCCATGTCCAGGCTGATGGTTTGACTGGGTTATTATAGCAGGAGGAGATAAGGCGGTCGGACAGGCTGGATGCAGGCCTGTGCTGTAATAGACATGAGCTTATCTCTGCAACAGCGCTTCCAATAACAGAGAACAGCTCCAACCAGAAGCAGACCTGCTGCCATTGTCTCCCTTTTATTTCTTCAACACCAGTCATTTTAATCCCGAAACACCATATATGTAGTGTGGGAGGAAACTGCATATTCTTCGTAATAATGCAGAGCAGTTTTGCTGTGTGAGGTTGGTGTGTGTTCACATGTTTGTTGTGGTTCTCCTTATTGTTTACTAGTGTTAATAAGGGGAAGGCTTAATATTGCAATGTGGAGACACTGGCTGTGTTCACTCCACATGAGAAGACTAATTACTGTAAATGTAATCTGCAGGAGAGGCTTGTATCCAATTACATGGAAATAATAGCTCAGTGTGTTTCTGCTGTGCTGTTAGTCTGATTGTGCATGAACGGACATATACGCTCTCATCTCTCGCTCTGTTTCTTCCAGTATATGTCTGCGCTTGCATTTCTCCTCGGGCAGAATCCTATCCAGAACCTACATGTGTGTTCATTAAACAGAATCAATAAGATACAGCTGAAAATAGCAGCTTTTGTCTTTGCCGATAGCATCCAGCTGACAACCTTCTGGATTCAAACAAAGAAAATAATGAAGAGGGAAAACAACAAATGTTTGTTAGAGGGGGAGAAGGTAAGCAGAGAGGGCAGCCCCGGGCCAGTGTTGTAAAGACTTCACTTCGTGAGCCATTATTAAAGCACATCAGCGTCTGTATCGTGCATGTATCTGAAACCTGATCGCACTCATGCAAAGCATATGGAATACTGCTACTGATCTCATGGAAGCAGTGTACGTTCAACAATGAGCAGTTCAATATTATTGACATGTCCGCAAGTGTCAGTGATGCGGAGGTTCTCCGGTCAAACCGCACCGTGGGACTGACATGAAGAACTCACAGATGTCCCTGTGAACATTTGCCTCTCTGCTCCATGTGCCCTGATGTGCATTGAGATTTACAGTGGTGCACTGAGGCTGCCTGGGTCGGCTCTGTATGTACTCCATAGACCTTATCTGATGCGCATCTGATCAAAAATGTAACTACATACATGGAGATTGGTCAATTAAGTCTGCTCGTCTTTTGTCCTGGAAGTTTCAGATGCTGGTGAATATTTTTTACAGCGAAGACGTACCTCAAAGTCACGTTTGCGGGCCCTCTCCACCTAAACCGCTGCATTTCTAGGCTGATGTCTCTGCGCGTTATGTAACTCTGTGCACAATGCAGCCTCTGGAGGCTTCTGTTCAGCTCTTTTGGCCCGAGCCCCCTATGGGTTGCCTCAGAAAAACCCTCCGACAGAGCGAGGGCTCCGGCTTGGCTCATCTCCATGACGTGACGCAACAAGATGGACTGCAACGCACTGGTAGGTGTTTTTCAGTTTAAGCAAAGGTGTTCATTTCTAAGGACTCTGTTGTGTCACAGCAGAGTTTACAGGGTCATTGGTGACGTGTTCTATCAAAATCAGTCGGATGTCCCAACGACTAATTTCTAGATAAACGTGGATTTATGTCAATATGTCGTTTTCTGGTCATTTTGGGGTTTTGGTTGATTTTAAACAAACACAGTCTTGACTTTCAGAATATGAAACTCTTATTGGCATATGCAGACAATAAATACATTGTTGAAGCTTGTAAAGGCATGATGACAGGCTCAGCGAACACCGTCAACTCTGCTGCCCCCCCCCCTCTATGTCTCCCTGAAATAATGAACGAAAGCCATATCGTAACAAGGCAGGGTCCGGGACAGCGGTTTTTTGTCTGATTTCAAATAAAAACAAAGTGTTGGCTTTCAGAATATTAAACTATTATCTCTAAATTCAGATGATGAATACAGCTGTGAAGCTTGTACAAGTATGATGACAAGCGAATGGAGCCACTTCATGGCAGAGGTGCTACAATAGACGGTGTGTGTTGTGTGTGTATTTCCTCGTGAAATATGTACAGCAGAAACACACACACACACACACACACACTCGGACACACACACACACACACACTCACCAACTTTATTCTGTGCGACTTTCCCTCATCCGAGAGAAAAACACAATCCTCGTCCTCTATGCTACGAGCTTAGAAATTTGTTAATAATGAATGCGATCGATGGACTCCTGTGAACAATGAGCTGGTGACTGTTAACATGTCAACAAGCTTCAGAAAGCTTTGTTATACACCAACAAAGATGTCAGAAGACTGGGCTATGAATCGTAGCTAATCTAATGGCAGTCCTCGTGGAGGGCAAGGGGGGACAGTGCCCCCATAATATTAAGCCTGGAGCCCCCTCTTAAAATAACTGTGGCTAATACTGTTGTACATATTTCATCCAACAATTATCCCCAGAGAGGGGAAATAGTTTTTATACTTTAAGAGAAGTGTTTTGGTTTCCCTAAAATCACATGTGTGTACCGTCTGGGGCCCGGACTGCCTTTGACTCTGGGCCTTGGTTGTTTTTGATTATCTAAAACAGGGGTGTCAAACTCAAATACACAGTGGGCCAAAATTTAAAATTAAACAAAGTCACGGGCCAACGTTGAAAAAATGAACCTTTAATATGGACCCAAACAAGTTTTGCTTGACATTGAATATGAAACGAGCAACGCTTATGTAACTTAATAGTGAAGACATGCAAAATCGAATTTCAAATAAAAAACCATATCAATGGCATATTAAACAAAATTTTAATAAAAATTGTATGTTTTTTCTCTATTTGCAGCCTTCTGAGGTAAATATCAAAATAAACTTTTTCATAGTGTCGTCTAATGTTGTACTCCTTTGTTACAGACACGTTGGCACCACAAATAAGACAAACGGGTCTGTCTTTTACATATGTAAACAGATATTCTGCCTCCCACCTGTCCAAAAAAGTTCTGTTTTCTGCCTTTCTTTTCGCCATTTTTGGAAGGCGTAACACGGTGACAATTGTAGTATGAGATCACGACGTGAGCTGAAAGAGAAGCACGGGGAGGCTTGGTGAGCGGGGGCTTTCCTGCCGAAGCACAGATCGCTACTGACACAGAGTAAAGGAAATGTCTGGGTCCTGTCCTGATTTACGCGCCAAAACATTAGAAGAGCATTATGGGATTTGTAGTATTAGCGGTGAATGCGCTGTTCTGTACCGGCGGGCCAGGTCTAATATTAATTTTATATTGCCTCGCGGGCCAAATATAATTACACCAGAGGCCAGAGTTTGACACCCCTGATCTAAAACATTTCAGAGACAGGAAGCTAAAGATGCAGATATTTGCTTTTTGGAGGTTATTTCTGCTATTTGGATATTATAGTATATTTATCTATAGCTTGTATGTTCATATGCAGCTTCTCACACATGTGACAAATTGATCTACTGTATATAAGTTGTGGTCAAGTTAAACTTTAATTAAGATTGTATATTGATGAGCGTGCACGTGAGCATGTGCTTTCTCAAACATGACAAAGAAATATTTGCACAAGTTAAACTTTTCTTAAAATGTTTATATTGATGGGCGTGCACGTGAGTGTGTGTGTGTGTGCGCAGAAGTCCAGATGAATTTGTCTTGTGGTTCATGATTCATTTGAATAAATACCTAAAAATGGACTGCAAACTTTGAAGGCCTTTTTCTCTAAATCATAGCTCGGTAACAGTCATTATGTCATGTGATGTATTTTGCTTAATAATTGGAGAACAAAAACAATAAATATATTGGAAAGCTAAGAATCTCCACTTTCCAACAGTGTATAAAACTCCAAATGTGTTTCCGGGTCAATACGACTGAAGCGAGTCAGATGTGTTGTTTCGTCACACAGTGGGTGGATTTTTTTGTATCCAGACGGGCAGAAGAGTATTTGATGATTCTGGAAATATGTGTCATATGGCTCTGATTTTAACGACATGCATACAGCAGAGTCTCTTTCCTCATTGAATAATGTGATACTATAAGATTCATCAACACCAGTATGGTACCGTAATATCACCACCACAGTCTAAAGAACAGTGTAAAGCATTAAAACACACAATTGTGTGTTTTGCCGATTTTTTTGCTCTCTCAACAATCAAGTGTTCATGACATTAGTCGCCGCCAACAGCCGCCAAACCGGCCACTGATGCGCCAAACACACCCTGATTTACAGCCTCTCAGTCCAGCACTCTTACTGAGAAATGTTCGCAGCAGGGGCTGGACGCAAACCTTTCCACATTGATCTGTGTCTGCCCACAGTCAATGATTAATGTTCCTGTCAGGAATCAGCAGACAGACACGCACGCACACACACACACACACACACACACACACACACACCTTTTTTTAAAAAAATGTTAAAATAGCTGGTTTCACTCCGGGGAGCAAAACAAAGAAAATGGTATGCTAATAGCAGAACAGAATGTGCTTTCATTCACACCTGAATCCTTTTTTTTTTTGATTTAGCACTCCTCGTCTCAGAGCACGGCCCAAGAGTCTCACTATGCTGCAGCTGAAAGCAGAAGTTGTACAACACAGGCCTGCTCCACAGCCGGCTCTCATGGATAACTTCTAATGGGTATTATTGCTTGCATAATTGGAAAACTCATTAAAAATAAATCAACAATAATGCTTAGCTCTACAGTCATAATAGCTCAGCCATCAGTTGCCTGTTCATTCGAGACGCAATGGCTGCAGAAAATAGAGAAGTTTACCCAATTTAAAAAAAAAAAAAGTGTCACAATCAGGAAAAATGAGCGTTCCTCTTTTGTGGGGCATGTTGAGGAAATTGCAATAAACTGGCTGCATTCAGACCACACGATACTATCATTCCTGAGAAGCACTCGCAAGCCACAATTGTTTTTCTTACTCGCCATAAATGGGTTTGCAATTGATTTGATCAAAGATTAATTTGAATTTATATAAACTCACTTTTTCTGGAGTCCGAAAGATTGCCGTTCAAGTGGCGCACGCTAGAAGCAAGAGGTAAACCCTTTTACTAATTACCTGTCCACTGCTCCAATATCAGCCACGTTGCCGTCCATACTGATGTGCGTCTTCTCTGGGGGTTCAGAGGAGGGCTCAGCCTTGGAGAATGAGCTGTGCCAGAAAAGCTTTCATAGTAATAATGCTGATTAGAAATCACAGAAATGATATGAGTCACTTGGCTTCTGTGCTGGCTGAGCGAAGATGACTCTTGTTCCTCATAATTAGATCCAAACGACCCTCGGCTATTCCTAGTACTCTGTGCTCTTCTCGGGCTGAGGTACACTGATGAATGCAAGTGCTCCCATACTGTCCAGCTTTCATGGTTCATCATGTTTAGAAAAGTATAAATACATAATTTTATCACCCACAATTTTATTCCCAAATCATCCCCCTATTTGGGAAATGCACTCAAATCAAGTTTATGTCGGTGTCTTAAGTATGAAGCTGGAGTTGGGACGAGGCTAGCCTAGCTTAGCATGATGACTGAAAGTAGGGAGAGACTAACTGCTTCCAAAGTAAAAAAATTAAATAAATAAACAACTCTGTCGAATGTTTACAATACATATAAATACATAAATAAAACAATTATTTGTGATTCTAGGATTTATGTGTTGGAGTTTATTAACGATTTTTCTCTCCAGTAAGTCTGTGCACACTCTGGTTGCTGTAACCGCCTCTGAAACCACAATGTATCTTTTTAATATTTAAGTTTGCATATGGGTTAAATAAATTAGATTTAGTTGTCCATTTCACACGCCTGACAGAAGATACACTTTATATTGAAGCTTAAACTGGCTAAGTTCTGTAATAGCTCGCGGTTTACCTTTGGTGTACATGTGTAACCACAACCCAAAGTATCTTTTTACACCTCAAGTCTATTTTCTTTTGTTTTCTGCATGTAACTACAATGATTGTGTGTTGGGCAGAATGCATCCTGTTTGATAGAGAACTAAAGCTGCTGATGTTCTGCTCTCACTACTGTGGAAACAGTCTTACAGGTTTCGTTAGTCTGATATTTTTCGGTTTTCCTAGCTACTTCAGTATTTATGCTAAGCTAGGCTAACTATGTCCTGTCTCCAGCTATATATCTAACACACAGATATGAGATTGCTTATTTTTGGTTTAGCGGCCTGCAAACTCTGCTCAACTCAAGCCTGTTTCCAGGCACAGCAGGCAGCTTTTGAGCTCTTGTCTAACAAAGTTAGAGTTAGCTGTTGAAGCTGGTGGAGCATTTAGCAGCAAAAAAAAAAACGTAAACATAGTTGTTTAATTTTGAATTATGTCTCTGTTAGACGTGCAGATAGGTGTTTGCTCAATTTGCCATTCCAAGTTTATAAGGTTGGAAATAGTTCAGATGTTGTGTTTTGAGCTTGTTGTGTTGCCTACTGTCAGAGTGAGGTTCTGGTATCAGCAGGATGGACCCAAAAGCACGACCCACAGACAAAAGGTAAAAAGTCTTTACTTAAATAAAGCAACAACAAAAAGAACTGTCCAAAAATAACTTGACAGTACAGAGTAGCAAAAAAAACTTGACTAAACACACATCAAGAGACTGGACAAGGACACAAACTCAAACGAGTGTAACATTAGACAAATGTCTGGAGCGCTCACTGAAACAGATGAACTGGCTCAGACAAAGGGGAGAGCAGAGACTCAACACACAGGAGGAGGGTCATCAGGGACGGGTGCAAGTGATGAGAGCAGGTGATCACACAGGTGGGAAACACATGCGGGCAGGAAGTGAAGTCACTGAAACCAGAGACAAGGCTGATTCTACCAAAATAAAACAGGAAGACAGCTTTAGACAAAAAAACAAGGAGAACACAATTTTTGTACAAGGCACTGGGACATGACACCCACACGCTTTAAAGGAGACATAGTGTGCTCATTTTCAGGTTCATACTATAATGGGAACATTTTTTAAATCTTTTAGTGTTCAAAAAACACATTATTTCCCTCATATTCGTATTGCTGCAGCAGCTGTATTCACCCTCTTTATGAATCAGTCAGTTTCAGCGTCTGCCCCCCCCCTTCTGAAAAGCCCAGTCTGCTCTGACGGGTCAGTGTTTCTGCTCTTCCGCATTTGCTCAGCCAGTGTCATTGCAGACGAAGAGCCACTGCAACTGAGTTTCGCTGCACGTCCCCTGTGAACATCACGTGAATAATCGCTTCTAAACCAAAAACTTCACGACCGCAGATGTTCTAGAGGGAATTTGGAAAATGAACAACATATGCAACCAAGATTAGAAGATCTGAAACAATAGTCAGGTTATTATTTCTGGTTAAAAGACAACAAATAAACGTAGTAAAGTAATGACAGTTATATTGTAGTTATTATTACTAACGGATTTGTTATCCTGACTACACATTAGGCAAAACAAGGCAAGTTGATTTTTACAGCACATTTCAGCACCAAGGCAATTTGTTAGCTTTACATAAAACATCAAAAGCATCAAAACAAAGTGCAAAAGTAACACATTATAAAAGCAACTCATTAAAAAGCCAAGGCAATAGAAATAAAATTAAAAAAACAAGATAAAATAGAATAAGAAGGGTGAAATACAAGAATAAAAGTTACAGTGCAGTGTAAGAAATTAATAATTATTTGATTTAATGAAAGAAAGAAAAAGGCAGAAAATTCTTCAAACCTCGATTTAAAAGAACATTAGTTACGTCAGACCAGTGACACTTACTGTACTGAGGCAGCAACTTGCGTGGAATAGACTGTCAACATAGCTGTGGGTGAAGGGCTTCACCACCGCAGTCTAAAGAACAGTGTAAAGCATTAAAATACACCACCGGCAGCCACTTGTAAGAAGAATTGTGTGTTTTGGCAATTTTTTTCTCAGCAATCAAGTGTTTATGACATTAGTCGCCGCCATCAGCCGCCAAACTGGCCACTGAGCCAAACACACCCTGATTTACAGCCTGTCACTCCAGTACTCAAAACATTTTTTTCAACGGCTTCAAAAAAAAATTCTTCATCTCTCAATTTAAAAGAACATCAGTTACGTCAGACCAGTGACACTTATCATGATGAGGCAGCAAATTGCTTGGAATAGACTTTGTCCTGTCAACATAACTGAAGGTGGAAGTAAGGATCTTATTAAGTAACTGTGTAGTTGAAAATCACAGAGTAAGTCTACTTATTAGACTTTTATTCCCATATTCATGCTGTAAATGTTTGTCAAAGTTGCAGATCATCTATTTCATACCCTTTCAAAATACTGTACAGACTGTTGTATAATTCATATTGTCATCTTTCAACAGTAATAAAGTTTGAGTTTGTGTTGCTTACAGTCACTATTTACTACGTGTAGTAAAGGATTACATTTTCATAGTCAGGATGTTAAATGGACCAGGTTTTTTTCACCCTTCTACGTGAAATCAAAAATAAATATATATATATCACCTGTTCAAACAGTGTAATTACATAAAGTTTTAGTGGATGTTAATATTTTTGGCCCATTTTGCCCTCAGGATACCAAAACCCTCCATAAAAACAACGCACTTTATTCATAGCCAATGACATGGAAGTATAAATAGTTTATACATAATATACAAAGCGGTTGTCTACTTGAGACCGCATCCACCTGTCACTCAAAGTGACCACGGCCCTTATAATTGTTTACTTTAATCCTTAAAATAATATAAAACGGGTAAGTTGTATGGAAAAAAAAACGTTTTTAGTACCTGGCTGTAAACATGTGTATTTCTAGTGTGAAGTTGGTTGTTTTCACACGGAGGTCGATGGAGATCAGCCTCAAGTGGCCATTCAAGGAGCTGCAGTTGTTGGTACTTCAGCATAGGCTGCACTGCTCAGCGCCGGAGGTCGCCACTTGGTTGTGGTTGATTCTTTGAGGGTGTCGAAACAGGTCACATGCTTATTTCACTGAAAGAAATGTATTTATAAAAGCATTTACAAAATTGATATTCACTTTTCACTTCATAAGGCTTATATAACCTATAAGTTAATTGCATACAGTTTGATTTGGTTGCTGTTAATAAATAATATGATTCAATAATAATCTGGATTTTTGTAAATTAGTTCTGATTGGTGCAATTTGAGAATTTCCGCCTGTCTCCCCACAGTAACTGTACCAGGATCTGCTGAAGTGACACAGACCATACATACTGTGGCAGTAAATACAATCAGCCAGTTGCCCGATCGCGTCACTGATTGCAAAAGTAAAAAAAAAGAATAATTTCATTTAATAATTGTCGAGACCTTATTACACAAACGACACACTGCTTGCAACTCGGATTACTCTTCCTATAGTTCCTAGATAAAACAAAAACAAAATGTTTTGCGCAGCTTCATCCAGTCCAGAGAGAGTGCCAATGTGCGTGTTTAGGAATCGATAAGAACCTTTTTTTTTTGTGTTGCATCATAAGGTTCCACTGTTCTTTCTGCAACATGAAAGAACAGTTACTTACATCCGACCTTGTCATGTAACTGGCTTCAAATGAGTCTTAATGTTCCCACAGTTTCTCTCAGCATTAAATACATCGTTGCTCAAGAGTGTGGACCCACAATCGCAGCTAGCCACATTAGCCACACAACATGTGAATGCTAAATTCAAGAGGCTAACTTGCAAAATAAACAGTAATACAACATAAAGATGGCAAAACTTACAGCTTCCAAGTTTGGAGTTTGGTCACGGACAGCGGGTATCAATCCGGCCTCTGTACTTGTGGAAAAATTGTTTTCCAGTTGTTGTGGACACATTTCAGTCAAACATACATTATCCATTGGTTCTTAATGTCCTCAGGTGACGGGAGTACAAGAAGACGTTTCTGTTGGTTCTTGCAGCCAACAACAGAACTTTGTTCGTGCCGTGTCACCAGGTCCACGATAGCCAGGAAATCTCATGGCGGACAGCGAGGTAGATTCACTCGGTAGTACTTGGACGGGGATGGTCACCTAGCTGGAGGTGGTTCTATGGTACACAAATCCCTGTAAGAGGTCATATTGAGCTGCAAGTCCGACTATCTTGTTGTTACACATATTTTCTGTTAGATGGAGCAGGGGAAAAAGAGAGAGGATGGTCTTTTCTCACACTTTTGGTCTCTATGGGACACCTCAGAAAAGGATTATGTTGAAAAGCCATGAAAAAGTGCATTTTGCCTCATTTGTCACCTTTAATAAAGCTACCAGTTTCATTTATTTGTCATCTTTCAGACAACACAGGGTTGCACAATCAAATATTAGATGTAGCCCCTTCACACACACATGAAAAAATTTATATAAATATAATTATTATAATACAACAAAAAGAAAATACAGTTACTTAAAGTATATACAATTTATTATATAAATATATACTTAGAGAGATTTAGTGGGACTAACAGAAGAGCAAGAGGTAATGTGCAAAACCAGCAGAATAGAATGTTCCATCTCATTTCATGACGGTGGAGTGGAGGATGAGTATCAGATATTGTGTTTCACATACTCCACCATATAGACAGATATACTGTATTAATACCATGCTACTTAGGAAACATTACAAATGGTAGCTTTAATGAGCATTTATCTGTGTTCACACTGGGTGAGGACTGACACTAGAATCTATTTCTCCCCGTATGGAACTCTCCTCTTCACTCTGCCTTTATTGCTCCTACAGATACTCAGTGTAATATGGAACATTGCTTTTAAGATGCTTTTCATTTCCCTATTTCTACTCATCCATCGCATCTTTAAAAAAATATAATTTCCTGTCTCCATGCCAGCCGGCTTTCTGATAAAAAAGACCACACAGGCAAATCTGGTGAAGATCAGACAGGTGGACTTGCATTCATTCTACAGTAATAAGTGTTTTTGTTACACTGTCTATTCTATTCTCTATTAATCTATTTTCCTTTTCCCATTCAGGACCAAAGGGGGCTGAAGCTCTCAGCATCTCAGCATGTACTTGGTGAAAGGTAAAGAAAGCGGTTCCTGGTCTATCAACACAAACATTCTTACATTGGGAAAACATACAGCCGAGACCGCTCGTTTAAATACATCCTAAAAAAATCCAGTACATTCGGTGAGCCTCACTGTGGATAGTTTTCATTTATTTGTTGATCACGTTTTAGTTATTCATCATAGTCTGCTAATGTGTGGATCCTTTCTTGTCACCTACTCTTCTTAAGGTGTTTTGATCTTTAATCTAATAAAGGGAAAGGGATGTTTGCGTAGTTTTATTTTAGGGCAAAACCTTGGTTTACATTCATACACAGGGGGAGATGCCAACACAACCTTAGGCTTGAGGGAGGGACACTGGGATTTAAATCAGCACAAATGTGTTACCCTAATCTGTAACGTACAACATAAACCTATTTAGCGCAGATGTCATGATTTCTTCACGGTGTAAGCTGGAGGCAAAACAAAGGAAAGACTGGAGGCAAACAGGAATCACCTCAGGGTAGTAAGCACAAGTTACACATCTAAAACGTTATCGTGCCATGTTGTCTGGTGCCAGAATCGAAGGAGTATGGCTCCAACTTGAAATTTTATTGCATATTAGCTGTTAAAAACCAAAGTCAACTATGGTTGAACGTGGTGGTTTTTCCTGTTGCAGTGTATGTGAACGACATCAGCTGACAGGAAGTAGACATGGACCCAAGCTGTTGTCTTGCAATGCAATTCAGTGGAAACAGTCCCTCACTGGACATCAGATTTGTGGCATAAAAAAATGATGGGTGCTTACAATGTTGGCGTCAGTCACTGTATTCTCTGTCAGCTTATACTGCATCTGATTGTTTGTACACTCCAAAAAAATATTGTGGACATTCATTGATGACATGAATGAGTCAGTTTAACAAATGTATTTTTTATTTTTGGACAAATATAAATTGGACATGAATGAGGGTGAAATTACTCTAAACTTAATTGAAATTTGGGTTTGTGTCCTGACCCCACCTACTGCATATGTCAGCGATAGGGGAAATGTCCCGCTCACGATGTGGACTACCAGGTCCAGTCACCTTGAGGTAACCTTTGACACAGGACCTTCTAATTTGATGAGTATTTCAGACAATTTCTCATAAAAATGGTGTCATTTGTTATTTAGTTACAGTCAAAATAGCCAGTCTGCTTTCCTCTTGTTTTATTACGTTGGAATGTGAAGCAAAATCGTAAAAGAAAACAATGTTTCTTTGTGATTGGAAAGTGAGTGCTGGGTTTTTAGTTCAAATTACCATTAGCTGTAGGCCTGGGACATTTTGAAATTGTCAGCAATGTTTGTATTTTACGAGTGCTACAAAGAGTATTATTTTAGTAACTTGAGTAGTGTCTTTGTTGCGGTCCAATGTCAGAGTTAAGCTACCGGTAACATTAGCTAGCTAGCTAGCAAACTAAAGCTTATGGAGCAACAGTTTTCCAGGGAAATATGAGTCTATGGAGAACACTCTGACTAAAAGCACGTGTTTAAGACTGCAGTTAAGTGTCGTTTGATAAAAAAACATGGTAAAACCAGCTGCCTTTAAGATTTTATTGCCTCATAGAGGAGGCCAAGTCTGGTCATGAAAATTACGTTGAAGCTTTGATAGCTTATCATGCTTATAGCTTATTATGTAACCTGCTCAAGATAGGCAGACTGGCTGAAAAGCACTAGGGTGGCGTCTTCACACCTCACGACCCTTTCACATCGAGCTCCTCAACTCTATGAATGTGGATGCCTTCCTTCTTGCTCTTTGTCGGTTCATCGCCAGACGGGGCAAAGGAGATCCTATCAGATTGTGGTAACGCCTTTTGCGGTGCTGATCGGGAACTCCGCAAGGCTTTTATGGAACCACGACTGAAAGAAAAGCTGTCAGAGTCTTAAGTCCTCTTTAAGTTTAACCCACCAAACGTGGCACTACGGTGCATCATGGGAGAGGGAGGTTCATTCCATCAAGGTTGGTTTTGAAGTCGCAGTAGGGAGCCAAGCAGTTTCTGAAAACGTCCTATACACAACCTGAGTGAAAGTAATATTCCACCTTGTTTATCATCCAATTTCATCTCGGATAGCCCAAAATGAAACTGTGTATAGGAGCCTCAGCCTATTTTTTTATGGAATGCATTTGTTTGTACTAATGCTCTTTAGAATATGTTAATATGTCAGGGTCTAATGGTACATAAAATGTCTGGTAAATCATTACATTTTGGTGAATAAAAATCTAAAACACTGCTACGTTAGATTTTATTGATGTAAAAACAAGGTCATTTGTTAAGAGAGATTAAGTCAATTTTAAAAAGGTCTTTTAATTCTACTTGAATGATGCTGCCACCGTGTGCTTTCTCTTTTTCTCGTGTTTTATTTTCTTCTCCTGCTCTTGCAAAAGTAAAAGTTTCTCTGCGGGTTACGGAAGATTGTTTTTCCCCACAAATATAATTCCCAGCGCTGATATAAATTTATCACCATGAGGCACCTCGTCTTTATTAATTGCTTATATTTACCTAAGACAAGAAATATGACAACTACCAGATTCTAGTACTAGGTTATATGGCCTAAACTAAGGTGTAATACATTAAAGTCACACACATTAGATATTTAATGTCTATTAACTCCTGCAGCGAGCCATAAATCTTAATTGCAGTCAACCGCCTATAGAGGTTACACATGATAGCTGCTTGGCCCATTATTCTTAATGGAGCCATTGAGGGAGTGTCTGTGTGTGTATGTGTGCGTGTGTGTGTTGTGTTGTGTGGTGTACACAGCCACATAGGTTAAAAGCTGTAAATGAATAGGTGTTGCATTTGTATTATGAATGTAGCTGTTAACATGCTGATTCTGAATGTACTACTAAATATAGTCCTAACGAACAAACCAAACATACATTCATACTCAATGGTGTGTTTGCCCTAGACTTGAGTGATCATTGTCCACTTTTCTGCATTAGAGATTTCAGACAAAAAAAGATTCCACCTCATATTTTTGTACTTAAAACATTTTTTGAGCAAGCTTTTCCTCAAAATGTTTTTATCAGTCTTATCACAAGATTATGTGCTGTCCTATTCCTGACCCTGAATGAGCCTGAGGCAATTTAACAGATTTTTTAGCAAATAAACATGCTCCCTTTAAGAAATACAGAGTAACAAACAGAACACATTCTTGGTTCTCATCTGAAATCTCAGAGATGTTAAGGTTAAGGGATTGGCAGATATTTAGACAGTTGAGAAACAAATGTATCAAAGGCAATAATAAGTGCTAAATCATGTTATTTAGTTCATACTCGGTCTGATTGAAGTAGTAATCCAGCAAAATTCTGAAAAAACTATGAAGACACTAACTCATGGTCATGCTTTCTCCCTACCCAAGCATATTTCTCTAGATGTGTACTGAACAAGTCTGTGTCATTTTACTTCGTCACCTGTTTGAAAGCCCAAACTATATCTACAATAACCTCAGTCGAGGATGGGTGCATTGGTAATAGCGATAGCCCTTTCAGGGAAAGATTTTCCCCGAGGCAGTTCTCTGTTCAGGAGGTATTTGACGCCTTGGCCTCAATTGACCCAAAACAGGCTACTGGAGAAGACTTTCTGAATGCAAGACTCTTATTGTTGGCTGCACCTTTAATAGCTTGTCCTTTAACACATATTTTTTATTTAACTTTCATTTCCGCCCAATCTCCAAACTGTCATGAATATTACTTAATGGATTTACCTTATAGCCAGCTCAGGTAAGCTAACAAGCATTGAAAAAAACAAGATTATTTTTATTGAAAAACGTTTCAGAAGCAGCATCTAAATGTTATAATGCAAAATTAGAGCTCAATGCTCTAAAAACGGTCGCGATAATAGTGGATTTTTCGGAAGAACGAAGCCGCACCTCCATGTGAGACGACCCCACACCACATAAACAGTTTCTTCCCGTTCAACTACTGACCTCATCAACAAGATCCGGGACCCCCACTAACACAGACTCTGTCCATAACACTACATGTTACACTAATATATGTGTTACATTAATGCACATCTTTGTGATCATATGTCTGCCAACATTACATTACAGGTAATTTAGCAGACAATCTTATCCAGAGCGACTTTGGAGCCAGGTGTTGAACTCACAACCTTCCGGTTCTATTTGAAAGCCTGACTACTAGACCACGAGAGTACCACCACCCCACTACAAACTCTACTCCGTACTGTGAACCATTGCACAATCCTGACTT
Organism: Bovichtus diacanthus; assembly: GCA_943590825.1. Taxonomy (NCBI): domain Eukaryota; kingdom Metazoa; phylum Chordata; class Actinopteri; order Perciformes; family Bovichtidae; genus Bovichtus; species Bovichtus diacanthus. Next base: position 987,752 of record CALSBV010010145.1, read on the forward strand.
TTTTTGCACATTTCTGCACAATATTACCACTTTCAAAACTCTTCCACTTTTAATTTGAATATACTGTACATATTATTTCACAGTAATTTGACATGCTCTTATTGTATTATATTTAATGTATATTTGTTTCTTGTACCCATTTTTTGATTTTCTAATAGTTTCTATCATATTTCCCCCTTTTTCCCCCCCCAAGATTTGCTCTTCATTTCTCTTACTATGTTTATTTAATACACCAATGCACCAAAGCAAATTCCTTTAAAGTGAAAAATTACTTCGCAATAAACCAAATTCTGATTCTCATCTAGTTTTGATTATTTTTTGCCAGCTTGCCGAGTTAAAATGTTCTGTTTAATTTGTTCGAAAACAGGAATTTAATGTCGCAAGAAAAATTACTCATTCAATTCATTCAATCAGATTTGCCAAACAATCACATACCTTTTATCCTGTGTTCCCTTTCTCCATCTCCAATTTTCTTTTCTTCCACCCTTGAGTCAAGTCCTAAATGTTCTTTTATGAGCAGTGATTTATTGCTGAAGCTGCATTAACAGCTGACTCAACACAACAAGTAATCGGCGTGCGCCTGAATAGCAAAAAAAGCGCAGACGTTACCCAATGCTGCTGCATCACCATGGCTACACACTGAGTGAGCCGAGAGAGTCGACTTGACAGTGCACAAAGTGTGAGGAGAGAGGTTTCTCTTCATACATCTAGGGGAGCGAGAGACACAATGTTTGTCTGTTTGTTCAATAAGGTGAGTGAGAGACACAGAAAGTCACGTAGTGTGCAACTAAATGCAAAGTCTCATTCAGCATCTTCTCTTTCTTTAGTCCGTCAGAAAAAAAACGAAGTGTTTTCCTCTGGTGTATTTTACGTATTTAAAAAAACGAAAACAGTAGGAGCAGGTTGAACTCTTTTGTCCGGGTCTAATTGTACATGGTATGTGTCTACCAAGCCATCAGACAATCTGATGTTGTGGAATGACACAATTTATGTACCTTGTCAGAAAAACAGAACACAAGCAAACACCTGCGCATGCACAACTTATATGAATAGTGGAGACATTAGTTGCTAGGAGACATTATAAACAGATAGGAATGTAGCAAAAGACACTTGCTGGAGAGCTGATGTCATTTTCCACACAAAATGAATTGTTCTGTGCTGTTATTTTGAGGAAGACACTATAGTGGCACAAAGAGATGCTGGACATTCTGACAATCCCAAAAAAAATGTTTTATTCTGTAGGCATTTGAAATTTGATGATGGTCAATGTTTCTGGTCTCTTGATTAGAGCAAATGACTACACTACTTGTGACTGCTTATTTGTGGAAAAACTCAACTTTGATTTTACGGCAACTTTGTAGACCTTGAAACAATTAAACTTAACATTGGTGATCCCCGACACATTATTACCTCTGATATCAGTGTGCTGCAGAGATAACTGTAGTGTATTGATCGTGAATTCCCTCCCCTAACCTGCAATCAAACCCGTAGTGTGTGTGTTGGGAGATCAATGACAACCGTGGCAGAACCCTCCCTCAGGGACTCTGTAGAGGTCAGTACTGATGTGGGTGGTTGGTAGAGCAGACAATCTTTCAGTTTCCCCACAGGGTGTGTGTGTGTGTGTGTGTGTGTGTGTGTGTGTGTGAGAGGCATTAATGGGATTCAGTCAGTCAGTGACAGGGTAGCTGTATAGCCACTGAGAAGCTTCTCAGTTGTCATTCCCCATGGCTGTGAAACTGCAGTTTGTTGCCGGGTGACGGAGATGAGATGATGAACATCCATTAGATCCAGTGTCTGGTGTATATCTGCAATGTTCTGTGTGCAGGTGTAGAAGTTGTTAGGCCGTTTTTTTAAATGTTTATCATAAATCATGACACCTCGCTATATAAAAGTGTAAGTGCAAATAGCATACTTTTGCTGCTCTTTTTCAGGCCTTACTATTAGATATGCAAAACATATTTGTCCTGGATAGCGCCAGAGGAAAGGTCATGGCCATTAAAATCAAATTGTGTGGCACTTTTTGTGTTTGATCATGAGATATCTTGTATGTAAGACATTTTGACCTCAGGGTGAAATGACAGAAAGGCTCATAGAGTGTTGAACATGGAAAGGCTTTATAATAATCTCTTTGTTGCAATTGTCACTTTTATGAATACACACATGGTAGGGCTACAAATCCTTACTTGTGAGAAAGGGTACCTACTGAGCAGGGTAAAAAAAGTACAAAAATAATGTAGGCTTTGTTAAGCATCTTCTAGTTTGTAAGTTTGGCTTTGATCAGAAATGAACATATTACCCTTTAATAGAATATAGGGTATTTTGTTATGTTGCAACATTTGTAATGTTGGTATATTTGTTTGTTGTGTATTAAATCTGGCTGCCACTGTGCCTCGCAGGCCAAAAGCTGCATTTGACAATGTGAAAATTCTACATCGCTTTAGCAAACATTTGAATCAATTTTGCCCTCTCTCTCTGAAACCGGTTGGAGATTGGTGGTTATTGGTTAACGTCTCTCCGCTTTTGTCACTGCAATGAATGGGGAAGGAATTTTGCTGTGACCACGCTTTTAACAAAAAAATAGAATCATCATTTTCAGTGTGAAACTTGTGTTTTGCTTGCTTTGTGTTTTACTAACTGTGCCACTCCTGTGGTAGCTTGCATTTGCTACAGCATCATTTGCTGTCCTAATACCATAACCCATCTTGTGTAAATAGATTGCATTTATATAGTGGGGTCGCTCTTTACAACACAATCCTGCACTGGTGGCAGTAGCGACCACACAAGATGCTCTCTGCACATCGGGAACGATAGACCTTCACACCCACGACTTAGCGTTCAGTACCTTGTTCATTGACTTCGACAACGGGATTGACCTTCAAACCTTCCGATTCGTAGACGATCGCTCTACCTCCTAGGTCACAGTCGCCCTTGCATTAGATGTTTCTATGTTTAACATGCTACTGATGACTTTTAGTCAGATTGTAAAGCTTTTAATTCCACATGATCCTGTCTGTAGCGAGATCCTCAGGCAGGGACAGGCACATAATCTTCCACAGGGTGCGGGGGTCACGTCCCCCCCAATATATGAAATATAGTCATTTGTTCACTACTAGTATTTGTAATGACCAAAACCTCCTCCCTTCAATATCCGGTGTCCAACTGGGGATGTTGATGTCAACCAGCAACAGGGAACACAATAGATGTGCATGCAGCTCACAGGAGCCCGTGCCAAATACAGTCTGCTTGAATTACAGAACCACTGATGCACATTTCAAATACAAACTAGTGTGTTCCTGCTGTTGTTTTTCAGCGTAACATGCTTGAGGATAAACTGGTTTCTGTAGCTGACGTGTCACTGAAGTGTGTCTCAGTGTAACGCAACGCTTGCGGGGAGTAATTCTGAATCTTTCATGTAGACTTATAATATTTTGAATACACTTTGTAAAGAGAGAAAAAAAACACTTTGAATGTTGTATCCAATATGGTCACTTTCACACAGAGAACACTGCAGCCTTGAGGGCCGAAATTGTGATTTCAGACCTTTAGTTGTGTTTGTGTACACCAGAAAATACTTACTTCATCTCGTGTCTGTTCCCACACATGGGAAGGAGAACGGTCCCTCAGTAAGTTCCTGTGCAGATAAAAGTGAAATGGAAAAGAATGGAATAAACCTCACTGTGGAAAACCTGAAACACTTTTGCATTTGACTGTTGCAGAGGTCTGTGTCTCTCTGTCTCCCGCTCTCTCCCCTTCACACGTATGCACACACAGTCAGCCCTGGGTTGACATGCTAATGGTGCACCATGAGCCATTGACCTCTCAGTGCCATTCGGAGAGCAACCACTCACCGTGAACTGCTGAATAATACATTGACAGTATGTGAAGTACAAAGCGGAGCATCTCTGCCTGGGAGAGCGACGACGATGAATCACACGTGTGGCAGTTTGTTGCATCTTTAAAAGTCAAACTCCTCCGACTGTCTGTTTGTGTTGCTCAAGTCTTCTCATCAGAAGCACCTGAATATGGAATGAATACGCAAGCAGCTGCAGAATTCAAGTGTTGTGCCTCTGCGTAGTTTGGATCAGGAGCTGTACCGTGGGTCTGTGCTGAGGCCGAGACAGGAAATGGCCACCGATCACAGAGCTGCACTGGCGACCATCTCACAGCTTTTGGGGAAACGTGATAATGTGAGGAGAGGAAATTATTTCTGTTCTCAGGCACACAGAAGAGAAGGGCATCTATCTCCACCTTTTCTTTGTATTTCTTTGGTATTGTGAAGCACATACTGGCACTAGGGGAGAATATACTGATTTCTTCTTAGATTACACATTTAATGCATAGACAAAACAGCTAACATGGTGAAGCCCATTTTTACCTGTCAGAGAACTCACATCCTGGGATTGGTCAACTACAATATAGCAGGGGAAATATGAAATAAACATACTGTTCTCTCTGCCACTAGTTTAGATAAAGGCACACATCACATTTCAAAGTTTCACATTTAAATGTATGAGTTAACATAGGCTTATGGTTAGATATACACTTTTGGTAGTTTACAGTGTACCAAAAAGTAGTAGTTTCTTGGTGTGCCAGGCTCTCGACATCGCCTGGGCTACTGCAACTCCTTCCCGGCTGGTGTGCCTGCCTGTGCCATCCAACCTCTGCAGCTCATCCAGAATGCATTAGCTCGGCTAGTCTTGAACTTACCCAAGTTCTCCCATACCACACCGCTCCTCCGCTCCCTGCCCTGGCTCACGATGGCTACTCCAAGCCGATTCAAGGAACTGGGACTTGCCTATCATGCTTTAAATGGGTCAGGCACTTTACACATCTTCAGACTGAAAACTCATCTGCTCAGACTGAACCTCGGCCCATAAAAACATCTATATAAACTGTATATATAGATATCTCTTATTGTTTTTAAATGTTGCACTTGGACGTAGATCAGTACATTTTTCTGAATTTTATGTAACTTTTGGGTGGTACCCACCTGGTTTAATGTGATTATTGTAAGTGGCTTTGGATAAAAGCAGCAGCTAAATAAATGTAATGTTATGTTATCTAATACCGATCCACCGATTGGTGTTTTGCTGTGTTACGTTAAACCTGACCTGTCCCATTTCTTTTAACGGAACAATTGACTCAGTTTCAACTGTAAATTAGCACAAGTTGATTCATTTAAGTGAAACGCACACAAAAAACAAACAAACGTACAAAACAATTCATGTTGTGTGAATGCTTCTTCAGTGTCCTAATCATGCCTGTCTCTGCTCGTGTCTTATTTGTGTAATCCTTTCCTTTTCAACACCTCTTTGGCTGTCTTTGTAATTCAACACGGATTCCTTTTCTCAATATTCCATCAGACAAGATAAGTATATCTCTAAGACTGCATTGGTTGAATCTTGTCCCAGCGTGTGATTTCCACTGGCAGGAAACAGGGTCTTTTAAATCTACAATTCCTCCTCCTTGTCAATTGAACATGTGTGTGTGTGCGTGTGTTTTATGGAACCAATGAATCATTGATATCTTGAAGTGCAAGGCCATGTAATGCTTTGTAAATTAGAGGCGGGACTTAATAATTAATACATGCATTTAGAGCTCTGGCTGAATTTAAGCAAGCGTGTTCATCATGGAAACTTTATTTTGTGTATGGTGAGCCGTGCGGTTTGCAATAACAGCTTTGAAAAGCCACTTCTTTTTTATCCTGGAAAACATTTGAACATACAGGCGAGAAACGAACTCATTAGCATTGTGCGTATTGGTAGTTGAACAGCGTAACCCAAAGTGTCCTCTGGGTCTCAGGAGACATGAAGTCCAGCCCTCCTCTATCACTAACCCCCTGATCACCTGCTGGTATTAGCATAGCAAAAGGAGCCAGCATATGTCTCATTCCCTCTAGGGTTCTTCACCGTCGCTTCCACTGATGCGTCCCTGCAAGGTTCATCAGTTCCATCACTTCTCTTCACTTCCATTGTTCTTAACAACCTCACCTCCTCCTCCTCATTCCAGCCTCACCTCTCCCTCCGTCACCTGTGGCCTCCTCCCTCCTGCACCTTGTCCTCCTCACAGTCTCAGCTGGATCCATTTTTTTTTCTTTTTCTTTCAGCTACAGTACCTCCTCACTTCAGTTGTATTATGACAACAGAGAGAGAGAGAGAGAGAGAGAGAGAGAGAGAGAGAGAGAGAGAGATGATAAATAATAGTTTTATGTGCATTTGTTAATAAGTCCTTTTACAGAAACAAAATGAGGAGGCTCTTGAACTTAGTCAGCTGGTGCAACTTGTGTGCTATAAGTAATTGTTATAAGATTTAGAAAAGTATTGTTAAGCTTGTTTGTTGTTTAGGTTAATGTTTCTGACTGCTTACTGGTATGTTCTTGCCTGTTCCCTTGAGATTTAAATTGTTTTATATTATTATGGCCATTTTTTAAATTGCACAAAAAGAGAAACACTAAAAAAGTAAATAAGAGTCGATCGAAGAGACAAAGCCATTCATTAGGAAAAAAGGAATTAGGCTGTGAAGAAGCAATCATGTAACAGAATTGATTAATTAAAAAATCTTGTCACTTCCACTTCAATAATAAATGTATTTGATTTTATTTTTGTTGAAATTTCAGCCTAAAGCTCCAACAGAGTTTTTATGAAAACAAAAGTGTTATTACCATGATATTACCAACTCATTGTCCATTACTATACCTCGTTGTTACCTGATATAATAAGTACTAAGAACAAGAGCAGTCTGTCAGAGGTGGTTGAATAATGCTGAATGAATGTAATATCATTTACTTTAATGAGTTAAGAGGTGATCCTATCGTATTTTTGTCCAATGGTGTCTGCAGAATCCAGAACATTCTATGTTAGTTTGATGTTTTCTTACCTTCCCCTTCTTTTCAGAGTGTCCGCAGCCTGGTTTCAGGAGGCTTTTTCTGCTTCAAGACGTATTTAACAATCAAACATAGCTATTTCTGAAACTCACAACATTTATATAACAATTATCATAGTTATGTTTTTATAGACGTGTACATATGTTTATATGTCTGGGCATTGTTAACTTCAATTTGCTTGGTGCTTTTTGATTATCGTCTGTTAAACCTGCTTACAAGTGCATTACTGTCAACAGCTGAACTAGTGTGACACACTTGACCATAATGAACTGTGGGATATTTTTGTAAGCCACTTTTTTAGCAGTAATTATAATAGTGTGTGGCATGTGGGACACACTTCTAGTTCCTGACAGCGCACAAGACCCTACATCTTGCTTAAAGCTGCACTAATCAATATTTTATATGAACATTGGATCAAATAACTGTGTAATGTAAAAAGGGTCACCTGTAGCGATAAACGCACAGAGAATTTTCATCAACTCAGCAGTTCCACTTAGCTCCACAGAGCTTTTTAGCGTCATTGTCTTGATTCAGTCTAACTGCTCACATTAACCTGGTTTCCAGCAGTTCACAGCTGTTTTCAGTGAAACAGCACTGGAAAACCCACTGTGCACTTCCTGCCCAGCACCAGACAGCAGACAGACAAAGTTAGCAACTAGCTAGTGAACAGAGTGGAGCATTCAGCCGCTAAGGAGACAGATCGGAGCTGGCGGAGACCAAAACATTTGATTAATCAGGGGACTGAATGACGCAGGAATAGGTAACTGTTTGACCTGTTTGGTGCCTTCGCCACAGCGACCTTGTCAATGTTGTGTTAGCTTGTTGTGCTTCCTTGAATGGGAAAAAAAAAAAACCTATTAATAGCTATAGGGCTAAGTAATGCGTCAGCTGGGAAGCTGTCAGACGTTATACTCATATGTATATGCACATTCTCTGTATTTAGGGGGAAGTTTAATGCCAGTCAGTCGGCTCAGTGATTAATTGAACAGCTTTGTTCATTGCAGGGTAATTTGAGAGCATAATTTGACAAAGACTGTCACAACAGCTTGTCAGACACTGCTAAATGAGAAAATCACTATTTTTAACTGGATAGTGTGAGTAAGTTTCCATGAACAATATGAGCCATTCACTTTCATTTAATACGCTATCATTATATTTCCTGCTCTACCATTTATTCCAAAGCTTCTTGGATTTCTTTGTGCTTTTAGATCATGAATAGTAACTTTCAGATATTTGCATTGCCCAAAGAGATACTTGGGACTAATCCAATTGAAAGTAAAAAACTTTTAATATGACTTTTGATCTGGGATGTGTGTTGTCAGTTAGTAGGGAGTGGAAGTGTTGCTAATGGCACCCTTGTTTTCCTCCAGCGATGTCATACTTGAATTTGGATGTCAAGGGTTGTAAAGCTTTGTAAAAGCTGTCCCTGCAATTAAATCCTGCTAGATGTCTAAAGAGTCAATAACACCATTAAGTGCACTTTTATTCTGGAGACACGTCCAGAGAAATGGGCTTGTGTATATCACACAACAGAGGAACAACCTCGAAAAAGGTTCTGTGGCTGGTGGTTTGCAGGGAGCACAACATTGATCACTGCCTCCTGGTCTTTGAAGTGGTCCTCCATCCTTAGTTTGTGGTCGTGCTTTTTGGGGGTTCACGTGTAGCCAGCAAATATTCGGGCCAAGACTTCCTTTTTCTGTATACTTCTCGTTGTTTACGGTCTGATTAGCGACTTCAGACACAAGAATGGAGTTGCGAGACGACGTTTACCACCAGATCGTTCACAAGTAGCCAGTTTCCAAACTAATGAAAAGCAAATTCATCGTCAGACAATAGCTGATGGGTTCTGAGATAAAAATTTGGCCAAAACATTCTCCTTCTTTTGCTCTCCACATGGACTGTTTACCTGCATTCAACCAAAGCCTGCTTGAGTGGGATTGGTCAAAAATATTCGGCTTACGGAAATCAGAAAGATTCCGATGCCACAATCTTGTCTCCAGATTTTTCGTATGAATGCATAATCTGTATATACAGATTAGCGATTGAGGGATGTTACACTTCACCTTGCTAAATTTGTGTTGGATTTGTACTCGTGCACCTCGTTTTGCTAATAATGGTTGTACTTTTTGTGATTTGACATGTGGCTGCGGGTCGCTCAATCAACTCACCACTTTGTGGGCATTCCTCCGGCCGACTCTACGACCTGGCCAGTCGGAGTAAACATGGAGGAAAAGATGCTTTGAAATTAATTGCAGGTGGTAGATAATGTCCATGGCATGGTACAGTTTGCTGATGATGTACGAGACCCTTTTGACAGCATATTTGGCTTCTCCAATTGAAAATTTCTTGGGGAGCTCAAGAGAATCATTTGGAAACCTCACAATGAGCTAAAGGTCTGATGACAATTTAGCCTCTGGATCAACAGCCAATATTTTGAGGGTTCCGGTGAAGCCAGCCGATATCCGGATAACAGATATCTGAGCCAAAGTTTCTTCTACCGTGCACTGCTCATTGTTTACAGTCCAATTAGCAACATTTCTGCACACAATACACACACATTTATAATTTGTAGGTGTCTATACTACATTTTGTCAAAAACATTTTTTCTAGGAAATTAAAAGATAAATCGCGAATGCATTCCGCCTCTTTTCGAAATGGAAATGAAGGATTCGACTTTTGATCGTCACATGCACACAGCACCGCACACACAGTGAAATATAGAATCTGCATTTAACCCATTCTAATATTAAGCTGCCTCATCAGTGTCTTGGTCTTGCTTTTCGATGCAACACATGGGGCACATGGAAGCCTCCAGTCCGCAGCTGCATTATACAACAGGCTCGCAGCCAGGCACTTTTGCAACACCTGTTTTTGGATTATGACTTTCTCAGAATCAGCTTTACTGGTGAATCAATTTCAGAAAACTTCTCTTCATATTAACTGTATTTATTCGATGATGATATGGTGAGCATTACAAAAGTACTCAGCTGAGGACCTATTTCACTGTTCACACACCACATTTAAGTAGTTACTCTGTCTCACAGATTCATAGAACGGCCACGATCTCTTGTTTTCAACATATTTTATACCTTTTGGGTATAGTCTTCTCCCATTGGTTGGCTGGGGTCAGGTCCTATTGGCCCCTTGTTGGCACTAAGGCATGGCCACGCCTCTTAGCACTTCTTTGCTCCAATCAGATCTTAAAGTTACCCTTTTAGGTGGTGTACACTTCCACTTCAGTTTACAAATATTGCATCTTATTTCACAGTAGATTGGCCACTAGTAGTTACTTAATTCAATAACATCTTACATATCACATATTACATCTTAATAAGGACACAATAAGGCACATTGTAACAGTTTACATATTGATTATTCTCACACTGGCTAAATATGTGTACGCATTCAGGGAATGTGACTACATATTTGTGCAGAAGTTTCAGCTATCAACCCCACACACAGGTTAGTTGATTGATAATGTTTTTACAGACATTTCAAATGAACCATTTGCTATTGCAGAGATAATAAAGCCTTGTTTGCCTGAATATAGGCTAACCTGCTGGTACCGACAACTTTGAACAATTCTTTCTAAAGCTATGATGATGATGTTACAGTATTGACTGAACTTTTTTTTAATATGAATCTAGATTCAAATAAAATAACACAAACTGACGGACACTTTAGTATTTAGTAAAAGCCTGATGGTTTAGGTGTTTCGCCAAAATCTCCAATATTATTGAAATACTGGCGCCCTTAAAGTAAACTAAAATCGAGATTTTGAGTGTTTGACTTCATGAATAGACACATTGGTACGTGTTTTTCAGTATTTGTGTCCCACTGTAAACCTTTGTTGCATTTTGTCCATTTCTGTGATTTCTGTGTTTCTCTATGCCACAATTATATTGTCAAATTGTTGAATCTTATGTTTAATTTTCTTGTGTTTTATATATTTATTTATTTTTACTGAATGCAACATATGTTTTTCGGTTGCAGTGTGTTTGGATCTCTCAATAACATATAAATAGGTAAAAAATGAAGAGCTTCAGGCAGATGGGAGGGTACATCTGCTCCTCTGTGTGTTCCACTTGCTATTTGTGGGGTGCGGATCACATTTACAAAGGATTATTTGCTGGTGACTGCAGTACAAATATCTGATACCATCTGACTTTTAGCCCAATGTCAATTTGTCTCAGGCATCAGAGAAAAGCTCAGAGGGATGCAATTAAAAGTTTTATCAAGGCTGTCACAGCATGTAATGGTTCAGGCTGAAATGAGATCCACTGGGTTGACTCCATCAGTGGAGAGGTGCAGGTCTGGCATTTTATTGGCTTCAGTTTGTTGCCCTGTTTACTGTAATGCAACGCAACACATCACGACTATTTATTGCAACCTTGAATGTGACCTTACCAGCGCCTCTTCACAGTGAGGTAAAAGACAGACGCAGTGTCTTTTTACCTCACCTTAACTCTTACCTTTTCATCAAAAAGAGAACAATAAGAAAAATGTTTATGATTAGAAATAATATTTGTTTTTAATTGATTAGTTTGTTGATTCTTGTTCAATCTATAAAAAATCAGTTCCTTACTTTTATCCACACTTTAACATTTATAGTGTAGTGAATATAACATGCCTCCTCACATTTTACTTTTAAGGTTATTATAAATTCAGAATAGTTGTGTAAATGTCCCTATGTTCAAACAGTCGTTAAAATTTAAAGTATAAAGTGACAGCCTATGATATGCCTCTTAATAATAACTGAGCCCTTAATAACAGTATTATAAAGACTAGATGTGGCATATCTAGCATAAATCTATTATTTATTGTATTGATAAATTGACAAATGGATCAAGTTATTACACATATTAAGAAATTAAATAAATACATATCAAATGAAGATATAAGTACCTCTCCCTTAATTAAATGAATAAGTATAAATAAATAAATATGCAACATGATAAATCCGTGTCACAGACATTATTAAATATTCGTTTTTTATTTTAAAACTCTATTCCAACTCTATTTTATTTGTTGCTTTTATTTATTTCATGGTGCATTTATTTCAGACTAACACTTGCTTTGTCAATCCACCTCTGGGGGCGGGATCAACAATTATAAACGGTTGCTCTGTCACTCGGCACAGATTCAGACCATTCACTGTATAGAATATGAAGCGGTCTCTGTCCGTCAGCCATAGGTTTCTGAAGAGACGTTGTGAGGCTCAAACACAGCCCTGCTGTAGAGCCGTCAGCCTCCTGAAGAATGTGCCTTCAAGGGGCTGCATCTTGTGGCTGCTGTGAGGAGATCATAATTGTGGAAGTGACAGCTATCTCAACTCATAATTATTATGTACTGGATTCCTCTTTGTCAGTAAAGCTCGCAGCCACTCCACAATAGTAACAGGAGGGCCCTATCTTACACCCGCAAGTGATGTTCTCACCAGTGACAAAAATAATCAAATGGTGGTCACTGTTTACTGTGTACTCGGTGTTCAATTTCATGTGTTTACCGTCAATTAAACTGTATTTTTCATAAATGTTGTGTAATGATGAAACATGTTGAAACGAACAGTGTGAAAACAATGTTGGCTTGCAAAGTAAGCAAAGTTTATAGCCGAACTTAAAATATTGCTGAAGCCTGAAATCATCATCATCATGTTTGATGCGAGTGAGTGTCGTTCTCACACAGAGTACAGGCAACATTTACTGAGTATTTTATTATAGATTATGTTATGATGATATCTAGATGATCGAGTCAATAAAATTGTGTATTTTCCATAAATGTAGTGTATTGATGAAATCAGCTTAAACGCACAGTGTGAAAAGGTATTTTGGCTTGCAAAGTAAACCCTCTAAAAAACTGTCTTGCTCTACATTTAATGATTATTATCATATTGTAGGTTAGTTTTAGAGTTGTGGACAATAGTGAAGTTCACGCATTAACCGGTTTATTAAAACACACAAAGCAGTGCAGAAAAGATGTAAAAATATTGTCTCATAGGAAAAAACAGCGATCTCACACCCGTTTGGGTCACACATACACAGTTTATAGCAACAGCCTCAGGCACAGGGCTGTGACAAGGTAGTCTGCTGGTCTCTTCATGAACATTACAGTGGTGTTTGATACTCTTAATGGGCAATGGGCCGTCTATATATCAACAGGTATTCGATTGTACGACTTTTACTTGAGTAAAAGTAGCAAACTACAGTGTAAAAATAAGTCCTGCATTCAAAATCTTAAGTAAAAGTAACTCTAACCCTACAAAAGTATAAGCATCCAAATATAAATATCAAAAGTAAACGTTCTCATGATGGAGAACGGCCCATTTCACAATAATATATATACAGTACTTATTATTGAAATATAATTATTGATTCACTTATGTGTTCATCACTTGCAGCTGGATGGATGGAACTCATTTTAATTACTTTATATACTGCTGGGTGGTCTATGATCTATGATCTTGATCTATAATAATAGTATTAGGGCTATATATTGATAACATATATAAATAAGGGGAAATCGGAGGGTAAATACTAGATGGCTGCATGTATAGAGACCAAAATCTTGTTTTGTACCAGGCTGTAACATGTTTATTTCTGCGTTGGTCATTTTGACATGGGGTCTAAGGGGATTGACTCAAGTGGCCATTCAAGGAACTGCAGTTTTGGTTTAATTTTTCAGCCCCGGAGGTTGCCCTTGATTCAAACAAAAGATATTAAGTCACACTAAGTTGAAACTGAGTTGAACAACAGGTCATTTGGGGCAAAGCCGCTATGTTCCCTGCTATATGGATGGCCCCACACAAGCAATGTGATGTGCCCCACAGTGTGAGAAAACAACAATACACATGTCCAAAGCCTTTGGCAATGAAGGCAGATGGCACACATTTAATGTAAAGTGGGGCTAATAGTTGATTAGGGCACAGCTTGCTCTGTGAAATTCCTGACACGTCAGTAAAGTTTAGTGTTCTTTTGATGCAAAAGGCCAAATGAAGATTTCATCAATAAAGCACTTATTTCACATTTCAGTGCATTTAATGTAAAGACCCTTTATCATAGAGTGAGAACTGCTACATTTAGTCTCCACATATTGTCTGTGAGACAGCCGAACATAGCATGTTTCTACAGTAACGGTGAGCTTTGAGAACAGTTAAATATTCCTTTAATAGTAACATATATTTTAATGTGGATGAACTGCACACTGTATATTCATACTCTGATTATCTTTATAGTACACTGTTAAATGTAAAGAAACATTCACATAATTCGCAATAATGTCATTTTTTATGTTTCTTGTCATTTTTATTAGAGAATGACATGCCTGAAGGACACCGCTGTGCCTATAATCATTTCTCTTTCTCTGACGGCAAAGAAGAACAGCCAAGAGGAAAATGAAAAACTGATGTTATGTGATGGGTTTGTTTGGACATTTCTTTAATACCAATGCAGAACATTCACTGAGAAGATATACTTCTATCGTGAAAATCAAAGATCTCACACTGAATAGTTTATTTGTGTTGTGACCTCTGAGAAGGTGTTGTGTTTGTGGCACAGGTATTATCAGCCTTATAATAGCATCGCAAAAAAAATTAAAACACACACAGTCGGCTGAATGAACGCACCTATTTGCCACAGGTGCACTTGATCAGCTGATTGTTTTGTTTTTTTGCCTCACTATAAACATCACAATATTTAGGCTGCCTAATTTGTGCCTGGGTTACCGACCTGGGAAAAGACAGAATCAGTTGAGTGTCATCTGCGTAGCTGTGGTAGAATAAACATCTTGTTAAAAATATAAAAGTGTTTTTCTTTCTCAACAGCAATATCCAAGATCATAATCTTGCATAGCACTGTCGATAGCAGTAAACATAATTTACAGTCCTCCGCGGACTTCTGTCAATTTTTAAACCATAAATCTGTGCACAGTTTGCAATAGCGTTGTGGGGAATTATAATACTTATAGTAAGCCGTTATGCAACGATGCATCCATGCTGAGACTTAAAGCGTAGATTTTCAAATAATGTTATTTGGTACCAAATTATACCATTATATTTTATAACATATACATATACCGTATATATCAAATTGCCAAAAAAACGCCACAAAAATAGTTATGGCTATGCAAGCCAGTATCAATAAAACATCCATGGTAAGAATGCTTATAAACTACCATCACACGTAAGCTTGTTATGTAAATTTATTAAAAGTATATCAAATGACATCCAAATAAACAACTCGTAACTAAAATCATGTGAAAATCTAAATTTAGGTTTTCTTGATTCACGGTTACACTGGACAAATGTCTGCATGTCTGGACAAAATCTAGTGTTGCAAACCACCACAATTATATATTTTAAAAAACTTTGAAGCATTTTCTAAATTATATAGTATAATCTCTAACATAAATCATTATTTCAAGTTCTGCTGTATAGTTTCAGATTTACTTACCTAAAGTAACATAAAATGGGACACCAGTGGCAACAAAAACGCAGGGTACCCGGCAGCAACGTAGTGCAGACTAGCTTCTTAGCTTAGCTTGTGAGCCTTAGCTAGCTCGGTAGCTGCGAGCTAGGTGGGCGTGTTTCAGCAGCCAGGCCTCAGCTCCTCCTCTTATCCAGGAGTTAGGCTGTGTCGTCACTGCCAGCAGGAGCCGCCCACTTTGAGCTTCACAACGGCTCTGCAGAAACGTATGTGTGACATCACGGATACTACGTTCCATTATTTATACAGTCTGATTATGACCCAACTAATCTTCCACACATATTGGGAGAAGAGCAAAAACAACACTTCCATGGAGAAAATCCTTCAGTGCTGTTCTTTGCTTTTCTTGCAATGAAGAAATATTCTCCAGTTCTGATATAACGGATGCAATTGAAGCATCAACGCTAATCTCTGAGGAGCCGCCATTGTTGTTTTGAACGAACAGTCGCCTCTTTGTGTCGTCACACACACCTAAACCACAGCTGTAGCTGCCAGTAGCTCCTCACAGGATGCTGATTGATCCGGACAGAAGACATTACTTGAAGCCTGACAAGATAAATTTTGTGTGATCTTGTGATCCCGCGATTCTCGCATGACGTTCTAGTATCGCGAGACATCCAGCGGCCGTGAAAAGTAATACAAATGCTCCTATACTTTTTGAAAACGCCTACTCAAGATTCTTTAAACACTTTGGTTTAACTTAAGAAGTCAAACAACTCAGTAGCAGCTTAAAGGAAAGTTTTTTTTTTTTACTCGTTTGAATAAAAGTGTCAGTCATCAGTCAATGGAATTCCTAAAAGGCTCATTTGTGGAAAGGTTTAATGGGACTCATTTGTTCCACAGTTGTTTTCATATGAAGAACATGTCCTGTCCCCTTGTTTGGACATGCAGTGTTGCTTCACTCACGTACATCGACCCTCCATCTGAAAGGTTCAGATCACAAAGCATTCCATATGCTCAGATCAACGAAAGGTTATGACCTTCAAATTGGTATTTCACTGACTTTCATGCCCCTCTCCTCGAAAATAATCACTCTGCTTTCCACACAACTGCGGTAGATGAGAAAGCTATCCAACCACTATCAAAACTGCTGATGCACTTTATTTCCGGCACTGTGTTATTTATGAAATGGCTTTAGTGAAGAGTCTGTAATGGCAATGTGATAAGGTGCACAAACTGTGAATGTAATTGCTATTTTTCACCAAACTGCATGCAAAACAAAATCTGACAGATATGATCTAGTTTTATGAAACTACTTACCTGCTTCCCTTTCTGTAGAGCTCGTCAGGTATGATCCCCGGGGCTGTCAATGTTGTGACAGGCTGTAAAGTGAAGTAATGAGTCTGTCTGCCTCCTGGTCAGTCTATGTGGCTACATCAAAGTAAGCCTCAGAGGAGAAATAAACTCACAGCCACGGCTGCACACAGACAGTGGGATCAGTGAGTTTTACCATATCAATATGCAAGTCATAATTTCCCTTTAGGAAAAGATTCTCCGTTAATGATCAGATTATTAGTTAAAATCAGCTTGGAACAGTCACAATGCTACAGGCTGATCTTTTAGAAAAAAAGATTTAGTCGACAGCAGGGACAAGACGCTCTCTGGTAATCTGAGGAGAACTGATGTTACTGCCAGTACAGTGAAACGCAATGACAGGTCATCTGGGATGATGAGGCAGATGCAGTAACATAATTAAACAAAGTCTAAACTACTACCTATTGTATATATCATCGATGCAAGACCCGAGTTGATCTGAATTTGCGCTTGGCAACACAAGTTGAGGGTGAAGATGTGAAACACTGCAGGTCATCTGAGGAGGGGCTGATGGAGACAAGTCCCTCCCTACCTTCCAGTAGAGGCATTTCAAAAGATGCTGGTCCATTTGTTCACCATTATAACCATACCATTCAATACCATTGACTATAGCGTCAGCTCAGATTTGGCAGGATTTTACTTTTTCATGAATGTGTATTAGTTTTGAGTAACACAACTAATACAATAGATATCAATAAACTGCTCTTTCCCTGAAATGCTGAAGCTGAATATTGTTTTCATTTGTACCCGGATCAGTGTAATCCATCTAATGTTGGTATTCTCTGCTGTTTGGCACATTGGCCCCAAACTGATGAGTTAATGTTGGTAACTTTCCTTCACTTGTCTACTTAAAGGAGTAGTGAGATGTGTGGGGCAACTAGACTATTTTATGATACCATTGCATATTTTGAAGATTGCTAATGCAGCGTGTAGATTTTCTGACCGTTCTCTCACTGTGGGAGTTATTTCAGGAAGTAGTTCTGTGATTATTCCCTTTTATAATTAGCCAGAAACAGGAGTTATGCAGTTATATGCCTTGACTGGATGTAATAATGACTTTTATACCTGACATTTTATATCTTGATATGTTTTGGAAATGTCCTCCCTTATATTTTCAAAGTATTTAAAATGCTGTACCCAGTGTGTCCTGACTGAGAGTTGTGCAAAGTATTGTTCATTTCTATTCAGTTATTAAACAGTTACTCATTACACCATGGTAAACTACAAGCGCATTCAGAGCAAAACTGAAAATAGTGTTTATATGTGTGATTGTAAAATAAATAGGCAATCAGTCACAAATAGCACTGAACTGTGTTGGCCACACAGTAGGTGAAGGGATCAATACAGCGGGACATTTAAAGAGTTGATGGTTTCATGTTGTTAATGCTCATTTTCATTCATGTGCAACATATTACACAAGCAGAATACATTAACAGACTGAACACCAATATTAATACTATATTTGATTTGACACGTAGCCTGTCATCTCACATTACTGTAAACATCAGTGTCCTTTAGATATTAAATAATATTGCAATATTGTAATACAACTTACATCGTTACTTTGGATGTTAGATGACATTACTTACAGTAGAGATGGATGACATACCTTTACATTTATTTGAAACAGGGGTGGTGCTCCAGAACTGTAACAGAATAATATCATGGTTATTGCAACACCCCTGTATAAGTATACATCTTTATAACAAAAAAGATGCACCTATTGCCCAAACTGTGTGGCTGCTTTGATACAACTACCACTATTGTTAAATACGGCTACCACTGTAGCTTCTTCTAGTTCTGTACAGACTTATTTCTCTTTATATCATAGGATCAAAAAATTGTTTACTTCCAATGTTTTACATTGCTATATGTGTTCTTGATCAGGTGGTATCTATAGTCTGTTATTAGGATGTTCTCGAAGTAGTTATGTGATTGTTTTTACTTTTTTCTCTTTAAACAACAAAACAGAATATATTGGGAGAGCAAACACACACATATGATCAAATTAAAACAAGCTAATTAAACTCTCGTATACTGCTGTCCCAGCATCAACTCATATCGGAAACAAAAAGAGGCAAAAAATAAAACAAATCACAAGTGGAAGAACTTTGCAATTACAGAAAATGCTTAGTGAGCAAATTAGGCCCAATCTGCTCCAATACAGATTATTGCTGGCTACTCACAACTATAATACGTACTAAGGGGCAACCACTCATTTACAAACTCATCTAAGGATACATGATCATATTTACTACCTATTTCAGGAGTTTCAGTTTGTTAATATTGTGTTTTGTTGATATTTTACACAGGCCCCTTACAGAAGGTTGTTTGGCATGTCACATCAGGAGAAGCACAGACGTAAAAAAACGTAAATGAATCATGTCTGAATTCCATGTAAGCGTTTAGTTTGAAGGTTTGGGTGTTGTGCATGCTGGCTCACTGACGCACTGCAGGCTTATCACCACCGTCAGTGTTGGACCTCACTCATGCCGGCTGAATTGGGAGCAGATCCCTAAAGTCAGTTTTAACATCTGACAAAATCCCTTCCACTGGTGGAAGGTTTGCAAAACGAAGAAGTAGTCACTGTTGGAGTTGTGTATCTAAAACTGGAGCGGTACATGCTCATTGTTTCGCATTTTTCACTGCAATTCCCAAAGATGACATATCTTTTTTCTCTTTTGTTTCTTTTTCTTTTCTGTTCAGTTATGATGATTGGTGCTGACTACATCAAATAAGAAAATAATAACAGATTTTCTTACTGCCTTGAATTTGTAACTTTTGTCCCTTTATTCTATTTTATAATATATGTTTTTCCACAAAGGCTGGGCCACTCTGCTCTGCTCTCCTTTGCTCCTCAGTTAGAACATATCTCAGGTCTTAATTGTGGCACTAAAATTCATATTGAATCATCTGGCGTGAAACACAGCTGATATTTTTCTTGAGGGAATAGCTGGATGCTCAGTTTTCATCGTGCTGATGTCATTTTAATCACTGCTTCCTGCTCACAGAGCTGCCTGTTACGAGCACCAGGCTGCTCTGAAATGTCTTTCTCTGGGATGGTCCAGACATCAGCAGGACCATAGCAGTTTTCTTTATTGTTCCTGGGTGCATGATGCATGTGAGTGGGTGAGGTGAGGAACTTCTGTTTTTGTTTCAGCCAGTTGCAGGTATACACACTGAGAGACGAGGATTTACGGATCGTTGCGATGGTTTTGCCACTGCCAGCCGTTTCTCAAAGCCTATGCTTCTCCTACCTACAGGAGCACATAGCCATTGGTTTCCATTCATTCAACTATTGTAGGAAAATTAACTTTGCAAATGGTTGTCAGCGGATGTGATTTGTATTAAATGGATGGAAACATGTCAATTGTATAAATTGCTGCAAGATTATTGCTTAAATTGAACTTCAAATTAGAATTGATAGAAATAAGAATACATGTAATCCGTCTAAATCTATTCTTAGTTTAGAATTAACATGCAGTCTTTATATTGGGCATCTTATCTATGTATGAGAATGTGGGTTGCCATTGGAATCAAGGTCTGGCTGGGTACCATATTACTCGTTGCTTAGCTCTATCTGTGATTTTCCCCACAACTGGACAGAATGTTAGCTAGACCTCCACCTTTCTAAATGCAGGATGCGCAGAGAGGTCAAGTTCACAAAAGGATTGTGCGGCTTTTGCCATCGCTAAACCTGTGCAAATACAAAAAAAAACGTGCTATTCCCAAAGCATCAGCAAAGGGGGAAATGCACCATGAACTGAGCTGGCAAGCAAATAGAGTTTCGTTGCTCTTCTGGTATTTGCACATTTTTGAATAAGGTAATATTCAGACATTTGGACCAAAAATTGTCCCCTTTCTATGCAATTGTGCCTCATTGCAAAGCAGTGCAATTCACAACGATCAGCGCTAACAGCCACATGCAGTGACAGTGAATTTATTAGCCTCTTCCGAGATTTGGTGGGAACTGAAGCACATTGATGAGGGGGGTCCACTCAAATATATTTATTTTGGGATGCAGTGATAGGATGTAATTACAGATGAATAAAGCTTCCCTACAGTACATGTCATTTCTGAAAATACATGAGAAAAAAAACAAGAGTAAATGAATGAGAAATAAGTTTATCATATAGCCTAAATTGAAAAAGTTATTTTCCTCTCTTTTTCTGTCACCCTTCGGGAGGTTTGACCCTCCTGACGAGACCTCCTGCTTTTGTCACATGGATAGTTGCAATCAGATGCAAAAAAGGGCAAATTGAACTCTGCTGCGAAGGTTTATAGGTGTGTAATATCATTTGTGCAATACCTTTTGTGAGTGGGACCCTGAGAGGGTTGAAAATGCTGCTCAGTGAGCGCAATCCATTGTTTTGTGAATTCACACCGAGATGTGCAGGGGTTGCCAGTTGTGAATATAGTAATAGCAGAGATGTTTTAGAAAGGAGACGACGCACTGAGAGTCAATTTCGTGCATCTGTGTCACATAGGTTTCTCCACTGCTGCGCCCTTTACAAGACTAGCGGCAGTTCTGAGTCCATTTACTCCAATGGGAGAAGTGAACGTGAGCACAGATTATAAATCAAATCAAATCAAATAAAGTTTATTTATATAGCCCAATATCACAAATTATACATTTGTCTCAGTGGGCTTTACAGCCTGTACAAGGTACGACACCCTCTGTCCTTAGACCCTCACATCGCACAAGGAAAAACTATAACCGATTATTTTGCCCCATAAGCACCAAAGTAACTATTGAACCCATTTTTTTTACAAGCTACATATCTTCCAAACATTTTGACACTAAAATTACATTTTCCAGAGGGACAAATCAAGAAAAAATTTACTTTGGCTGTTTTGCCAGATCCGGCAACACAGAGGGTGAGCGTTAGTCAAATTGTGTCAAAATGATAAGCTAACATCAACTAATGTTTGCAAACGTCCTGGCTAACATATTTCCCTAATGATGAACATGTTTGTTAATATAAATATCTAATGTTAGTCAAATTTAAAATAAATGCATAGGACCACGCCCACTTTTATCCAGATCCAGCTCACATGTTAATGCCAGTTGGAAATGGCGCGTGACATTAATTGCTCCATAATGTTTTTTAGGGTGTTGCTGCAGTATCATTATCTTTCTGACATCTCTCTTGTGTCCTATTCCTTAAATCTTCATTATCGACATAGCGAGATATTTTACTTGCGAGTGTGTGCAGTACAGGCTGATGTATCAGCATACAATGCCCTGCAGAGGGATTTGGGGAGGTAAATGGAGGTCATCTTGAGGTCAATAATCCTCAACATGATTACAAACCTTACTGTATGTGAGTGCAGTTCTGCTCTTAATGTGATTTTTATGTCTTTATTCATGAGTGGGCTGTGTTTCTCCAAAGTCAGTTCATTATTACTCATCGACTACACCAGATGGACAGATGTTCTGCCATACTGTAGCCTAACCTTGTCTTTTTGCCATTAAACACAGTTTGGGGGAAACAGTTGTACTTTGTGTGTAAAACTGTATGGTGTGTCAATGTCAAAGCAACGTTTGACTGAGGGAGAGTATCATTAGTCAGTGGATTTCTTTTAGGTCATTTTTACAGGTTACTATAGTTTATTGGAAGAACTTGTGCTTCAGCAAAGAGTCCAGAAAGAGAGGAAGAAGAACATATGAATGAAACAGAGAAAGACTGTTTTAATATACCTGCAGCAATTATGACTAATAACACTACTGTTCAATTTTGAATGACCCATGTGTGTGTGTGTGTGTGTGTGTGTGCGTGTGTGTGTGTGTGTGTTTGCCTTTGTGTGAAGGACATCAGCATTTTTCTGTTGGCAGCTAATGTGTTTAATGTAACATTTTTATGCAGATAATGACAACATGCTAGGATGTGTGTGTGTGTGTGTGTGTGTGTGTTTGTGAACAAGTAGGGAGTAGATTTTTTGTTGTAGCTGTATTTGACAAAAAGTGTTAGCTTAAAAAAAAAATGTAAAAACAAAAGTTGACAATAAATGTGAACTAGTTCGGCAAACAAACCTGTACACACTGCGGAGATCAAAGCTGTACCATAACAGTTGCAGGTTTGCCATTGTGCTTCACTTTTAGCAACAAAAACTAGAGCCCTATTCCCAAGGGACTAGTATTATTGACCTCTGGTAATTTGTAATAATTGCGGTTGTCTTCGGTGATCTTAATCCTGCCCCAGTTACTTCTAGCCAGAACAACAAAAACTAAAAATCTTGATGCAGGTACGACAATGCAACACACCCACTATACCTTTTTTTTTATCTGTCTTCGTTAAACCTAACATCCGCAATTACGCCAAGTGGTCACATAATGTCAGTTATCGACTCCACCTCCCATCAAGTTTTCAACACAGGCACCGGCAGACTACATCATACAGAATAACGACACCCACTGCCATCCAGCTCCAGAGACAGCTTGCTCTCTCTGGAGCATCCGGCACCGGCGCCTAGTTGCAGCTACAGCAGCAGCATGCCCTCGCTGGGGTATCTAGTACAGGGATGAAGGCACCATTTCTACCGAGATCACATCCACTTTGCCTCCAAAGCAGTTCAGCAGTTCAAAGAGGATACATACTGAGTCACAATTGACAATGAAATTACTGTTGCGTCTTTGCCACCCATGCAGTCCTACCATGATCCTTCATGCCCCATTGCTGCCCATGCTAAGCCATACCAAGCCCAACC
Source organism: Bovichtus diacanthus (assembly GCA_943590825.1). Classification (NCBI taxonomy): domain Eukaryota; kingdom Metazoa; phylum Chordata; class Actinopteri; order Perciformes; family Bovichtidae; genus Bovichtus; species Bovichtus diacanthus. The sequence goes on from CALSBV010010145.1 coordinate 1,011,137, forward strand.
AAAAGCTTCAGATTTCTCTCTTTACGAACAACCATTAAACATTCCAGCCTTGCAGCGGCCCTTTGAAACCACCTCTATCCAGCTTTTATGCCGGACTCCGTCTTCTCGCTAACAGGAACGAGATCCCCTTCTTCTACGACAAGCAACTGGCTCATCCACACAACATCTATCTGTTCACCGACGGCACTCCTTTTTTGGGGTTTCTACAATGGAAGATGGAAGCTAATGCCTGGTCGCTTCCTCCGCTCACTTGAAACCAACCCCCTAACAGCCACAGCAATTTGGCAGGGCTAGGAACGGTCCTGCAAGCTCCGAGTTCACCGCCTCAATCCTTCACTTCAACCCAAGCACTCCCGTCTGCATTTCAGACTTGTCTCATTTCTCAGGAGACACTATGGTTCGGCAAAACGGAGCTACAAGCAGTTCAAGCCTAACACATCAATCCTGTTCTTTCTTTAATAAATCGTTAATCGCACCTTGTTGATGGTTTGTGACTTGCTGTTGAATTGAATCTACCAAGCAGAATTTCAGGAAGCAGTACCACACCTCAACCACGTCACTTCCTTCATTTCCCATAAATCTCTGCCTAACCCACTCCTCACGTTCCGCTCTCGTATTCTGCATATTCAGAAATACTACTGCAGGCTGCAGGCTGTTAACCATCTAAATCTTTATCTAGATTGTCATCAACATTGCTCAGTCAGGAGAGACTAAATTGTTGAGATCAAATAAATGTGTTGACATGGTGCACAACACAGTTTACATATATGAAGAGTCTTTGGCAATTAGACCCCATTGTGACGTCATCGTTTTAGAGGGTTAGTGATGCCATGGGTATGGAACACTGCTGAAGAGTTGCCGGAAGATCTGGAAGGGTGAGATGTGGAGCAGGACTTCTGATGGAAGGAACCCTGGGCACTGGATGTGATGAGACCTGGGGGTTAATGGGAAGGAGGAGGGTCACATCGATTTTGCACTGAAATGACAGCTGACAGCAGCAGAGAAAGGACCAGATTTAAAGCTCCACAACAACGATATGAGTGGCTCATGGAGATTGTGGCAAAGTCTGACCGGTTAAACTGAAGAAGTGGATCATGAATAATATTTTAGCGAACAAGTGAACGAATACAGCTTCTTAATAATTACGACTGATCTGCAGGTAGTTTCAAGAACAGTAAGCAAAAACATCACATGGTGACCATCTATGTTCCAACAGAACGACAGAGCTATCCATGAAGGAGAGTCTGTCTGTTGTGTTACAGCAAAGCAAAGTAGCAAAGTTTTGATGTCAAGTAAACGGTGCCTTTTTTATGCTTGACACGTGTAACCATGGTAATTGTGCCCATCAAAGTGTAATCACAGTGTTCACCTAAGAAAGGTTCAGGTCAGGTGCCCATATGAATATTGAAACAGTTTTGTGAATGTTAGGGAAGAAATACAGGAAGAAACAAACCACTGTAAAACCACTGTTTTAAGACAAACTTAAAAAAGACAACTTCAACACTCTGGTGCTGGAGCAGATACACCGGTTTCAGTTTTGTTGCTCGTATATTCCCACCTTGATCGGGTGAGTTATTGAGCATCAGAATGATGTCTGACTGATGGAGTGGACGACTGGATAGGTGGGTTAGAGGCTATAACTCAACACTCGTCCCTCCGTGCCCTTTTGGCTCCCGCAGAGGATCAGGCAGGGTGGGAGATTGCCCTTTGGAGGCTCTGTCTGAGGCAAATTGTCAGAGGGATCGCCCACCTTTTCTATCAATTTACAGACCTTTTGTGCGCAGGCAGCTCTCATTACTACAACCCTCGGTTCACACACAATCTTTTAGATTCAATTAGCTCAGATGCACAGCAAAATATCGAAGGGCATTTTGCTCAAGTAAAGCCTCAAGGAAACTAGAAAAGGTCATACCTCTGACTTCCTCTCTGAGAGGTACAGGGAGGTAGATGAAAGAAAAAATGTCACGTTCATTGGGCAAAATGGCATTTCCTTCACTGCACTCCCAAGAGACCAAACTTCATTTCCCTTCTGTAAATATACTGCCTGGAGCAACAAACCCTTTCAATTTAATACTTAGAACAGTGGGCTTTTAATATCTCAAGTATATTGTTCAAAGTTTAGCACTTCATTAATATTCAAACTCCAGCTCCTAGCCATTCTTCGCTGCAATGAAAAATGGCTGTCACTGCTCCTGTAAAAACACAAACCAGGATGTGTCGCTCAGTGAAAACCTCTCAGCGTAGTGCTACAGTAACATACATTGCTGTGCCATTAGAACTGGAGCCATTATTTTTCCCTGAAGAAATTGCCCCCTTTTGACAAGACATTTAACATAGAAATGCTGTATTATGCATGCAAATATGGCAGCCCTCCTATTCCGTGTGCAGGGCCTTATTGAGGATGACCTTGGTGGACGACAGGTGTTGGAGGGGGTATAATACGTCTCCTGTCACCTGCAGGTGACATAAAATTCCCAATTAAACTTTAGGATGTCTGGATTCATGTGAACTAAACAATACGTGCATGGCATCAGTGACATAGTTGACTTTTCTTTTTTTATGTAAGCCGCTGAGGGGTATGCAATTTACTGTTGCATTAAAGATCTGAGAGGCTGAAGTAAAAAATATGTGTCCATGTAAGAGACAGTAATGTTATGGTTTATGATACCGTATATCACTAGCTCGTAATAAAAGGGTTCTGCAGCTTTGCGATATTGAGCGTCAGTGGACGTCCCAGCCGACTAAAGGAGCAATCAGCAATATTTTACAATTTCATCATGGTTCATATGAAAACATTGATTAGAGCTGCTTCAGACTATACATTGATTGTGTCAAAGGGTACATTATTTTCAACACAATTTGGTACGAACACTCGTTATGTGTTTGGAGCATTTTCTAAAAGGGCACTTCTGACCGTAACGCCATTGCTGCTTATAATCTTTTTCTGGTCATAAATTAACCATTTTATCATTTTTGAATGATAATATGTGGATATGTTTCCTTGTGATTACAAAAAACACATCTTTTTTTGTGATCAGAAGAGAAATATTTTTAAAAAAGAAAAAATTTTTAATCTTTAACTGTGTCTTATTGCCTTTCCTACACATCTATGTTTGAACAAAGGATTGGATAATATCAAGGTTTCCCAGCAGCCACTTCACCTAGCACAGCCCCTCTGCCTGACACATATTAAAAGGTTGGGAGGAACAACTGTATGAGGCAAGGAGAGTCAGATGAAGCCAAATAAATTACCAAAGAACAGCGATGAAGAGCTATTTGGAAAACGTTTCACCTCCTGTTTAAGCGTGGCAGGCTGCACACAGCACTCACTCCTCCTCACTTTGAGAAATGTTGCTGCTTAGAGGAACATTTCCCTCGACAACAGAAAACTATTTCTTTATTTCACTGATTAGTCATAACTTCAATTGGTCTCGACTTCAAAGGTAAACTCTACAGAATATTATCTTAGTAGCACATTAATACAACAACTTTGGCAAGATCAACAGTATGTACATTAAGTGGCACCACCAATGGGTAGAACATGTGGCGGTTGAGAGTGTCCTGACAGCATTGGTTGTTTGTTTAAAAAACAAATACAAAGTAGCGCTGGAGAACTGCAAGCCTTCTAAGGTAGCAGAAGGGATTGATGGATAGTCCCATATGGAAATATAATATATGTCCATTCATGAAAATGTGATATATGTAATGTGCTGAAATCATGAATACATATTCATGATTTCAGCACATTATATACATATATATACATATATAGCAGTATAAATTCATATATGTCCGTTGACATATGTGTTGAAATAAATATACAGTATGTTGATCAATATAACTATACTATACTATACTTTTACAGAGATGTGACATATATGCTTGAAATAGATATCTTATTATCATTTTCATGTCAGGTATGAAACTATTCAAAATTGGAACTTATTATTATATATGGACATGAATGCTTTCTTGAAGCATGTGACTTGGCCATGGGAGGCTGATGTTTGTTTCCTGTTTCCTATTGACAGCCGCTTTCTTATTATTTCTTATGTCCGTGATCTTTCTCTAGCTTTAACAAAAAAGTTTTTTCTACCGAAACCTCTAACATTTGACCTTAAAGGAGCTGCATCAGATCACAGTTTGGAGGCATTGTTTGATGAAATGAACAACATCTTCTTAAACGTTTTTAAGCTTTGCTTTCTTCATGATTTCTTCTTACACAACTGCAAAGTAAGTTGACTACGATTCCTCTTTCCAGGATTTGATTGAATGCAATGACTGTACTGGCCTCAGTAGCTGTCCATTACTCAGCTATACTGGGAACTTAACATTTGACCTAATAAACACCAGTAGTTTCCAGCTGTCATTTTAGTGCTTTACTGAAATCAAGTGTGAAACTGTAAAATACACAAAACACAATAAAGAAAAACTGAGTTGAGCTGAGTTATTTATATTGTCGAGCATTTTCTTACGGCCCCCATTAAAAGTCAGCTCACTTTCAGTTAGCATTTAGCTCGACACTAAGAATCTTCTATACAGCACCGGTCATTATTCAACACAGAAACACACAGTGGCTGCGAGTGAGTATAACATATATTTATCTTACTTTTACTCATAGTTTTCTCCTTTTGATATCATCACCATCTTACTCAAAGCTTGCTTAAGCTACAAAGATGATACTGATGAACATAAATACTCATCAAAAATGGCAATAAATTGATGGAGAAAGGTCACATCGTCCACACTGCTTTTATAACTTTCTGTCGAACAGAAAAGAGAACTAGGTTACCGTAACAAATAGGACTGCTGAACATCTCGTCATTGCGTCATTCGGTTTATTATCAACTGTATTTGTGAAAACTCAATTGTCAGAGGAAGTCTATGAGTCTGCACTTGATTAGTTTATCTGAAATGAGTCAAAGCACCACTCTAATCTATCTGGGAATACTTCATTTTTGTGTCATTTACGTATATGAATTATTCTTTGGTCCCACTGGCTTCTTTATCACCTAGTGATGATCAGAGTGACTCATCTAAAATGAATCTTTTTTTTAAAAAGTTGCACATTCAAGAGTTGTAATGGGATTTCCATATTAAGATTCTCTGCAATCTTAAATGTGGATGAACTAATTAAACTAATTGTATTCAAGCGCATAAAATAATTCAGTTCTTCTCAATGCTGTAAAGGGCAGTGCAAAATATAGTGCTGCCACATTGCATGAGCAGAAATATAATGAGCAAATGGTTGTACAGGCTGTAGCACTGAGCACTAAGTTTGTCATTATCACAGACGTTGGCTCACCATATGGTGTTTTTATCTGACATAAACAGCTTTAAATATGTTCTATTATAAGATACTAATCAGGCAACCATATTGCTGTGAGCCCTCTGCTGAAGTGTGAATAATAACAGCAGCAGAGCTTCAGATAGGTCAAAGTCAGGGTGCTTGGAAGGTAAAGTGGAATATTGCAGTTTCTAGAAACACATTCATTTGTCTGAGACTTGCAGGTGCAGCTTGAATATAGCCCATATCCATAACCTTCCATCCCCCTTTTCATCCTCTCGTACCAAGTGCAGGGGCAGAGAGGTTGTTTGGTTGAATATGTGAGTCTAGCGTGCCTGACTCTTTGATCCTTTATCTGACTGAGGTTTTGTGCAAGTTAGAATCTATGAATCCCACCATGACATGACATATCAGTAGCCTAACAGTGCTGTGTGTTATAAATATAAATCCATGGCACTGTCTGTGGTGCTGAAGTAGCACATTAGGTCCCGCCCTTCTGTCAGTTTCTTTTGTAAAAATACAAACTATTTGGGGTACATGATACATATATATATATATACTATATATATATATATAGTATATATATATACTATATATATATGGTGTATATACTATCTATATATATATATATATATATATACCATATAATATATGGTGTATACTGTATATGGCATATATGGCATATATATATACTATATATATATAACATATATATAAACCATATAATATATGGTATGTCTAGTATTCTTTTTTATGTAAAATGTGGGTGAAGAAAACTGTGGAATGCCTGTAGAACCCCAACTATTTAGTTTTTTAGGCCTTGAATGAGCCTCCTGTAGTATCATGCATGTACATCACATGTGAAAAGCTGCCAGCAGAAATAATTAGAACGAGATGCAGGAAGCAGCTCACAAGGACAGGAACATTTCAGCGTTGGAAATCACAACTCATTCAAAAGTAATACATTCAAAGACAGCACAATGTGAAATGTGGAAGTGGTGACTCAAAAACTAAAATAATAAATGTGTTGAGTTGCTGGTACACGTTTAGAATAGATACAAGAGCATATTATTATCATTGTTATTACTTGAAAATGTCATACTGAAACTTGCAGGGGTGGAAAGCTGGTGCTGAAATAGCTCTTAAAGGTTAGGTTATATTCAGCATGGAGCATGGCTTCCTTTTTACAAAGGTTAAACACTTGCATTATGAACTGACATGATTCCCACAATGAAGGTACATTGATGGTAAAATGGCCAAAAAGTCATTAAGAACTTTTGTAGTTTGATATTGGGATTCACGCAAAAATATTAACAGATTAATTCTTGGTGGTATTTACTTTTGGATCTCAGTACCTCAGATCTCAGATTATAAGGCGCACTGTCAATGAATGGTCTATTTTCGATCTTTTTTCATATATAAAGCGCACCGGACTATAAGGCGAAAACATTAAGCGAAACAAAACAGTCAGATAAGTCAAACTTTATTAAACGTGTTCACAAAAACTCTCAACATTGTTCAAACGTTAATGAGCGTATTCACAATAACTCTCAACCTTGTTCAGTTGTAACACGTAAAAAAAACAGTCTGATACCGCTAAATCAAACGTTAGCGTATTCACAATAACTCCCAACCTTGTTCAGTTGTAACACGTAAAAAAAACAGTCTGATACCGCTAAATCAAACGTTAGCGTATTCACAATAACTCTCAAAATTGTTCAGTTATGACACGTAAAATACAACACAATACACTCACTTTTTCAGTTCATTCCTCGTCCACAAATCCCTCAAATTCTTCATCTTCAGTGTCCGAGTTTAACAGTTGGGCGATTACGGCATCCAGCATGCCCGGATCCCTCTCGTCATTATCCGAGTCAGTGTCGTTGCTGTTACCTGGCAGTTCAGTGATGATTCCGGCCTTCGTGAAAGCTCGGACCACAGTTGAGACTGATACCTTAGCCCAGGCATCCACGATCCATTGGCAGATAGTAGCGTAAGTCGCCCGGCGCTGTCTCCCTGTCTTGGTGAATGTGTGTTCACCTTCTGTCATCCACTGCTCCCACGCACCTCGAAGTTTAACTTTGAACGCCCTGTTGACACCAATATCTAGCGGCTGGAGTTCTTTAGTTAATCCACCCGGAATGATGGCAAGCTTCGAATTAGTTTGCTTCACTTGGTTTTTGACAGCAACAGTGAGATGGGTGCGCATGGAGTCGCAGATCAATAGGGATGGAGATTTGTGGAAAAAGCCATCCGGTCTCTTGACGTAAATTTCTCTCAGCCACTCACTCATCTTTTCCTCGTCCATCCAGCCCTTCGGGTTAGCTTTGATGATGACGCCGGCTGGAAACTTTTCTTTTAGCAAAGTCTTCCTCTTGAAAATGACCATGGGTGGAAGTTTCTGGCCATTAGCCTGGCAACCGAGAACTACAGTGAAGGATGACTTCTCGTTCCCTGTGGTGCGTATAGACACCGTTCTGGTCCCTGTTTTCTCCACAGTGCGGTTCACGGGGATATCAAAGGTGAGGGGAACCTCGTCCATGTTAGTGATGTGCTCTGGCCGGATCTTCTTTTCAGTGATCTTGTTTTTGCAGTATGCGCGGAAAGTGACCAGCTTTTCTTCGTAATCTTTTGGCAGTTGCTGCGAGACGGTAGTTCGTGTGCGGATGGAGAGATTACGTCTTTTCATAAAACGAAAGCACCAAGAAGGAACGCCTCGAAAGTCATTGATATTCATGTCCCGTGCTAACGCTGTTGCCTTCAGTCGAATAGAGACTGTAGAGACGCTTCTACCTGCTGCTCTCTGTTCAATAACCCACTGTTCAATTTTGTCCTCTAACTGTGGCCATCTCGCTTTGTTCCCTCGGAAACTCTGTGTGGTCTTCTTTACTTGGCGCAGGTCATCTTCTTGCTTCCTCCACTTCCGTACCATTGATTCATTAATGTTTAATTCTCTCGCAGCTGCTCTATTCCCATGTTCTACTGCGTGACTGATAGCCTTGAGTTTGAAGTCTGCGTCGTAAGCGTGTCTCTTGACAGGTGCCATTTTGGGGTCCTTATACACACACACTGTAATATTATGGTGAAGCACAGTATGTATTACTCCGCGACGCTCCTGACCACGGTAGCCGTAATGCTGCAAGCGGTGCAGCTTTGTAGTTTACCAAAGTCGTACTAAAACATTTTGACAGAGCGCCGTGAGCGCCGTGTACCACACAAAATCGCTTCGAGGTCAGTAAGCACAACCAGAATTAATCCATATATAAAGCGCTCCGGATTATAAGGCTCACTGTCGTTTTTTGAGAAAATTAAAGGCTTTTAAGTGTGCCTTATAGTCCGGAAAATACGGAAAATACGGAAAATAATAATATCAAAAGTAGTAATATGACATGATTGGGATTAAATCAATACAGAAATACAAACTGTGTGTTAATACTTAATTTACTTTTTTGTGGGTGGTATAAATCATGTGTCTTGTAGGAAATAAGGCTACTTAGACATGTATCTTTATTATGTTATATTATATTTCATACTATATTATTGCTACGCAACAGTGCTGGTGGTAATTTCTTTTCATACAGCATGCTAGCTCAGTTTCAGTGCAAAAGACAGAAAGAAAAGCAAACAGTCACCATAAACCATTACGACAAAGAAACGCATGTATGTGAAAATATGTATAGCGAGAATATATGACATGTACACTTCAGTTCTCCAGCATGCCAAATAGCCAAACAAACAAAGTACAATGATTTTTCAATGATTTTTGTGCCAGTTCATACAGTCCGGTATCAAACAAAACAGTCACACAACAAACTGCACACAGTGGCTGTGCTGGGCATGCACATGGGCCAGAAAGAGCCTCCTCTTTGGGACACTTCCCTAAGAAAGATACGTTTCTTCTCGAGCTTTCCGTAGTGCCCATCTGAATTTAATGCCAACCAAATCACAAAATCACCAACAAAAAAAATGAAACATCCAGCAGCATCCTCTCCTGATAGGAGCTCATCTTGATTGACTCCTCCCTGGTATGTGTGGGTCAGTAGAGAACAAATCCACCAGTCTAAGGTTGGTTTCACAAAGAGATGTTAGACTGTCGGTCTGTAGGGTTTGTCTCGCCTTAATTTCTTGTCTAGGTTAGACAAGTTAGACAGTTTCACAAAGATAAAGAAAATCAAAGACTCACTTTAAGCCTATACAGTTGGCCACCCTACCTAGATCAGAACTAAGACCCTAGAAATAATCAGCTGAACAGTGGAATCAAAAAGAGGACCACAGGGCTCGGGATTTGTGGATTGCTAACATGATGTGGAGCGAGTGATGAGAATTGAAAGAGTTTTTAGAGTGTGCAGTAACCTGTGGGAATGTACAACAGTTTAACCAAGGAGACTATCCTGATCCTGCCTGACAAGTTAGCAGAAGCACTGAGCATCTCAGCTCTGCTACATGTCCGCACTGCACTGAGATTGTATGTCACTGCAAGTTTTTTGTGTCGTTACAGTACATTTGTTCCTGTCAAATGTCCTTGTTGCTGTTGAATTTTTCCGGAAGGCAAACGTTTTCTGCTGGAGTAAACAGAGCGGAGCGGCTTAACATGGTTGCTCTGTCAGCCACGTTTTTTTTTTTTTATCTGTTTGAAAGGAGTCAGAAGTCATGGCAAATTAGTCCTACTTCAGACCAAGAACTACACAGCTTTAGACAATGGATCATTTAAGATGTCTGTGGCAGTGGGGGGTGGTGGGTGGGGAGGAGATGGGAGTGGCTCAGCTGGAGGCCAGGCAGCTGGACGGAATCAGGTAATCAGTCGCACAATAAAAGCACGCCGATGACCTGGTTCTGTCTTGCAGTAAGCTGGGTTCCTGTCGGAGAGAGACGGGACTGAGACGGGAACTGAGACGGGAAGTGAGACGGAGACGGAGGCGAGGCGAGGCGGAGACCAAGCCGCCTACAATAAACTGTTTTGCGCTCCCAAAGAAACGCTCCCTCTCTTCATTTCTTCCGCTGTCTGTTCTCTGTGTGATCCGCTCACAAGTGCCGCCTGAACAGGGACCATGTCGGGGGGGGGGAATCCCCACCCAGTCCGACGGAGCAAGCACTCCAGCTCCTCGCCCCGATGCAGGAGGGCACGGCTGCCCTACAGCGGCAGCTGAGCCAGGCTATCGTGGAGACTGCGGCCACTCAGTGCGAGGACCGTGCTCTCCTGCGGGAGCTGCTGCAGTGACCGGCCACTCGGGAGGGTGAGGGTTGTACAAACCCGGCCCGACCGCTGCACGTCGCCATGCTGAGGATGACCTCCGAGGATGACCCGGAGGCATACCTGGAGACCTTCGAGGGCACGGCGGCGGCGTGCGGGTGGCCAAGGGAGGAGTGGGGGTTGCGGCTGCTACCCCTGCTGTCTGGGGAAGCACATTTGGCAGTCCACACTCTGCCGGCGTCCTCTCGCCAGACGTATGACCACCTGAGGAGGGCCATCCTGGACCGGCTGGGAGGCACGCCGGAGGGACATCGCCGCCGGTTCAGGGGGCTCCCCTTCGAGGACGCCGGCCGGCCCTTCCCCTACGCGCAGCGGCTCTCAGAGGCGGCGAGGCGCTGGCTGCAGCCAGGGAGCAACTCCGCAGAGGACGTCGCAGGGCAGGTGGTGCTGGAGCAGTTTGTCGCCGGGTTACCCTCCTCCACGGCCGATTGGGTCCAGTGCCACAGGCCCATCAGCCTAGAGGCCGCCGTCGTCCTCGCGGAGGACCATCTCTCCCTTCCCCGGCGGAGCAGGATGGAGGAAGCCGGGTTACCAAGCGTCCCCGCGGACCGGCCGACACCAGCCCCGAGGAGGAGGCTCCCGGTGGGGGCAGCGGCTGCTGGCCCCCTGCACGTCCACGGCGCCGCCGGTGCCCCAGCAGCCGCCAACCCCCCTAATATCCCTTCTCTCTCTCCACAGGGCCCAGTCGGCGGGTCTGGTCCTCTGGCACCCAGAGGGGGTCCTCAAACGCTGGGGCAGGATTGCTGGCGGTGCGGGCGACACGGCCACTTCCGGCGTGAGTGCCCACTCATGGAGGTCGGGCAGTTGGTCCGGGTTGCGGGACCGCCAGACTCCTCCCCCGGTCCGAAAGGGACATACCGCGTACAAGTATGTATACAGGGGGGTATACACCAGGCTCTGCTGGACACTGGTTGTACTCAAACCATGATCCACCAGCGTTTGGTTCGGCCCGGGGCATTGTTGGAAGCGTCGTGGGTGAGGGTGAGGAGTATCCGGTGGTGACTATTACCATTTCGTTCAAGGGGAAAAAACATAGGGTTAAGGCTGGAGTTAGTACTCGCCTTACGCACCCCCTAATTCTGGTTAGGTGGAAAAATAGGGTCTTTTAAGCTACCACCAGGGGACTGAGAAAAATCCATGGTGGGTCAGCTTGTCAGAGGTAACCTATTGGGATTTCAGATATGCCATAGTAGAGTAAAGCCTCCCCCCAGAGAAGAAAAGACAATGAACAGCAGTGTCTCACTCATCGGTAAAACGATCAGGATTGCTGCGTTTGCACACCAGGTGGCCCACATGAAGGAAAAGAGGTAGGAGCAAACACAAGCCAGCATATGCAAGTCAGGAAGGTAAAGAAATGATATACAGCATTTCATTTAACGGGACATGTTTCACTTCATAAATACAGAGAAAGGATCTGGCAGTTCCAGGAAGAAATGTATGTAACGCTGTTAAGCACTGTGTGCCGATTTGATTTCTTTCGGGGGAGGAAGACATGACTTTTTATTGTTTGTTACATTGATTCAGGTGTGCCTGCATACTAAATCAGACTGTTCTGAGCACTCGCGGCATTTTACAGAAACTTGACTTTTGGACCATAATTATCTCATTTGCATTCATTTACGGCCTATGAAAATAGGCAGATTGAATCTATTGCAATTTGCTTCACACTGCTCATCTTGTGCAGGATGGGCAGCAAACCTTTACCCAAACAGAATTTAAATTAGCTCCTTCATCAAAATGCTATGCAGATTTCGGAAGCATACAAAAGGATGTTATTTGCTGGGGGATTTGCCAAGGACAATCAAAATGTAATTTACCCTGTATTTGCTGACCATATATATGTTTTTGTTTAATTTGCTTGAATAGCAAAAAGTCTTCCTATCTACAATTTTAATACTCAAGGATGGATATGAAGTGGCATATTCATATCTTTGTGGAATTACTTGTAGGAATGAAGCTGTAATTCAAATCTATTTTCCTTCAAGTGACTGTCCTACACTATCTGCACATCATAATCTACAGCATTGTATTAGTGCAATTTTAATTTCTATAACAAGGACTAAGGCCCTGAGCAGCCAGGGATTACAGACTTGTACTTCTCCAGGTCTCTGAGTAAGCTGCTGTGAGGGAGCAGAGAGCAGCTGAGAACACAGACCGCTGCATTGGCTCTCGAACTTGTTAATACTTGTTTTAATAGAAAAAGATAACAATTGCCCAGCAACTATTTCTATACTGAAACAGTGCAATGGAACATGTACATGTTTAAGATGACATAAATAATGGTAATTAACTTCACTCCTGTCCATTGATTCACTCCTGTTTGTCCAGTGTGACCTTTTGTTGACTGTTTGCAATGAAATTATTAGAAATTCACATTTTTCCATCCCAATACGTGTGCAAAGATCCATGCAAACTCCCATATCCATGTTTTAATAGTTGGTTTACACTCTAACACTGACTGAACAGTAAAAGCTGTTGTAACGTGTTGTGGGTGCCCAGTGATTTCATATTACTTGATGGCCAGGCAGTTACTGACCACCTATGACTGTAACCCAACTGTATCAAGTCTAAAACAGATTGTGGAAATCTTAACATGACTGTTGAAGAAAATTAATATGTTTTGCAAAAGGAGCAGCATCAAGGAGAACACTGAAATAAACTACAGTTGCCCGTTAAGTGCCCATTGAGACTTCTGCATGTCGGTGTGTCAGATCACAGTGGGACACGCTTGGTTAATGAGGCCAACAACTGGATTGAAGCTGTGCAAACGGCAGGTCCGGAGTACTGGGAGAATTCCTGGATGCCTGGCCAGCTGAATGGCCCGGAGTGTCCGGCCAGTGTTAGAAATGCTAAATGAAATGTGTAAATCAAAGAGACAGAACTGGACAGTGCAGGTGAAAGAGAAGAGAGAAAGAGACACGGAGCAGCACATTAGGGGAAACCCTGAAGGAAAGTGCAGCTAAATGCTGCAAAATTACAGATGTGTTCACAAGTGAATGACATGTCTGAAAATGTGTGCCGGCAGGGCCTTCAGCACATCATAATATCACAACTGCCTTCCCAAGTTGAAGGCATTTGACTGATTTTACAGTTTATAGTTTTAGAAAACTAATAAATGGCATCAACATTTAATCATGCAATAGGAAAGCAGGAGATGTTTATGCATGGAAATGATATTGAAGATAAAGAGCTGTGTAGACTTTTCTGTCAGGTGGAAGTGCCTCCAGTTATTGTTATTGTTTTCAGCCAGAGCTAATGTCAGATTTCCAGCCTGAATTATTATCCAACTCCAGCCCTGGCCTATCATGATGAATTAGCTCTGAATACAGCTCAAAGCTTTGTTAGGATAAGTGTGCATTAAATGTGTGGGTTGAGTGGAAGACACTTCCTGAAGGTGTGTGAACATGTCCTGAAGACTGCTAGTGTTCGAGTCAGAACCTTGAGACAGAAGCGGGTGATACCTTTAAAAATCTAACATAGTGTGCGATGTAGCATGGCACTACATGGCACACTATACTACTCAGCAACACACCTGCTGAGAAGCCAACTCTGGTTATCGGTAGCTCTATTACCTGAGATATGTTAGGTTTGAGACACCAGCGACCATAGTCATGTGCATAGATATAGAAGCACATTTAAAACTGCTGACTAAGGCTAAACGTAAATACAGTAAGGTTGTTATTCACGTCAGTGGAAAAGACACCCGATTGCGTCAATCGGAGTGCACTAAACTTATTGTGGAGTCGGTGTGTAGATATGGAAAGCAAATGTCGGTTCTTTGGTCCCCTGCCAAATCATTCCAACGATGGCTGTCATGGTGGAGTCCAGATAATGATGTGGGCTTTGTAGATAATTGGCAGACTTCTTTTTACTTTGGAAGGAGCGGATCTCATATCTAGTAACATTACAAAGTATATTAGTGGACCTAATCCATGACAAGTTGAGTTGAGACCAGGAGGCAGGGTTGCAGTCTTACACAATTCTCTTTGCTTCCATCCGGGCAGTCACCTGCTCAAATCCCCATAGTGACTGTGTCTGCCCCACGACCACTGAAATTAATTAAATCAATAGTAAACAGAAGAAAAATTATACATAAAAACCTCATAAAAATGAACTGCAAAAGTGCAACTACATAGAAAAATACAATTTGGACTCTTAAACATCAGATCTTTGTCATCTAAAGCTGGACTAGTAAATTATTTAATATCAGATATCCATCCATCATCCATCTTCAACCGCTTATCCGGGGTCGGGTCGCGGGGGCAACAGCTCCAGCAGGGGACCCCAAACTTCCTTTTCCCGGGCCACGTTGACCAACTCTGACTGGGG